>KZ819189.1:456311-621480 GCA_003144125.1 Testicularia cyperi
TAGACCTCCTTCCCGGAGGTCGTCGAATGTATTACCTAGCTATCTCACCTCATGGGAGTGTAGCTCAATACTAGTAGACCATTCCCATTACCTGATGTGGTGTGTGTACCTCTCAAGCAAGCCCCTTCCCTGCTCCAGGCCACAGCCCCTATACTGTGGTAATAAGACCCCTGGGGCCATCCTAACAGCTGGGAGGCTGGAATGGTATGCACCAGGATTGTCTTACAGCCTTTCTGCAAAGAACTATTGAGCCCCTCCAGAGCATGTAGAGGTGGACATGAGTTGTTGTGGCCACTGGGTGGTCACATTGCACTGGCTCCTCATCTCAACCGCAAGGTCACGGGCTTGCGACGCCAGAACCGGTCTGAAGTACAATGTTCCACTAGCAGCCCGCACAGCCGACTCCTGTGCGGAACATCGTCCGGGCGTTTCGGCGCGTGCTTTTTGCGCCTGGGAGCGTCATATGTCTTCAGATCGTCTGTACAAACTGGCGCATCTTCATAAGAATAGGACTACATGAAACGGACAAGGAGAACGGTATCAAGGGGGACCGAGGAGTACATCCGCACCGAGTGAAACACGCGATGGTCTGAAAAAGGACATCGTTAAATTCATTGATAACTGAAGCGCAGAGCAAATGGGATCGGACATGACTGCAGATGGGGCCGCGACTTTGGCATGCGTGGCCAAATCCTCCAAGATCCCTCGCAGCGGAAAGAAGGAAAGCAGATCCTTTCACGCAGAACTTGGGACAGTGGTAGGAGAAGTCGAAATTGACTAGGTACTGGTCGTCATGGCACCGGACTGGGCACCACAGGCGTCGTTGAGCAGTCTGATGGCGTCCTGGGTCTTGAACAGCTGGCTCTGTTCGCAGTGCAGCGACTTGTTTGTGTCGGTCTCGGTCTTGGTCTTGCAAGAGATACCACCGCTGGCCACAAGCTTCTGAGATGCCATGTCGGCGCGATCCTTGGTAGGCGCATTAGCCAGAGCACAGTGCATCTTGGAACCGTCGAGGAGCTTCAGAGTGACGATAGAAGAGTCTGAGGTCGTAGTAGGGGCGGCTGTCGCCACGCCGATGCTTGCGACAAGAATCATCAGCACGAGGGCCGACACGGAATGCTTCATTCGCAGCAGCATTTTCCTGTCGTGGTTGGGCGTTTAGAGTCTAAGACAGTTGTCCGGTGATCAGTATCATCGCTCGCCATTTGATATTGTCCCTCAGCCTTACTTTGCGTTATAGCAGACTCACCTTTGATTGGATTATTGTATGAGCGGCGCTGCGAGATACGATGTCACCGAGTCAGGTCTTGTTGTCGTGCCCTCCGTGACCAGGTGGGCTTACTGCACTCAGAATTCCCTTTTTATCAATGGTGGGACAGAGGGCGAAGCCAGACGGTATCACGATATTGAGACCGCAAAAGTGCGCTGTGGCTCGCGGGAGACAGCATCCGAGAGAGTCACAGAAACCGGCGGAACGACTCGACGTCTATCGACGCCACCACGGGTGACGCGTGACGTGTGAAGGACGGAGTGGGATCCACGCCCATGTGACGGCAGCGATATTCCGAGAAGCCAATCCTCTCTGCTTAAGTCCGAGGTCTCGAAGCAGGGGCGCATTTCAAGTACAGTAGCATGACCTGGGCATCTCATTGCTTTGTCCCCATGCCAGGCACGCCGACCTGCAAATAAGCGTGGGTGCGGGCGTGTAAAAAAAAAGGGGGGCTGTGCGTCACCACATGAGCTAGGGACTTCATCAAACAGCTAGATGATACCGTCGAGACTGTGGCTAAAATCGCTCACGCTGCACCTCGAGGCTGAACGGTTGCAACAGAGTGGCAAGATCGGCTGGCAAGCAACAACAACAGAGCATGAGCCATAGCCGCAGCGCCATTTTCGCGCACGTAGCGCCGGCAGTCAGGCCCCGCTTCCGAAAGCAATTTGCGCGCCTGCATAGGGCTGCGCCAGTGACCACCCATCACGGGCAACCAACAGTGTGATCGATCGGTGTGTGCTGGCACAGCGATACCCACGTCGACATCTGCTGGCTGGTCTCACGATTTGCCCACACACTACTGTGCTTTGCTGAGTGGGTGGTCATGATGAAGCATGTAACCACTCCAGCTGCACCTCTGCAGGTGCACCGAAATGAGCTCTAGCCCCTCGTTGTGAGGCGTGACAGCATCTCGATCGAGTTCGCACGTCTGCAAAATGGACCTAGAGCGTGTCATATAACCAGTTCGACAGCCTCACTGTCTCACGGTCGAGAGTCAAGGGGTCAAAGCTACATTTAGGCGGTCTCCTGTGGATGCCAGCTAGCGGTCATGATGGCAGGGAAGAGTGCAGCGGACCGCCGGCGGCACTGGCTCGGACGCCTCGACGGCGGACACTCTTGAGCAGGAGCCTCGCATCCCGCAGTCATAGACGTCTCTTCCACTCAGTCTCAGCACGCACTGCCTCGCGTGTGATGCGATTGACCAGAAACTGTATCAGAGCGTGTCCGTCGATGTCGGCAACGCAGCCGAGACTGGCTGCATTTATCCTCATACCGTTGTCCGGGTCTGATTGATTGAAGCCTAACTTTACATACTGTGTTTTCTTTTCAGATTGTACGCCGGTGTCGGCCCCTTCCGATCCATGCGTCGCGACCGCCGAGTAATGCCACGACCACACCAGCAGTGTTGACGACAGTGGCCACGGGCATAACCTAGCGCTTGCGCATCTGAACGCGAGGGTCGCCCTTTGCAGCACGGGCCTGTAGCTTTTGCTGTCGTTTCGACATGCTTTCTGCGGCCTGGGGCTCTTGCGCGCCCGCTGGCGCTCCTCCACCAGATCCGCCCTGCAGCAGCCCTTGAAGCGATGCGAATGGACTCTGTCCGCGGAAGAGGTACGGCAGCAGGATCTTCTGGTAGATGACATAGGCTCCATACCCGGGAATCTTTGTAGTGTAACAGTCGAGTGATGTGAAAAGAGCCAGTAAAGTCCGGCAGTGTAATGTCAGCGCGCTGACAACATGCGCAACACAACCAATCGAGACCCGAACACGGCGCTTAGTGAGCACTTACAATGAGGTAGAGATACCACAGCTTGGACCAGAGCAGCGACGCGATCTGCACGAACCATGTGATATAGATAATGTCGAACATGTACCTATAGAGTTTTTGCCGAATAGGCAGAACGAGAGAAAAGTCCGGTCAGTCCGTGGTTGGACGTGTGAAGAGGCTGCACCTGTAGGATCCCGTGACATACTGTGTAAGGCCGCTCTGCTGAAGATCATTGCCCTGGGCAGCCATGCTCTGAAGACTGAGCCAGAGAGCAACTGCAATCGCCTCTGACAGACCATAGGCAAAGAAAGTGCCCTTCGTCACGCTGGATCGGAAGAACCAGAATCGCACGACGAGGTAGATCGTGTTGGTTGCGAGGAATCCATTTCGCAACAGGGCCAGGAGGAAGGCATTCCCCGACGCCGTCTTCTTTGCCGAGCCACGAGCCTGTCAGGTCATGATCCAGAACCGAAAGCAGAGGTCACCATGGTGCAGACAGTATTTCGCAGTCAGTCTCCTTGCTCTCGCTTGTACCCAAGCGTCGAATCGTTTCGACGTACGCGCGGTACCTACCATGATAGAAACGCTGAAAGATCCAGAATCCAGATGTGATGTGACGAGTGTTGGTAGTATGAAGGAAGCTTACAACAAGATGAATACGAAGTTCCAACAGCTACTACGTATGTTCGCTGCTGCTCGACACGGGACGCTGCTTCGAGAAGACCAACAGCGGATCAGATGTTGCCGGACCGAGCCATGCCCATCTCTGGTGTTGAGCGGAGTTCTAGACCCTAAAAGTGGCGACGTCCAATTCGCCGAAGCCACGCGACCTGCAGGGTCATGCAGCTTGATGATGCAAACGCATTGAATGTTAGACCACCACGTTCCACCCAATCACGAACTCACGAACACACGCCGCGAGACGTTCACAACAGGTCAAGGCAGAGTCGAGACGGAATAAGGTAAGGTCCATTGCCAAAGGCTCGAGAGAGATGCAAATGATACTGTAACAGAAACAACGAGGGAGGAGGGGTGCCCCACACGCGCTAGCCAGATGAGACACGGTGATCGGCAGAGGGAATCCAGTCATGAACGCGGACGAAGGCAGTAAAGTGCAGTAACTGGGCCAGGCACCAAGTGGCCGCTTCAGGTTCGGCCCCAGTGAAGAACGGTAGAATGTAGCGAGTGCATGCAGAACACAGACCCGTCGTCGTACACAGAGCTGAAACTGCTCGGAAGGGGAGCAGCGGGCTTGCAAAGATCCTATAGGCCGACTTCGACAGCGGTCTGCCGGCTCAGAGACTGCATTGATTGGCTTAAAGGAGAACCCAGAAGCCGACGGCAAGGGCAGCAACGCTCGCTCCGACAGCACCAAGGGTAGACTTGAGCATGGCCGCTGGACTGACGATGTGGTTGTCGTCGGGACCGAGAGCAGCTGAGCCCGAAGCCCCGGATCCGCCGCCTGGTGCGGGTGCAGCCGCCGTGCCAGCGAGATAGCCCGTCGTGGGCACGGTAGCGATGGGGAAAGTGGTCGGAGTGGTGCTCGTCGTGGTATTCGACGAGACTGTCGAGTTGCCGGTGGTGGTCGAGTTGGTTCCGTTTGTGGTGCCCGTGGGAGAAGCCGCCGTCGAGTTACTTGCTGTGCCCGTTGCTACATCCGATGGAACGATTCAAAGATCAAGAGCAAATGATCAGCAGTCAGCATACACGAACAGATGACAGAGCACGGCAGAATGGCTCCTTGTCAACTTACACGAAGCTTGGCTGGCAGTACTCGAGGCAGCTGTGTTCTGTGCCAAGACCGCGGCGCAAACAGCCAGCAAGGCGAACACGAAGAGGTGCAAGCTATATCGCGAGATGACCTTCATATTGTACTGCGGAGATTGTTGAGAGTCTCCAATGCGTCGGCTCCGCTCTCGATGGCAGTCGTGTCTGTGGGACAGTCGGATCACGCACAGGAAGAGGTCGTTGAGGCCACAACTCGTACAGAGTTGCTGGAGCGTGCTTCGGCGATGGCTTTCTGCGATTCTGAATACCGTTGGATGGTAGAGGGTGAGAGATGGCGAAGTTGTCGAAAGCGATGTGACGCGCTGAGGCAGAGGTCAAGCGTGCTAACAGCTAGTAGCTCCGTAGTACAGATGTGATGGACTATTTTTTTTTGGCAGCACAGCAACCATCATCGCGGCGGCAGTCTGGAATACGGAGATCCGTGTGACAGCAAACTTGGCGTGTTCGATCCTGCGAGACTGGCGAAATGGCCAGCCAGCCAACTGCAATCCTGAACCAGGACACTGGTCCCTTGCTCTGTACCCTGCTGCGCGCCCCCTCGAAATTTCGAGACAAACACACACACACTCACACACACGTACACAGACCCTTGTATGCCCATTCAAATCAAGCCAGCCGAGCGAGGCAGGCATGCCCCTGGCCATCTTGTGGGTCAAATCACCTTATCCGTTAAATTTGGTTTAGACCTAACAGCAATGGCCGACAATTCAGGTGGTCTAACACTTCCGCATCCTCCGTCAATCCGCGCATTGCGATTGGGCGCACTGCGACTGTGGGGACCTGCGGTTGTCCAGTTACGTGTGGTTGGACGATGGAGCGGTGACTCGGTTCGCCTGAGGCTTCGAGATTAGATGTCGGCAAGGTTGTTCCCCTCCCTCGCTCGAAAAAAGCCGCAAAGCGCCAGGAAAGAAGAAGTGAAAAAAAGTACTGCCGGCTGCTCACATCTGACAGGCGCACAGATACATCCGGAGCTGTTGTCCAGCACGCTGCAGGACGAGCCAGACAGAGCAGTCCGTCCCACGACTTTCTTCTTGTCTGACTTTTGTCGCTACAGCAGCTGTGTTGAACGAGCGGGGTCGCGGACATCTGAAGTCGGCGATTATTGCCAGTCTTTGTCTTCCTCCCTCACAACCATCCCACCGTCGCAAACCTCCTCTGTCACCATGTTGCGTAGCGCTCTTCACCTGCGTTCGGCCGCTGCGTCTTCGTCGTCGTCATCCGCGACGATGGCTGGTGCAGCGTCGACCTCCGCCCGTGCCGCTGGCCTACTTCGTCGAGGAACCGCTGCCATGTCTACTTCGGCCCTTCGACAGTCGTCAGACCGTGCTCCTCCCGGCTCGCTGAACAAGTACTCGCGCATGATCACCAAGCCCAAGGACCAGGGTGCATCGCAAGCCATGTTGTACGCCACCGAAGGCATCAAGTCCGACGAGGACCTCACTCGTGCCATGGTCGGTATTGCCTCCATCTGGTACGAGGGCAACCCTTGCAACGCGCATCTGCTCGGCATCGGTCAGCGCATCAAGAAGTCGGTGGAACAGGCTGGTCTGACGGGCTACCAGTTCGGTGCCGTGGGTGTCTCGGACGGTATCTCGATGGGAACCGACGCCATGTCCTACTCGCTCCCGTCCCGAGACCTCATCGCCGATTCGGTCGAGTCTGCCTGCGGTGGCCACTGGCTCGACGGCTGTGTCGTTGTTCCTGGCTGTGACAAGAACATGCCCGGTGTTCTGATGGCCCTTGGCCGTCTCAACCGACCAGGTATCATGGTGTACGGCGGTACCATCCGACCCGGTGGTTGCTCCTCGATCGAGGGCACGCTCGACATTGTCTCCGCTTTCCAGTCCTACGGTCAGTACCTCGCCAACGGCGGCAGCCCCGATGCGGAAAAGATCCGATACGACACTGTCCGACACGCTTGCCCCGGTCCCGGCGCTTGTGGTGGCATGTACACCGCCAACACCATGGCTTCTTGCGCCGAGGCCCTCGGTATGACTCTGCCCGGCTCGGCCTCGTTCCCCGCCGAGTACCCCGAGAAGATTGCCGAGACTGAGGCTGTTGGTCCGGCCATGCGCAACCTGCTCGAGAAGGACATCAAGCCCCGTGACATCATGACTCGCGGTGCCTTTGAAGACGCCATTGCGCTCACCATGGTTCTCGGAGGAAGCACAAACGCCGTTCTGCATCTGATCGCCATGGCACACTCGGTCGGCGTCGAGCTCAGCATTGACGACTTCCAGCGCATTTCGGACGCAACTCCCTTCCTGGCCGACCTCAAGCCGTCGGGCAAGTACGTTATGGAGGATGTGCACACCAAGCTTGGCGGTATCCCCACCGTGATCCAGTACTGCATCGAGCAGGGCCTCATGAAGGGTGAGCACATGACCGTCACTGGCCGCACGCTCGCCGAGAACGTCGACCGATGGACCTCGGAGAAGGGCAAACTGCCGCACGGTCAGGATGTACTGCGACCCGTCGAGAACCCGCTCAAGTCGACTGGCCACCTGCGCATTCTCAAGGGTAACTTGGCTCCTGGAGGAGCCGTTGCCAAGATCACGGGCAAGGAGGGACTTCGCTTCACCGGCAAGGCCCGTGTCTTTGACACCGAGGACGCCATGGTTGCCGCTGTCGAGCAGGGCACCATCAAGAAGGGCGAGAAGACAGTGATTGTGCTGCGATACAAGGGCCCCCAGGGCGGACCGGGTATGCCCGAGATGCTCAAGCCCACCAGTCTCATCATGGGAGCTGGTCTGGGCCAGGATGTTGCCTGTCTCACCGACGGCCGATTCTCTGGTGGAAGCCATGGCTTCGTGATTGGCCATGTTGTTCCCGAAGCTCAGGTCGGCGGCCCAATTGGCCTTGTCCGCGACGGTGACGTTATCAGCATTGATGCAGAAACCAACACTCTTGAGCTCGTTGGCGTCTCTGAGCCTGAGCTGGAGCAGAGGAGAAGCGAGTGGTCCGCTCTGCCGCTCAAGCCCAAGAGCGGACACCTGCTCAAGTATGTCCGTAACGTTGCCGACGCCTCCAACGGATGCATCACCGACATGTAGATATCGACGCTTCTTGCACAGTTTCCCTTTCTTCTTTTCACCAAAAAGTGCTACGCGCGCCTACCATTGATCACACCGTTCTGGCTGAAATTGTCGGATGTGACACGAGATGAGTGCCTGTGACTGCTGTCTCTAAAGACTTTGTGACATGTGATGAGAACGTGATTGTTATGCGAGGGGTCGATGAGCAGGGCAAGAAGGCTGGCTCGTCCAGCGGTTGTGACAGCCTTACCTCCACTTCGAATGAGGTTGAGACGTCCTAGCCGAAATTCCAGGCCGGCCCAAGCCCCAAGGAAGAAATGGGGAAAATGGGCCAAAAAAAAAAAAAAAAAACAAAAAAAAAAGGATCGGAGGAGGTCCGAGGGAGGCGAGACCTGCTTTTAGAATCGGTTGTCGGTGTCCTTGGATGAAAGGGCAGTTCTAATACTTGGACTTTGCGTGCTGCTTGCTTCTGGATGTGCTACGCTTCTCACGCTACCTGTTCCCATTCCGCATCTCAGTCGGTCTTCACCCTCACTTTTCGGTCCCTATCTTCTCTTTTCACGCTAAATACGACAACCCGACACGCTAAACAGGGTGACCGCCCTTTCTACATCGCTGGACAGTGGTGTGACGGCGTGACTGTCCCAATCGTCTTGCCTGTAGCGACCATCCGAACCAGCACAGGCGGCTGACATCATGTCGGACAGCTCGTCATCCTCGTGGCTGTCTAGCCTATCTACGCCAGCGGGACGTAATGCTATTGTTATTGGCTCCGTAGCTCTCGGCTCTTCGCTCGCAACGGCCGCAGCCATCTTCGGTACACAGCGCCTCACACGCAAAAAGAAGCGCCAGGATCTTACCGACACGGTCACCAAATCTGCAGCAACACAGGGCTCGGATCGTCTCCAGCGTCTTGACCTCCATCTTCGGGATGAGGCGTCGTCGTCTACTGATGGCGGCACACCCCGCTACCTCTCGGGCATCCAGAGCAACACCCTTCGCCCTGCCTCGCACCTTCGCAATAGCACCAGCTTTTACTCTGGCGCACCGCAGTCGCCGACCTTTGGAGCCACACCTCGTCCTGAATCGTCTCGCGAACGCAAGCGTCAACCTACCGCAGAGCAGTGGGACGAAAGTCTGATTCGCGAGCAGCTGTCCCGCAACTACAGCTTCCTTGGAGACGCTGGAATGGACGCCATTCGCAACTCGTTTGTCATTGTTGTCGGCGCCGGCGGTGTAGGATCTTGGGCAGCACTCATGCTCTTGCGGTCCGGTGTCTCGCGTCTTCGCCTCATCGACTTCGACCAGGTCTCGCTCTCCTCGCTCAATCGCCACGCCTGCGCCACGCTTGAAGACGTCGGTAGGCCCAAGGTCGTGTGCTGTGCCGAGAAGTTTGCACAGATCGCTCCATGGGCCAAGCTTGAGGCATGGGTCGAGCTCTTCCGAGGTGATGAGGCCGAGAGACTGCTCGGCGGCAACCCGACCTACGTCGTCGATGCCATTGACAACATCGACACCAAAGTCGACCTGCTCCGCTTCTGTGCCGAACGCAAGATCAAGGTCATCAGCTCCATGGGCGCAGGTGCCAAGAGCGACCCCAGCCGCGTCCAGATCTCGGACATCAGCGTCACGTCTGAAGACCCGCTCGCACGAAGCGTGCGCAGGCGTTTGCGAGCCCTTGGCATCCCTCCTATCCCTCCCAAGGAGGTTGAGGATCGGGTCAAACGCGAGGCCAAGGAAAGAGAGGAAGCCGAGAACCAGACCTTGAAATCCAAACAGCCACCAAGCAAGGCCAAGTCAAAGAACGGCAAGCCTGCAGGTAAAGCGAACGGACTCAATTCCGACTCAGTCTCGAAGCTTGACCTTGATCGCACCCCGATGAAGGCGGGTCAGAGCAACGAATCCAACAAGGCTGATGACCAGGCTCCGAACAAGCCCCGCAGCTTGCTGCCCGGTACCTCGAACCGATCTCTTGCTTCTTCGCCTTCGCCACTTGCCTCGCGCAACGGCAGCTCCACAGATCTGCCTTCGCTGTCGCTGGGCTCGAATTCCACGTCTCAATCAAGGGCCGGGTCGTCTGCCTTCCACCCACCCAAGCACAGTAGGAGAGCGAGCAGTGTCTCTTCTTTCGGCTCTGGCGTCTATGGTACACCCATGACCACGCCGTCAGACGAGATGGCGGCCATGCTGCCTGGCGAAGGCGAGAACAGCAACGAATCCGACAGCAGCCTCCGACCCCTGGACGAGAGCTACGAGCAGGACGGCGAGCAGCAGCAACGGTCGTCTCCAGCGCTTGGGGAGGACGACACAGACACATCGTTACTTGCTGATTCTACTTCCACAGGTCGTCTGGGCGTCAACGCGCTCGATCGACGCGCGTCCCAGAGCACAACCACGTCGGAAGCTACCGCGGTGGATCTGTCGGCACACACCGGTTTCAAGCCCCCCGCAACACTCAACTCGCTGCGTCGGCATGCATCTGAAGTGGAGGAGCTGTCGCCCTCGCCCTCGGCCTCGTCGCCTGCATTGTCGCGATCTGCATCGTTCAAGCCGTCTCCGTCAGAAACACCGGCATCAATATCACGCAGTGCCTCGACAGCGCCCTTGCCCTCGCCCACTCCCGCGGAGCCAGGCTTCTTCATTCCGTGTGTCTACAGCACGGAAAAGTCGGACACCCGTCTCCTACCTCTGGACGAAGAAGAGTTTCAGAAGGGCAACGTCGACGAGCTTGCCGCGCTCGAAGATTTCCGAGTGCGCATTCTGCCCGTGCTGGGACCCCTGCCAGCGATGTTTGGACTGGCTGTCGCAACGTACATTATCTGCGAGATCGGAGGCCAGCAGCTCGAGCCTTTAGCCTTCAAGGGCCGTCGAAAGATGTACGAGAAGATGTTCCATGATCTTTCCGTCTCTGAATCCCGTCATCCCGTTCCTGGATCTGCAGTAGCCAAACCCGGCGACACCACCGGACCCCGTCATCACATTCCCTTCAACCTCAACGACATTGCGTATCTCTTCGAAGAGGTGTTCCGGGGTAGAAGCATCGTGCCGCCCTTTGAAAGTCTTTCTTCCGCCCAGCTCGTCCGCTGGGATTCAACGCTTCCCCTGGGATTCCAAAACGTAGTCCTTCTCTCCAGATCCCAGGCCAAGTTGCACGAGGCAGAGGTCCTCAAAAAGGGACGAAGCCCGGTCGAAGTCTGGGGACCCGAAACGACTGCTATGATGAAGAGACGCATGGCTAGCGAACGACGAAGCGGATTCTTCCGATTCTAATCACTTCAATATCACCCTTGCTGAATTTAGCCATGTGGCGTATAATAACACAGACATCGGCACTGCCTGTGTTCCTAGTATCCACAACATATCATACTGATCACGGTCAAAGATGGTGCAAGTCGGGTCCAAGTCTGCAATTGTGACGGAACTGAGCTCGGCCAAATTGTATGCTGGGTATTTGATTGCATCCCATGTTGCTACTTGTGCGACTTTTTCATGCGTCGCTTTTTCTCGGCTTTGGGCATCTTTGTTTTGCGCTTTTCACGGTTTGCAGCCTTTGTCTCCTTCTTGGCCTCTTTCTTGAGGGCCTTCATCTCCTCTTTTGAGAGCTTGGCATCCTTGGGATGCACGGGTGCTGCAGACTCGCCGCCTTCTTCGTCCGACTCGTCGTCTTCGGTCTCTTCTTCGTCATCGTCCTCATCGTCGTCCTCTTCGTCTTCGGACCCGTCGTCGAGCGAGTTCGCATTCGTGCCCTGTGACGATTTGGACCCGGAAGCGATGGCGTTCTTGGGGTCCGCCTTGCTGGAGGCATTCTTGTTCTGCGATTCCGGCAACAAGGTACCGAAAGGGTTATCGGCGGTGTCCCTCTGGTTGTCTCGCTGCCGACGACGTTGGATGTCAATCTCGTGCTCTGGATCTTCTACCTCGTGCAGAGAGAATGGGATGTGGGTTCCCTTGAACACCTCGTCTTCATCCACCTTTGCGCCGTGTGTCTCTGCAGCAGCGCCACCAGTGACCCCGTTATCCGTCTCGTTACTCGTCGAAGTTGGCTCGAGTGAAAGGTTGTGCATGATCGACTCGAGCATTCCCATGAGGTCCTGCTCTGTTTCGCCGGTTAGTTGCGCCGGTCCATTCGAGCTGCTTCCAGTTGCAGACAGGTCCGTGTACCAAGAACCTCCGCCAATAACCTTGTTGTTCTGAGCCGAGGCTGCACCCGCTGAATCTGTCGTCAGGGTGGCTTGCAGATGAGGCGGTAAACTTGCTGCTTGAGGCAGTGAAGCCGTGATAGAGTCAGATGGACCATTCCGCAACGAGATATCGTGGTCCTGATTTGGATTCGGCTCGGAGTCATTGGCAAGGAAGTCGGCGTCCTGCTTTTCAAGGCCGGCACGACCGCCTTTCCTGCCCGTACCGTCTCTCGACTCGGGTTCGCGGACGACAAAGTCAAACGAGCGCTTGAGGCCGAGCGTCACAACGCCTCGTTTTGCAAAGTACTCGTCAACGTGGCCCAAGTCGGCACGAAGGAAGTCGTAGGCACGAGGATGGTCGTGCTCGACACTCTGGGAGACATCGATGATCCAGAGATGGCCCTGGTGGTAGAGGATGTTGTACTCGGACAGATCGGCATGCACCAGTCGGCAGGTGTGGTACATGATGCGGACGCTGGCCAAGAGCTCTCGATACAGCTTACTCCAAGCGTCTGGATCTGAGCCAATCATCTCGTCTGCGTCCTTCAGTCGTGGACTTGCCCATCCGTCCTCATCGCCGAGGAACCGCATCACCAACACGTGGTCTCGAAGCTCAACAGGGATGGGAGCGCGAAGACCCGCCGAGACCATTCGTTTGAGATTTCGTGCTTCCTTTTCAGCCCAGAGACGCACCATCTTGCGCGGGTTGTGCTTGGCATAGCCGTGTCGGAATCGGTATTCTCCGCTAACATAGCGATCTCGGTCCTTGAAAACAAGAATACTGGTCTTGTAGATCTTAAGTGCTAGACTGCCCTGTTGCCCATCTTGACCTTCGGGCGCGGCTGTTGTTGCGTGATATACGTTGGCTTCCTTTCCTGTACTGACACAGCCATTGATGCTCTCCAAGAGGCCACGGTTGACCATCTTGTAGAGGATGACCATGGTGCGAGGATCGAGGACACCCTCCACGGTGGCGCGGTCGGCCTTGTCCTTAATTCGCACCGCATCTCGACCACCCAGGGCCTTTCGTGGCACGGTAGAGTTGACGCCGCCTCCGATGGCAGACGAAGGGTCGTAAACGTCTTCAACTCGGACGCGGGAGGCAAATTTGGACAGTGACTCGATCTGGGTGGCGGTGCGTGTCTTGGAGGTGGACGGCCCAGCCATGGCGCCGGTTGCCGTCTGCGAGGCTGAAGAGGACGATGCTGCAGCAGAGCGGGACGCCGAGGGTGCTGGTCTTCTCCTTCGGTTCATGGCGGGAAGCGGGGTTGCACCCTGGGTAGGGCCGTTGGAGGAGGAAGAACCAGGTGCAGAGCTGGACCCGATAGCCGAAGCAAGCTGCCTTGAACGATTGAACTGCTTGGTGAAGTCGCCGCGAGCTAGCTCCCAGTCGGCGTCCTCCACCGCACCATAGCGGGCAACGTCGTCCTCGTCAAATGCATCTTCCTCTTCAAAATCGCCAAGTTCGGCGTTGTCATCTTCATCGTCATCATCCTCTTCTGTGTCTGAGGATGGCCGAATTAAATCGGAGATCTCCTGTCGCCGTCGTGATTGGCTCTGTGCTGTGTCGACTTCGTGCGAAAGTGCCGTGACGCTGTCGGGAGCGTCGTCAAACTGACCCGTCTCCATTCTGCAAGGTATTCGTAAGCAATACCTGAGGTTTGAGGTGGTCGGTGTAACGGATATAGGTGACAGAAGAAGTGAAAGGTTACAAGTAGGAGAACCTTGCCGGTTAGAGTGGCTGAAGCCCGCGGTGTCCTTGAAGAAGCAAAAAAAATTGGAAGCGAAGCCGAATGGACGAGAGGAAATTGTCTTGCAAATCGCCGAAAATCCCAAGCTCTAACAGTAGGCTTAGGTCGAGTTGGACCCTGGCTTGCTCACGCTTGCCTTGCTACTGTACTGTACAGTACAAGGACTGCCAAATTCGGTGTCTGGTGACCAACCACCCCGTGTTGCACTTTGGGCACATGCAAACGCGTCCTGACGCAAAGGATGTCTGCTCCATTCATGCGCGTCACTCTGTTTTGACAGACGCCGCCGCATACAAAGAGAGAAACACACAAAACCACTGTATAGTACTCGCAGCGGTGCGGCACAACAGACGGGGCGACGTTGGCTGCACTCACCTGAGCACCAATCTGCTTATCTCCCATCATTCCTCTTGACGCAAGGACGACAAACAGTCATAACTGTGTCGTGGAGTACGCACCTTTCGACATGGTGTTCATCGTCAAGCTTCCGGGCAGAGGGTCCCGCGCCAACACCCCTGAGGCGTCCAATACGCCAACGTCGGAGCTTCCGCCATCCTCGACAGCAAACTTGGTGCCAACGAGCTCGACCACATCCGTCCCTGAAACAGCAAACGTCCCCTCGGCGGGCGCTGAGGTGCCTTCCACAACCTCGGAAAAGCTTGAAAATGCACAGTCAGATCCGCAGCAGCCACCGCCATCGGCTTCGCCGGGTGCGGAACTCGACATCCTGCTGGCTCCTTCGGTGCTTCACCATCGATACGTCCGTGGAGTTGACAAGAGTCTCATCGTAGAGAGACCGGAGCGCATTCGTGCGGTATTGCTCGGCATAGCTACTGCCATTGGCAAAGTCGGGGTGGATGCGCGTCCACCTCTGCCCTCCACGGAGCCTTCGACCACTGGTCCCGTAAAATCACAACCTGCGGCAGATGCCGAGGATGACCTCGTTGCGCGTCTTGGATCCATGTCAATGACTCAAAATGCGGGCGCATTACAAGATCAAGCAGAACAGAGACAGAGATTCCGAGTGCTGCACTCGCATCAGTCACTCACACTGGATCCACCACATCCTGCGGTGGCATTTGCGCATGCACATGCCGAAGAGACTGTCGCAGTCCTCGAAAGCGCATACCAGCAGGCCCGAGAAAAGCGAAGGGGTGGACCGTCTCCATCCCTGCTGTCCCAGTCCTCAGATTATCTGACAAGGTCGGATGCGAATGGACGCGAAACGACACCAATGCCAGCCACAGCAACAAATCAACAGCAGCCGTCAGAGTCACAACCAGGTTTGGAGAATGCTGCAACTGCTCCGACGACAAAGATGGTATCGCATGCCGCCTACCTCGAGTACCTCTGCAGCCGAGCACCGGACCATCCACCTCTCTCCCGCGCCCATGGCGACGCCTTCGGCCCGACAACTGGATCCGTGCCAGAAGACAGCGAAGCCTACACCAGCAGCGATGGAGAAGGCGACGAGGCCATGCATCCAAGCGAGATTCCTGAGCATCTTCCTCAGGGAGATCTCTACCTCGCTGGGCCGAGCAGCTCGACAAGCACCACCGATGAGCCGAATGGCGGATCAGCCGAGGCCATTCGCCATGCCATGGGTGCGTGCTGCGAGGCTGTCGACCGCGTCGTCTCTGCTACCACGCATGCGTCGTCCCACAGCTCCAGTCTTCTAGAGATACGTCACGATACCTCTGTGTTCTCGGAATTGGCCCGAGTAGATGCATCTCTAGTCACGCCATCTCTCGCTCCCAAGCCATCCAAAAGAGCGTTTGTGCTCTCACGTCCACCTGGCCATCACTGCTCTGGCTCTACGCCGCAGGGCTTCTGCTGGGTCAATAATGCCATCGTCGCCGCAGCTCACGCCTACCTGACTCACTCTATTGACCGAGTCGTTATTCTCGACATTGATCTGCACCACGGTAACGGAACGCAGTCTTTGGCCTGGCGCATCAACTCTGACGCCAACAAGCACGACGAAGAGCGAGCAGAGCGCATTACAAGCCTTCGACATGCAGCGCTGGAGCGTCTTCGTACAACTAGCACCGGTCGGGGTCACAACTTCAAAGGCGCTGCAGCTCGACATGCGCTCTCGGCTGACGAAGAGAACAGAATTCAGCAAGAAGCCGGCAAGCGAGCTCTTCGCCTCTTTTACGGCTCCATTCACGATATCGAAAGCTTCCCGTGCGAGGATGGAGATCCTACCCTGGTCAAGGACGCGAGTGTGTGTGTCGAAGGCGCACATGGACAGTGGATCTGGAACAGTAAGTAGCAGACCCCCGGGTTCGACCGTGGCAAGTGGCGAGTAGGAATGCTTCGAGGATTAGTCTTCAATGGTAAAAGGTCCGAAGGACGGCTGCACCATCTTTTTCAATGCGGTTGATCTCAAGACGTCAACACAAACACAAGACTGGGGCTCTTGACTGGTCCTTGCGGCTGACCTTCTCGGAGTCGAGAAGGTCAGCCGCAAGGATCTTGGTTAGGGTCAACAGCAAAATGATCGAAGTTCCAATGCTGCCATACGTTCCGAGCTTGCAGTCCAAACAATCCACTGACAATGTGACTATAACTTGGTTCGGTTCCTCATTCAACTTCTGACGCATGTCGACAGTCCACCTGGATCACTATAGCTCGGAGAAAGACTTTGCGCAGCTCTACCAGGATAAATACGTCGCACTCTTTGCAAAAGCGACTCGATTCTTGCAGGCTACCGGTGCGTCGCCTGAGAGAACTCTGGTGTTGATCTCGGCTGGGTTCGATGCATGCTCGTACGAATACCCGGGCATGCAGAGACACGGGAAATCCGTTCCGCCGTCGTTCTACCACACGTTTGCACGAGACACGGTCAAGTTTGCAGACCGCTGGGCACAAGGTCGAGTAATCTCGGTCCTCGAGGGTGGGTATAGCGACCGTGCACTCTGCTCGGCTGCGTTAGCGCATGTCACCGGCCTGGCTGCTGTTGAAGCAGAAGGCGAAGAAGAGTATTGGAAACTCGAGAATCTTGTCGCCGTCGAAAAGGTGGCAAAGAAGATGGCAGCTCATGCAGCAACAGCGTCGGCGGCGGCTGCTCAGGGTCAGTCCACCAACAATACTCCCAAACGAAGACAGGCCGAGCTACCACCTTGGCTAGCAATTACCTCGAGAGCCTTTGCCGCTTTCGAGCGCGCGTGTGGCAAGAGCTTTGTCGTGCCTGTTGGAATGAATATTCCTGGTAGCGCGCCGGGTGCGGGCGCAAGAGGAACAGCAAGCGCGTCGACTAGCACTGTCAACAGTCCAGCAGCGTTTGGATCCGGTGGCCGCGTGCTTCGGGATCGGTCCGCACTCAAGCCGAGTCGTTCCGCGCTCGACTCCTCTGCCAACACCACGCCGATCGCGGGCCGCAAATCTGCCGCTGCAAGTAGCACTTCGACCTCTCCCAGCAAGAAGAAGACAGCAACGAGCCCGAGCAAGAAGGAGACTAGCCCAACAAAGCGCGAATCACCATCCAAGAGAGGCCCACAGACCACCTTCGCTGCTCAGTTCCACGCAGAGACGCCAAAGCCTCAGGTCGAGTCTCCGTCTACACCCTTGGCCTATGCGAGCACGCCTTCGCGAGCCGTCAAAGTTGAGAGCCAAGATCAACTGGCCATGGACATGGACACGCCCATAAAAGTCCCGGCTCTGAGTCAGTCTAGCCTGCCGCCCTCTGGAGCTGCAGCCGGCGGCGATTTGCCAGCAAAGGCACCACAAACACCAAAGACGCTGCTGCCCACCTCGTCAGACCCACCTAAATCCAACGACGCGCGATTCAAGTCACCGGTTGACAATCTAAAGCCGAAACGGGCAGGACCGCAGGCCGACGCCACGACTCTTGTCGACGCCATGTCGTCTGTTCAGATCAAGAACGATGGTCCTACAGACATCACGATTGCACGTGGCAATGCATTTGACAACGCCGCTGTCGACTTGAGTCCAGTGGCGGTTGCTGATCTTTCCGGGGATGATGAGCAGGACGCTCCCGGATCACCGGATCCACACGCCTCTGCTCGAATGGATGCAGAGTATTTCCAGCCTGCTGATGTCGAAACTCAGAACGACCAGACGGACGAAAGACGCACAAGCCCCGGTCCCGCGATCCCTGGTGGATTCGACGTGCCGGCCTCTTCTCAGAATCCTGCAACGCAATCCGCATACTCTCCAGCGGCTTTTGCAACCACCTCCGCTGACCGAAATGCAGCAAACGATCAGCACCATGTTCAACCATCACTCTATCCCAACCTACCGCAGCCATCTTCCCACATCCCTTCGTTCCAGTCTCGATACCCCCAACAGCCCGAGTAGCGCAAATTGCTCGTCTGGCTCGCAGGTTCGCTAATGCAATTGTTGCAAAATTGTTGGTCTTCAGACCTCTCCTTGATTCGATGTCGGTGTAAGCCAGAGATGGTAGAGCATGGGACAGGTGAGCTTGATACCGCAGTTGGATCGGGATCGGATGGAGCGTTTGCTCAGACGGCATGGTTCATCTTGAAGACGGTCTTGAGGACTGTAGCAAAAAGCGAAGTCCGTCGAGAGTGAGAGCAAGGAGAGTCAGAAAATCGTCGGGAAACACAAGGCAGAATACGAGGTAGAGGCAAGGAAAACGCACCTTTTCGGTCGTTAAAGAGCTTGTAGTATTCGGGAGCGTCTTCGATGGGACGAGTGTGCTGGATGAAGCTGCCAAACAGATCGTGGTGCTTGGAGAGCAGCTTTACAGCGGGGTCAAAGACGGCGCGGACGGGGCAACGACCAAACTGGAAGCGGAGGTTCTTGTTGTAGAGGTCGAGGCCCTTGAGTGTGACTGGGTGGGTGTGGATACCGCAGGAGGAGACTACTCCAAAGTTTCTTACGATCTCGATGGCGAGGTGAAGGGCGGGTTCTGCGCCGACGACCTCGAGGGCGACGTCTGCGCCTCGGCCGTCTGTTGCGTCTTTGAGGGTCTGGACCGGGTTGTCGTCGGTCAGGTGGAGGGGGATTGCGCCGTGCTTCTTGGCCTCGGCCAGACGCTCGGGTACCGAGTCAATCGCATAAACAGTCTTGAACATCGAACAGGCGGCAGTGATGGCACACAGACCGACGGGACCGCAGCCAATGACGACAGCGGTGTTGTCCTGCTTCTTCTCGAGGTCGTTGAGCATGGTGTAGCCATTGTTGGCCACAAAGTAGCCGGTGGGGAAGATGTCGGCCGTGAGGAGCATAATCTCGGGTGGCACGTCGGCGGGGATCGGGTAGAGTGTGGTGTCTGCAAGCGGAACGAGCACGTACTCGGCCTGGGCGCCATCGAGAGGCACGGAACCAAAGACACGGGACTGTGTGCAACGGCCAGTCTGGTTGCGATCGCAGTAGAAGCAGTTTCCGCACGAGATGGTGAAGGGAGAGACGACCTTGTCGCCCTTCTTCCAGTTCTTGATGCCGGGTCCGGTCTCGTAGACCTCTCCGACGAACTCGTGGCCCAGCACAAAGTCGTAGTGGGGCACAGGCTGGTGGCCTCGGTAGATGTGGAGGTCAGAGCCACACAGAGCGGCCAGATCGACCTTGACCACCACTTCGCCCTCCTTGGCCTTGGGAATGGGTCGCTCGACCACCGCCACTTTTTCAGGGCCTTGGATCACGACCGCCTTCATGGTGGTGGGGGCCGACATGGTGTGCAGTTGTGGCGTATTGGGTGATGGGTGTCCCGATGTAGAGAGAGGGGAATTGGCTGAAGTATTTCGCCAGGGGAACTTTTCTTGAGAGAGAACAGGATGGTGGAAGGAAAGCAGGTGTGATCTCCCGTAGATACAAGTGTTGGAATTGCTGAAGAGCACCGAGCTGTGACAGAGTCGGAGAGAGAGAGAGAGAAGTGGGCTTATGAAGCAGCACTACGTAGCTGTGCTTCTCCTCCCGGAAGGTCACGATGTCGTGTGTGTGTCTCTCTCTCTCGAGTCAAGAAATGCGGGGGTGGGCATCACGGCTACTCACATTACCTGCGTAGCTGCACGTCCGTGCGTGGGCGTGGGCCATTAAAAAAAAAATCCAAAAGAAGGAAGAGAGAAACCCCGCGTCTCGGATGTGATGCAAAGCGTTTAGCCTCTGCCGGTTCCTTCGGCTTTTTGGCCGGTTCAACGGCCTCACCTTTCTCAAGTCAGCGGACCTAGCCGACGCGGGCGCCTCCGCCTTCAGTGATATTTGCGAGAAAGAGGCGCAGAACGGTCAGCTGACGGCGTACGCAGAGAAGAAGAACGTCGTACGCCCATAGCCCGCAAAGACGAGCCTGCCGCTTCTGTTGCCCCTCCATCTATAACTGTGACTGGCTTAATTACGGGTCTTCCGAACGCAGCAGCTCCAGGTCTCGTCCAGATAGCCTTACCCGTCGCTGATCACGTCTTGGAGCATTCAAAAACATACTCTATAGTTGCTACTTTGCTGGTGGTAGTAGATGTCATTGGCACACGTCACTGTGTGATGGCTTGCAATGCATTTCACTGGCGCAAATCTCATACTCTATCAAGAACACGAAGTCGTGTGATCTTCGTCGACAACGAGGCAAGAATAGTTGATTACGGTCGTGTTCTCGACGGAGAGTGTTTGTATCCTTGCTCTTGGCTGCGATGTGGACTTGGCGGTCAGAATCGAGCCTCGGTCCACGAGATCTCGCACATCGGGTAGATCGCGGCGAAGTGCAAGCAAGCAATGGGGGGCGAATTTCGTTTCGCATGGCCAGTGCGCCGTGACCCCGTGTTCAAGAACAGTCTTGTACAGTATGTACTACAGTCTTGGTGTGCTCGTGCTCTTTACGCATGTAAGATCCTGTGCGAGGTGCAACATGCTGTTTGCTGCAATGCACACACAGCCACGCGTCGAGAGCAGACAGCGCAAAGGGGACACCACCGCCTGCCTGCCTGCCTGGCTCGTTCGAGGGTGCCCAAGTGTTGATCTGCATGCACATTTTGAGCTCGCCTACCTCGCGCTTGCGCCGTCGGTCTGTCGAAGCTCCCTATTTCGGAAAGCGTCTGCATGACAGATTCTGCCTGCTCTCCCGCTCCGTTGTTGCTCCGTATCGGGGAACTTGCACTCGGAATTGCCTCTCTGTTCCGTTTGCGGCATCCGTCAGGCCGCACTTCGCTCGCCGCCGTGAGCAAAATGTACAGTATAGTACTGTACAATGCCGGTCCGGGCGGCAGTGCAGTAATCAGAAAAGTCCCACCCTACCGCTGCAAGAGCTGGTCATTGTGGGACCGTCGTTGTTGCACGCCTCGTTCGCTCGCATACACGCACACACGCACGCATCCGCATTTTTCGCTTCTGGTCGATTCGGCTCGACCTAGCCAACTTGTCAGTGTCACCCTGTTCCAGAAGTGAGCGCAACCGAGCCAGATCCGTGAACCCTCCCCGTCGTACCTCTTCCTGTCACAACCGCAATACCTTTCCCAGCAGATCACTTTTGCTTGATCCTGCTCCCTTCACCTTCACCTTCACCTTCACCTTTATCTCACACACACATCACATCACTTGATTGGTCCGCGAAGTGATCTCGCAACGAACTTGTTTGTCACTCGGGCTCGCACTTCAAGTCGCGCATACGAGTTTTCGCATCGGATCACCCGGAAGCATCCGTGCGCCCCCTGTTTCCGGTCTCGAACCTAGTTCGATATTTATCAACCATACATCGCAGCTGGCGTACGCCCAAAGTGTTTGGCCATGAGCGCACCATCGGCCCTCACGGTGATCTATCCGCCGTCTTTCCAAAACTCATTTTGGTCCCACCCCTCGTATCGCAAGGGTGCCCAGAGCCTGTATGCAAAGCTGCAAGCCGGCCTCGACGAGAACGACACCATTCTCGCCTTTGTAGCGCATCGTGCTGAGCTCGAATACAACCATGCCGAGGCATTGGCCACCCCTCCGCCTCAGCCTTCGCTGCCCGCACCGCTATTCCGACAAGCCGGCGGCATCATTCAAGAGGTGCTCGCCTCGCCCGTCAGTCCTCTCGACGGCCCCATAGGCTCGGCTCCTGCTACTCGCGGCTTTCCAACCAACACCTCGGCCACGTCGCACGCCTTTCGACTCATTCAGGCTGAGACCACCTCAGCCCACGCAAACGCTCACGGCAAGGTGGCTCGCAACCTCGAAAAGACCATTCTCGACCCCTTCGGCAAGTGGGCGCTCGAGCACCGCGAGCGCGTCACGGCAAGCTGGGAACACGTAGATGCAAGTCTCACCCGATTCGAACGCCAGAAGACCGAGGTCGACAAGCTCAAGAACAACTACGAGTCCAAGTGTCGCGCTGCAGACGAGGCTGAGGATGACGCTCGATTTGCTCCCGTAGAGGAGGCGGTCACTGCCTCCCCTCCCACCAGCAAGTCCAACAATCTCCGTCTCCCGCAGGGTCACCCGCAACAAAATCAGCAACGCAGCGTCTCTTCAGACAGCACCCCGTCGGTAGAGGGCCAGAGCCATGTTTCCGATCCAGAGCGACTCAAGAGACGTGAGACTCTGCGCAAACAGTTTGGCTTCTCGCACCGCGCTGCCTCGGCCACCCATGCGCCAACGCCGTCCAAGGAGTTTGCTGGCGTCAAGTTGCCCCCGCTCCCGACTGAGACCGAGGGCGAGAGCCTCGACGGAGGCAGCAGCGACAGCGGTCGACACGGCGCCAGCTCGTCGCCTCTCCTCGGAGGAGGTGGACTCAAACGTGCCGGCACCATTTCTGCTTTTGTCAACTCGGCTGTCGACAAGATGCCCGCCCCAATCAAGGCGGCTGTGGGAGGCGTCGTGTCCGGAGAACCACGCCATGTTCGACTGCGCCGAGATGCCGACAATGCCGAAAAGGTGTATGAAGAGGCTGTCCGCAATCTCGACCGTACTCGCTGCCATGTCGAAGAGACTCTATTTGAGCACTATGGCCTCACGCAGCGTTGGGAGTCGGATCGCATCCGCGCCGTGCAGGCTGTCCTGGCCTCCTACAACCAGGCTCTCTCCTCTCAGCTGCCCATCCTTTCCCAGTCCGTTGGAAGGGGCTTCCACATTCACGAGGGCCTGAATCCATCCCTGGAGCTTCGAGCCATGATCCGCGAAGCCCGCACTGGTCCCTTCGTACCGGCGATCGAACGGTTCCAGCCATACTACCACGACGAGATCTCGCTGGGTCGCAAAACCGGCTCGCAGAGCATTGCCTACGGCTGGCTCACCAAGAATGGCGGTTTCGGACTGGATCTCGCCCTGGTGGAGCGCATCGAGTATCTTGAGAGGCTTGAGCAGCAACAGAACGGCACTGCTGCATCGAGTGAGAGCACCGATGATGCATCTCGACTTGCACTGTTGCCGCCGGTCCTCGAGGCCCTGCTCGCGGCTCTGCAGAGAGCCTACGAAGCGGACGAACGATGGCCATCGTCAAAGGCTGCTGCCCACGTCGAGAGTGATCCAGAAAAGACGCCCAAGGACGCAACTGATCACGACACGGAAACAGAGGAAGAAGCACTCGTGACTCGCGGCCAAGAGAAGAGAAAGACTTGGGTGCTCGAAGTGCCTTTACCCGTCACTCACCGTCTGCGAGATGGTTTGATCGCCCAGCTCAACCCGTCGCACGCCGACATGATCTACGGCGACAGCATTTCGGCCGATGGCAATCCCCGAAGCATTCCAGACCGTATGCTCGATGCGTACGATCCTCCCGTGCTGGCTGCCTGTATCAAACTTTGGCTACTGGAGTTGGAGCACAGTCTCATCATGGGGGACCTATGGGACCAGATCGACTCGATTTACCGCGCAGCTGCTGGACAGGAGCGTGAGGCCCTTGCCGCACTGCAGCAGCAGGCAAACAACGAGGAGACCAAGAAGACTGAAGCCGAGCAGACTGAAGAGGAGGAACAGACTAACGGCGCCGCAGATGCAACAAAAAGGAAGACAGCTTCTGTCCTTCGTGTCGACAAGACGACTGAGGAAAAGATCCGTGCGGGCGTGCTCGATGATCTGCGGGTGGTGCTCGGCAAACTTCCCCGTATCCACTTGGCCTGCCTCGATGCTCTTGCCAGCCATCTGTATCGTCTCGTGACCAGCACAAAGTCGCCCGAGGCCGATGCCATCTATCTGAACAAGCTCGGTCTCGCCCTCGGACGTGCTGTTCTGCGACCTCGACACGAGACTCCATACAGCATCACAGTTCCCAATGCGACCCTGGTGGTTATGGACCTCATTCAGTACTATCCCGATATCTTCCCCGCTCTGGTCGAAAAGAAGCTCAAGGAGAAAAACACCCCGGCTGCTGCCGCCAGCAACGGCAACGGCGTCTCGAGCTCAATCGTCGACGGTCAGCGTCGGGCGCCAATTCGCAAGCGCACCAAGCCTGTTGACCAGCGCATTAAGCGAAGCTCGATTGGCACGGACCTGCAGCAGGGAGCCAAGATACTGATGGAGCAGATGGACGAGCGGGAGCGGGGACCGCGTCCCCCCGGCAAGGATGCGAAGGATGTGCCGCCTGTACCATCGCTGCCAATGTCCAGCATGGTGGCTGCTGCTACAGAAGGGAAGACAGAATCTGGCCCTGATCCATTGTCCGAAGAGACCACAGTCGCAGCAGCTCCTCCAGCTATTGTAACATCGGACCTCGCTTCGGCGACAAAGGACTTCAAGACAGCTGACGATGCAGCGGCCCCGACACCGCTTACCGAGAGAGTGCTTTCGTCCAGTGCTTCGGATAAGAAGCCCGTCGAGCCAGTCAAAGAGGCCGAGACGATGCCTATCGAAGACGAGGACAAGCCGCTCTCGAACGTTGCTCGGCTGTCGCGCCAGTTTAACTCGGGAAACTTAGGTGGTAGCGGCAGTCGAGTGAGCAGCGGCAGCTCGACCACAGGTGGACCGCGTGGACCTCGACCAGCCGGTGCCAGATCTGCGCGCATGTCTGGCCAGTTTAGCTCTTCGTCCACAGCCTCGGACTCGTCGAGCAAGACCAACAAGCGCGAGAGTCGCGACCTTGCACCTACCACCACCGATCTCAAGTGAGTACATCCTCCACAAGACCGCCACACGCGAGGCTCTACTTTTCGCTATCCGACATGATCAGCTGACTTCAAGCCCGCCTTTGTGTAATCAACACCGCTTGGGACAATGAACCGACAGAGACCGACGTCGATCCTGGTCCCGAACCATCGAGCCTTCCGACTCGCTAGTTAACGAGGAGGACTAGACTCAAAGTGGCTTTACCACTCAGTCCCACCCCGCATGACCGTCTTTCCTCTTTTGTCACTCCCCGTACGTATTCGTCTCACTCCAGTCCTGCTCCTACATGTCTTTGTATGATCAGAAATTCATCACATGATCACACTGTACTGGAAGCATGTCATGACTTGCCGCTGTTCATGATTCGTTGGAATCGAAAATTGTATGAGAAAATGGGCCTAGAGATTTCATAGTCTATATACACAACCCGATCTTCGAAATTTCGAAAAATTGCCCCTATGGCGTAGTGGTAGCGCGTGTGACTTGTACACGCCAACGCAATTTTAAGCGTTGACAGAATTCCACCGATTCGGCTGCGATGCACAATCACAAGGTCACTAGTTCAAACCTGGTTGGGGGCAAAGAATTTCTTTTTATTTTCTTTTCCCCGTGATTTTGTCAACTTTCCGTGCCGCTGTTGCGCTTGTCAGGCTGCGAACGAGCTTTAGCTTAATGGGTATCGACGTGGACGGGCAGTGCGTAAAACTATCGACTGGAATACGGCATAGAAGAAGATCAGGATGCGGTGTTTCTGTAATCGGTTTTTCATCCGTGTTTCGTCTAGCATAGTCGGCCTCGAGCTGGGGGGCTTTTTGCGGCGTTCTTTTTTTTTTCCGGGACGGAAACGTAAATCTTCAGCTCCACGTCGAGCTGCGGGATTTGGCTCGTTGACCGTGCTAAACCGTCTACAAGACGATGCGGCGCCACACGATTAACGACGAGGTCGCGTTAGAATCAGTTACTCCATACATTCGCAGCTTCTCCCGGTCCTGCCCCGCACGGTCGGAAGCCACGGCTTCGACATAGCGTTGTGTCGATATGGAATTGCCGTGGCTGGGATTGTCTTCCAAAGTCCCATCGGTGTCATCATTCTCTTTGGCAGTGCTGATAAGAGGCCGTATGCGCATGCTACTCAGAGCTTGACTCGGCTCAATCTCGCATTGCTCTGCAATCTCTCGCCTCGCTATGTTGATCACCGTAGTTCTGAAGCAGCCATGTCCAGAAACGGATGCTCTCCGCAAATTTCTCCGTCTCACAGATCGATCGTATTGGAGATACAGGCTTATGAGCTTCCAGTGCGGGATGTGTCGATGTCTCTGTCCGCAACTCTGCTACAAGGCTGCAGCTTCCGCCTTGATGACCACCCGATCTCAAGTTCATCGGAGCACTAGCCAACATGTGATGGCTTTGTTTTTCAGCATTGACATCGTAGTCAGATTAATCCGCTTCTTTGCTTCCGTGAGTCAGCAACCTATCTCTGAAAACCTAATAGAGCCGTGAATAAGCTGCGCCAAGACTTCGAGCCCAGACTAAACGATAGTTCACGCTAAGGGGTAATTTTTCCAATCGAGGTCTCGCTCTGCTGTGTTTCTCCGTGCCGACGTCGCACGCAGTCGCAACTTGAGCGAGCTGCCTTGTTGACACTGGTGCTTTTAGAGAGACTACGAACGGTGTTCTCAAGTTTTGCCGATCGACGCTCGATGTGACGCCCAAAGTCACCAGGTAGGAATCTTCCTGATCCTTTGATCATGGTGCTTGACATCAACGGGGACCAAGATAAGTGGAGGAATCCTGCGTTTTCAGCCTTTGCTTCGAACAGAAGGGTCCTGTTCATTGTATCCAGACACGCCACAGGACAGATAGCGCAAAAATAAGTTCTCGGGAACTTGATTGTTGACAGCTCAATCAACAAGACAACTCTAAAGTCTGATCCATCAGACACGAAATGACCTTTTTGGATCTTGGCGCACGGCGTACTCGCTAGAAGCCGCCTCCTGGCCGCTGCCCAAAATTGCGAAGAGGAGGTGCGGCCCAAAGGAGTCGTCCAGAGCTGGCCACCAAAGGCACCGACATGTTGAAAAGGAAATATATAGCCAACTTCCGGAAAGGAACCTTTGGATTGGAGTACGCAACACAAGAAGCTGCCTTCAATCGCAACTGGATTCTATCAGACCACACCTCAGATACACAAGTAAGGAGTCTTTGTCACATCAGCGTGATGGTAGAAAATACACACTAACGAAGGAACCAGTCGGTCTTTGCTTTCAGCTCCTTACAGTTCACAATGCGGACCAACATCTTTGTTGTTCTGGCGCTGGTTTGCGCAACCAGCAGTGTCCTGGGTGGCCACAATGCGTGGTGTCTCTCCGGTCGAAAGGTCGACTATCAGGTGACGAAAGACTGCTGCGCTGCTACCAAAGAGCATGGAACGACCGCCTTCAACGAGCTTAGCCACCATTGTTCGGACGCACTCGGATTCGGCAACGGCATCAACTCGGGCAGATTCTTCCGATGCTGCCGAAGCCGAGGCCGAAGCGCCGACGGCAATTGAAGTCGTTCTCTCCGCTCAAGTTTTATGCCTCCTAGTTTCACCCATCCAGTACCGCTGGGGCCATTCAGCTTCCTTCGTTTTCTACGTCTAGCTCTCTACTGAACGTGCAAACCAACCTCTTCGCCTGTTCAACATCAGGCAGTCTGAACTCAATTACACTGCTTTCTCCCCTTCCTACCGCTTGGACTGTTCGTGCTTGACCTTTGAGCGTGAACCGAGCATTATATTTAAGCTCATGGACCTAAGGAGCACGGACTGTTTGGCCATCTATCTGGCAGTTCATCTGAATTAGCCACATAATTTCGCTGAAAATAGGGCTCGTGGCGACCTCGAGACCGATGTTTGCACGTTCCCGCCTGGCTTAGTCAGCATCAAATCCTAGACAGTGCTGAATCTTGCTATGCTTCTGCACTTGACGACTTCTTCAGAGTGCTGTATGAAGCACTTACACAAGAGACCGAGTCCATCAGCCGCTTTTGAAGAAGGCAAAGCCGTCAGCAGCAAGTCTAGAAGGCCGAGAGGCGGCGCTCGTGCTTCGGCTAACCCACGTCGAATCGAAGAAAAGAGGTCACGTTCTTTCTTCTGGCGACTATCGACATCTGTTAGCCTCTCCAGGGCTCGATAGAAGCGAGGCTGGGAGCCGGGCATCCTTCTCCGGCGGTTCGGACGAAGGTCGCCGCGTGACCGTCACATGATGCCGCAGAAGGTAGTCGTTCGACGAGCCGAGGAGCCTCTTGTCAGGCGGTCATCAAATGCTTCCTTAGTCACCATGAAGCTTCGTGCCAACTGGTTTGGCTGTAGAGATTGGAGAAGAGCCGTCCAGCTCTGCCAGCTCTGAGCGACACCTTGTGAACAGCGACAGAGGATTTTGGTCGTTTGGTGACCAGCACCACGGGACGCTTGACGCTGTGGCTTCAATTGAGTGTACAGTGCCAACGAGTCTGACAGTGGAGAAAGCAGATAAATAGTCGCTCAAAAGAGTCTCAGAATCATCGACTTGTGTGTCATCAACCCGCCAGGCCAAGAAACAGCTGCCCATCTCTCGAGCCACAACGCAAGCAATCAGCCCAAAAAACAGTGAGTGCAAGGATCCCCACAGCAAAAGCGAAATGAAGCTGTGTGTTGACATACCCTCTCCAAACAGACACTCAAAATGCAGATCAAGGCACTCGTTGTTCTGGCCCTGGCATGCGCCGCCACCAACGTGATGGGAAGCAACTCTGCCTACTGCGGCATCGTCAAGAAGGGTCACCTGACGATTGACCAGGGTATCACCAAGCAGTGCTGCAACGCTCACGAGGAACACGCCGACATCACCTACGACTCTCACCGCCACGTGTGCCAGACCCAGCTCGGCCCCCACAAGGTTCCTCTTGTCACGAGCATCTACTTCAAGTGCTGTGAGCATTACGGCCGCGTCGGCAAGTCTCTTTAAGCTTGCATCTTGACTGGCAGGTCTGACCGCTCTTTGTGAGCCGAACAGACCTCACTCGGCGACTCTTCGTCGCAGCTCCTTTCAAGCCGCCTTTTTCTCATTTCTCTCCGTCAGTGCCTGTTCAACACCAGGCTCCCCCCGCTTCGCAGCCGCGCAGCATCATTTCGTTTTTTTCTCCTCAACCCCTGAAATCTCACATTCAGCGCTGAAAATCCCGCCTCAGACCTGATCGCATCGTCCATGATAGTGTGGACAGAAAAGAATCTCGCGCGAGACTGGACGTGTGTGTGTCGGTCTAGTTCAGAGTCATACGCACGAAACGTCGCTGTGACACTTGTCGATCTTGAAATACCGCTGTCACCGAGTGCATTCTTGGAGGCCATCCAGTCAAGTCAGGTACTCAGGATGCCGAACCTTCATCTCTTGGCAGCCGGGGATGAAATATTTGACTGATCTTGGAGAGTGACACATCACGCAGCCACCTCCATGATGAACTGCAAGAATCAAGCTCGGGCGGGATCGAGATTCGTGGCGACAAGGACATCGAATAGGCCTGTTCAGCGACATCGAACCGGTCCGGATCTCCGAGACATTGACGCGCTGGTCTGGTCACACAGTCTGGCTACTTGGAGAGGAAGCTGGACGAGCAAGACCTGGCAAGTAGCACAGGGGAACGGCAACGCTTGGAACGCCACGCCTTCGTCGCGTCTGGACGTCTCGAGTTTCGAATGACCCACCAGACGATACGGCGACGCTTCGGTGCTGTCTGCTGATACCTGGCTGAATCTTGTCGCCGTTCATTTAGGAATGTCTCGGCGATTCTCGAAAAGCGGGGGCCGATTTGTCACTCGACAGCTGCTCGGCTCTTCCACAGCGGCTGCTGCGTGACCTGGTGAGACGAGTGCCGATGCGGTTGTCGTACTTCGTCTGGAAACAGAGGTGCTTGACGACCTTGCGGGTACAGACGATGCTGAAGTATGGCCTTGCTGCAAAGGTATAAGAGCCAGCCAAACGGGCTTGTCGATGATTATTTTTTCCCAGCAGACAACACATCATTGCTAGTTTATAATTCGATACCGCACAATCTTGCACACTCCAAAGCTTCGTCCTCCACGGCAGCATAGCCACCAGTACGAGGTAGGCTGTAAGCCCGAAGCGGAATGTGGTGGGACACTAGGCCAGACTGACTCACACGACTCAAAACCTGACTCTTTTTCTTTTTTTTTTGGTCTACAGAATGCAGGCCAAGGTACTGATTGTTCTGGCGCTCTGTGCCGTGAACAGCGTAATGGCGGCTCATTCAATGTACTGCACCGTAGCCAAGGACGGGACTGGAAAGCCTCACTACCGGGCCACCAAGGACTGCTGTGCAGCCACGCAGGAGAAAAGTTCAACTGCGTTTGATGAGCTCTCACACAGGTGTGAGGATGCTCTTGGACTCGGCAACGGCATCAATGAAGGTAGATTTGATCGTTGCTGCCAGGGTCGCGGCGATGGCGTTTACAAGGTCGGCTAAAGCGACCGCTGCTCTACACGTCCGGCACTACTCCATAGCCTTGCGGCTGAGAGACGGTTGCCGGCACCATACTTGACCGATTCTGCGTGTCTCTCTGGCTCCTCCGTGTCCCCAACCCTATTTTTCCTTCTCGCCTGTTCAACATCGGGTATTCCACTCACAGCTTTCCCCGCAGTCGTACATTTCCAGCCAAGATGAATAAAAATCAGTGCTGACATTCGGCGAGATCGTGTGACTTCTAACAAAGTCTCGTGTGTGTGAGAAAACCCGTCCTGATGGGATAAAGCTGATGAGAGGGGGGAACACGTAAATATCAACCTCGCAACATTTTTGTTTTCCCAAGATACCGATCGGTAGCAGGATTCCATTCCTTTCGCCATATTCCCATGTTCTTAATCCCCAACCACCATTTCTAGGAATGTGCTGAGTGATTGCTGAAGACACGTCGGACGCTTGCACGCCATTTGACGATCTCTCCTGCGATCGCGAGCGACTCGGAACTCTGAAGAAGCATCCGTGCGAACAAAAGACTTGGCCGAGCGGCACACTTGGGGTCGGCTGGAGTCTTTGCCCCAGAAGCAACACTCTCAGCACAGGTGTGTAAGCTCGGTGGGCCTTGCAAGGTCGCCATTTCTTACAAGGCGTCAATGTCGTGTCCGCTTTCTCTCCGTATCTTTGCAAGGTATTTGGGCTAAAGGGCCGTACGAGCACATCACTCCGGAATTCTGCTGATCCAAAGAAGGGAATAATCACGCAATTGCGAGTCTGTGTGGCTCCAAATACCACACTGACCCTACAACATAGTGCAAATGTATAAAACAGGCCAAGGAGCGAGATGGATTGTCTCTTTGTTCTCCTTATCACATCTCTTGTGGCTTTGCGGAGTCCGAGCCATTAACAAGAGCTAGACGCTGTCTCACAGCAGAGTTCGATCTCGTCAGTCGTCAGGTAAGTGCGGTGCCAAAGACGTGACAGTTGATGGAATTGCACAAATCCACTGACTAGGACAATTCAGTGATTGTGTTTGCGGTGGTCCGCTCTACAGAATGCAGGTAAAGACACTCAGCATGCTGGCACTCTGTGCAATGCAGAGTGTGACGGCTGCTCGAGTCGTATATTGCAGCTACGATCCGTTTGGAAATGAAGACCCGGATCCCAAAGTCACCAAGTCGTGCTGTGAGCAGGTCAAGGACCATTCTACGATCCACTTCGACCCACTCACGACAAAGTGTGAGGATGCCGTCGGGTTTGGGAACGGTATTGATGGAACGGCATTTGCCACGTGCTGCCACGATAATAATCGAGGTGCGGTACGTAACGGATGATGTACCGTCACCGTCATGGAAAGGCCATGCGAGATGTTCCAAGCTGCGCCAAACAAGCCCAACCTTTTCGTTCTTGGTCGCTCATTGCCTTTCCAACCTCAAGTCTGATCGGGTATCCGGCAACTCGCAATGCATCGTCCACTTCACCTTATCACTCATCGTTCCAAGATCGTAACGTGATGTGCCGCATACGTTACAATGCGGGTGTGATTTTACCACAATGCGTGCATGCGATGGAAGGGAAAGGTGATGGTGATGAAAAAAAACGGGCCGTCCTGGTGATTTTGGGAGGTGGAGGTATCGGCTGCTTGACTGCCTTTTCGGCTCGGATGTGACACGACAAAACAAAAACAGGTACCGCATACATGCAGCTGACACGCATGACAGCCGACCAAAATGGCCAAAAAGAGGCGGTCCGAGCACACTTTGCTCCTAGTTTTAAGAATCAGGAGGCGAGCACAAAAGGCAGCCTCTATCTGGCTTGTCCTGCTTGCCTTGACTTCATTACAGACTGAACTCGGGGTTCCTCGAATCTCGACATAAGGCCGACAGAAAACATGTTTAGCCCGGTCGAGGTGAAAGAAGAGGACGAACCGAAATCTCCAGCCCTACTTCCCGCCGCGTCGCCAAGCTCACTCTTCGACCGGGTCGATTCGGTTCTCTGTCTCCGTCTGGGTCCAGATCCAAGATGCGAGCCTACCATCGTGGAGACGGCACCAATCGATCTCACGGACGTCTCTGTCGACTCACATTGCCCGGCTCAAAAGCCTAAATGCTGCGATTCTGTCATTGTCATCGAGATCGAAGATTCCGCGTCCGACAATGAGCCCGAGCCCGAGCCCGAGCCCGTCTCGAAAGAGAGGACAGACACGGAGATCGTTCCGACTCAGAGCAGCGGTATGGACGACAGCATCACAACGGAAGTCATACAAAGCGCAGAGTTCATGCACAGTGCAGAAGATCAAGGTGGCACCGCACACCATGCACCCGTCTCGGATTACGACGATGATGTGACACGGAACTGGGTCGACGATGCCGAGGATGAAGATGTAACATTGGTAAATCAGGAGCAGATGAATGAAGAGCGAATGGAATGCGAGGCAAAAAAAGAGGAAGACGAGGACGAAGACGATGCTCGACCTAGGTTAGAAGATGATCAGGTCTTACAGCTGATTGAAAAGTGCGACCGATGCATTAGACGCAAGTTTTGTTGCTACAAGGACTTTGACTCTCTCCTCAGCTCGGACAAATGCTCCAACTGCCGATTGAGCAGCAGCAAGTGCACGTACAACGGCATCAATGTCGTCAAGCCAAAGCCGGCTCGCGTCATTCCTCGGCCACCCAAGCGCAAGGAGCCAGAAGCGGAACCAGAGATGTTTGTCGAAGTGCTCATTTCATCGCCCTCAAAGGCGTACGAGAGCTACTGGAAAGACTCGGATCAGCTGCAACACCGAAGACATGAACACAAAAGGCGGAAGGAGACAAAGCGTCGAGAACGCAAGCCACTGCAGACTGATACCGATGGATCCGGGGCCAGCAATGAGCTAGTCATCCGGCCGCCACAAGCCATAGCAGTGGGCCAAAAGCTTCGACAAGATGCGATGGCATTACCACTCCAATCCGAGGTACTGACCCTTTTGTTGCTAACGAGGAAGGCGATCCGACGATGCAGAGAGGGCGCACTCCAGAAATCGTACGTCAAGCGACTGCGGTGGTGTGGACTGATGATGGACAGTGTACACGAGTCGCTAGACCTGCTCGACGAGACCGTTATTCACCAACGCTCCTCGCTATCTGCGCTAAGAGACCTGAAGCGTTACGTACGATCCCTGACGCAGCTGGTGTACAACTTTGATGCGAGGCCTGACTCCGAATCGACAGATGCGCAGCTACTGTGGAGGATGTTTCAGAGCCGCATCGAGTTCTGTGAAGGCTTCATCGATATTTGTCTACGTCGGCACGGTGGTTCTTTGCAGGCTTAGCGCACCAGACCGTCCGTGACTTTGAACATGTTCCACTTGCTGTGGTTTTCGTTGCTCAATCATATGCCCACGAACTTCTGCCCATATCCATCAACCTGATTCACGATACATTGATTGGCCTTCATGGACCAGATCGACATACGAGGAGAACAAGTGGTAAGAGCAGGCCCTGGTCAGACACTTGATGATGGTCGTTGCGTGTGCTTGGAGAATTGCCAGGGTTGGAAAAAGGTCGGCATAAATGGTGGCCGAGAAATGTCGCGTGGAAATGGCGGCGGCGGCAAGTGACACTTGCCTAGTAAGGTGTGGGGCAATTTAAGACGAGTGAGGTGGAGATTTAAGGAAGCGTAGCCACTACTGTGGTGATTATTCTCAGCTGCGGGCGTGTAACGTCTCAACACACATGCAGTGTGCTCATGTGCCGTGTGACGTGCCGAGGTGCGGTAATTGTTCCGAGTACTACTACTGTACACTACTAACTTAGCTGTAATGTGATGTGACCAACTTGTGCCGCACCCTTCATCATCACTTTGTTCCGTCCCTTGATCCGGTCACACTACACACACCCACCATTCTCGCGCCCGTCTATCCAATACCATGCACACCTGAAGCTTTCGCTCTCAACCCGACAACAGTCCGGTCAGCACACACTTAGTGCGGCTGGCACTGCCTTGTCTTTTTCCTTCTATCGGCCGGCGCAGTTGCCCACCGGACAACACAGATCAAGCGCGGTCGGACCCTCCGGCCTGAGCGACATCTGATATCACTCAGGCCCATCATGTCGCAGTCGGTCTTGGAGGCATACCACTATGGCCGTAACCGTATTTCCTCGGTCGTGGGCTCTCCACTCCGAAAGGCATACTCCTTTGTCTTTCCTCCTCTGGACGGCATGGTTCTCGAAGACGGCGGCGGCGGCGGCGCAGTCAGCATGATGCAACGGAGAGCCAGCGAAGCCAGAAGAGCTGCGTTAGAGCATGGCGTTGTCGGAGGCGGACAGTCTTCCCGTTTGCCGTATTCATCGTCGTCCTCCGCAGGCGCTGGAGGTGTGGCAGCAGTAGACGACGAGCTGATCGAGGCATGGGATAGCTTCTCTCAGAGCCCGTGGAGCTTTGTAACCAGCCGCTATACGATGGCCCTCATCATCGTGGCCGTGATCACTAACCGCATACAGAACATCTGTCGCCCACGCGGTCGTGCCTCGCCGCTTTCGATATCTAAGCGCATCGCACTCCGTCTCCCAAGCATTTTGCTTTTGCTGCGATCCGTCTTTATCATTACCACCATCGTCGCCGACTACTTTCTATCAGAAAAGCATCCAATCAATCTGACTTTTCGGCGGATCTCGACAGCGTCCTGGCGCGATTCGTGGCTGGCCGACAAACCTATGGAAGGCTGGGCCCTCGACTTTTTTGGCAGCGCCAATCGCGATGCCGTAATTCGAGCGCGTGACGCTACGGCGCTATGGGCCTCTTTCACCTCCACCTCTGTCGCTGTGATCACCGACTGCCTCATTCGCAACCTCGATGCTGATCGCGAAGAGCCGCCATCCTTCAACCTCGTCGGCTTCGCCTTCCTGCTTCACTTCCACACCTACTCGGCGGACGCACCCGCTAATCAGCACGTCTACATCTGCGTCTTGCTACAGCTTCTGCACATCCTGTTGGTCACCATCAGCAAGTGTCGAAAGCGACCGCTACTCCCACGACTCTACATTTCGAGCTTCTTTGGCATCTTGGCTCTTGTTCATTATGGTCTGACTGTACCATCGGGTCAGTATCCATTCATGGAGGCCTTCAGCCGAACGCCCGAGATCGCTCTTATCATTGTGATTGCGCTCACCGTCTTCCTGCATGCTCTCACCATGCTGCTGCTTGAAGGCCGCATCGAGGTTGACCGTCTCCTCTTCTCGCGCTCCAATCTGCCGTCGCTCAACGAAGATTGGTCGGTGGCGCTCTTCAAGCTGGGAACCGCTTGCATGGAGTCCACTCGCCTCACGGGACTCGACCGCGAAGTGGCACCTCTGGTCACCTTCGACGAGCCCTACCTCGAGCTGAAGCAGTCCGGTCAAATAGAGCTCGTCACACGCCCACAGCAACGTCAGCGAGCCGATCATTCAACAACGTCTCGCACGGGACTAGACGGGCAGGATGCATCGGCAAGCAGCGGATTCGATCAAGAGATCAAACAGATCCGCTTCGAGTCGAGTCAGAATGACCGCAGTCTCGGTCACCTCGGATTTGCGAGAGTGCGTCCAGCGATTCAGTTCATTGGCTCGACAACCTTGGTACTCCGCAACCTGACTCTGCTCATCCTCACCAAGACTTGCAGGATACTTGGTCTTCCAGATCCTGGCATCCCTCGGTTTGTCTTCAAGACACTCCGCATAGTTCGACTCGTCTGGCACGGACAGAACGGCGAGGCTCGACGCGCTGAACGCCGGCGCGAGCGCGAAAGAGTCGTCCAACAGCGTCTTGAGGCCCAGCTTGGTCCCTTCCAGACTCATCGCGACAGCAGCGGTACGAGACAGAGCTCGTTGCCGTCCGCTGCACCACTCCGACCTTCTAACAGCGCAACCACAGCGTCCACTGGTGCTGCAGATGCCTCGTCGAGCTGCCCTTCGATCGCCTTCGGTTCAGCTCTGGATCCAACGCGGCGTGGTCCTCAGCAGACACTGTGGACTCCATCACAGGCCGAGGATTACGACGATATCGACGATGACGAGTTTGATGGCGAGAGCTCTGGCAGCCTGTCAGAAGCTGAGTGGGATGAGGAGGAACGGAACGAGATGCGATTTGAAACGGAAGAGCTGCAGATCGATGCAGCCGAGATGTCCGGGCTGTTGGAAGACATCAAGAACTTTTCCGAGCAGAATGACGAAGGTCAAGAGTCTACAGCTATGACGCTGCATGTCGGCAGCGAGGGATTCAACCAGCTGCTGCTGGCTCATTTTGCAAGGCGATCGGATGAGCCGCCGCTGACCAGGTCTGGGTACAGCTCGTTGCTTTCGCATGTGATTCCCGAGTCGGGATCGTCGAGGTCGACTGCAGTTGGTGACGGATCACCCGACTTGCATCTAGCGCGCACAATTGTCGAGCGACGAGGCGCACAGATGTCACCAGCATCGACAGCAGCAGCGGCGACCGGGGGATCCCGCAACGACCTAAGACGACTCTGTGTTGTCTGTTGCGTCGAAGAACGAAATGTCATCTGCTGGCCATGCCGCTGTCTCTGCCTCTGTATGGAGTGCAGAGAACATCTCGCTTCTCGTCCGCCCAACCGCAACCAGGCTCCACCTCCGCAACAGCCCAGAGGCCAGGCGACGCACCTCTGCCCCACCTGTCGAACTCCCGTCCTTGCCTTTAGCCGTCTGTACATTCCATAGATGCCCAACCTTTTGTTGTCAGGGTCGTAAGACGTTGTTCTGTCCAATAAGACTGTCTTGGACGGTTTTCTCGTGTTTCGTACATGCCACTACGCAACGTTCTGAAGGTCACTTATAAACATCTTGAGAAATGCGGCGAGCCAGAACCGGCGAATCTAGTTGGTCCTAAAGATCCGTGAAAAATAAATAAGATGCAAAGGCAAAAAAAAATAAACAAAAAGAAAAAAAGGAATGTTTTGAAATGCTTCCTACCTGGGTCGAACAGGTGACCTTTCGAATTGAGAAGACTGGATTAACTTCAGTCGAACGCTCGTACCAGCTGAGCTAAGAAAGCTTGATATCCAGAGCTAACATAATGCCAAATATGTACCGTTGCACTATCTGTCCAAAATCCTTTCTCCGCCTCCACTTTCACGACCTGCGCATGTAGCGGAGTGAGACAGATGCGTCTGTGCGTTCAGCGTGCATGCCTGTTTTCGGGGGCGACACGGACAGCCCCAGCCGGCTGCAGCAGCTTGAAGGACATTGCGTGTCGTGTTGGCTTCCTGTCTTCTACCTTGACCCCGATATACATCAGCTATAATCTCAGATATACGATCAACATGTCGGCAAATACTCTACTCACGACGACGCGGAGGGCGGTGGTTGGGTCCGCGATGTCGGTCTCGGTAACTCCAATGCCGATGCGGATGGCAATGGCTTCCATGCCCGTCCTACGAGCGATGCACACTTCGTCAACGCATACAGGCACAGCTTCAGCGAAGGCAGACGCCTCGTCATCCGGCTCGCGCAAGGGCGTGTATCGAACACTTGGCGGAGGGTTGATTGCAGCGGCTGGCGGCGGTTGGTACATGTATACCCCCACCGACGCATCCACGGGAGCAGGTGCTCGAAGCTTTAGCGTTTTTTCCCCGGCTGAGAACGAGGCATCGCCTGTCAATGGATCCTCGACACTGATCCGACCCGCGTCCCCGTCGGCTCCTCGTCGGCAGACGGTCACTCTGGTCTTCTTGACCTCATCCTCGGCGAAAAAGGGATTGGTCAAGTCGATCATGTCCAACTTCTCTTCTGGTGGAGATGGCGCAGGCGAGGCGGGAAAGTGGTTCCCCTGGATCGCATACTTCCGTGAAGCTGGCTACGACTGTCTTCAGATGAACCTCGCACTCTCTTCCAAGGCGAGTGAAAGCATCTCCCAAACCCCAGCCGAGAATAAGGACGCAAAAACCACCGCCAGTCTCACCGACGAGTTGCACTCGCAGATCCGAATGAGCAACCTGCAACGTCTGCCTGTGCTCTTTGTGCACTACAGCTCGGACTCGGATCCGGCCAGCACCTCGGCCATTGTCAGCGCATACATCGATCCTGCACAGTCCGGATCGAATGGAGCCGGAGGCGCAGGTGGTTTCCTCTCCAAGCTGTTTGGGGGCGGTGGAATGTTTGGCAGCCGACCTGCCATCAGCGGTCTGGTAGTCATCTCGGACGCAGATGACGCCTCCACACACGCAGTGTTTGCAAAACACCCCAAGCTCAACACCCTCATCGTCGCAAACGGCGTCCAGGGCGAATCGACGCAGAAAAAGGCCAAAGTGACCACTCTCGACACCAACTCCCGAAACCAGGAACAGGTCATCAAAGACATTGAACGCTGGCTCATCCGTGAAGGCTACGAAGGCTGATAGTGAGCACGCCGTGCACATCTTGTCTTGAACGCAGGGACTCCTCTGTCGGGTTTGTTTTCAGCTGGAATGTCGCTTGCCATCTATGCATTTGTTTTGCTAGTGTACAGTAGGTTTCTAATTTTGTTCGTGTCGACCAAGTGGTTGCTGCTCTTGCTCTTGCGAGACCGGAGTCTGTAAGTCATCGGACTTGGTTGTTGTTTCGAGTGTATCAACGCGCTGAGACGAGAGCGAGTGTGGAGTGGCTGGTTGGTTGGCAGATTCTTGTTCTGTGTGTGACAGTGTTCGTGGCAGACCTAGGTGGACCGATGGACGGTCTGTGGATTGTGGAAGCGATTCGGCGTGTTGTCTTTGACGCTGAGCTTTGGGATTGAGCCAAAAGTAGAGGACAAAGATACCCAGTTCGAGCACGACGATACCGATATAGTTGACTGCGGCGATGGCGTCAAAGTACGACTTGAAGACAAGGCTGAGCAGGCTAAACACCCCGCCTGAGCAGTCGATAAAGAGAAAAAGGAGGCTGATGCCACGCACCTCCTTGAGCTTCCAAATTTCGTAGTACTGCGGCACGAGACCGACGACGATCAAGACGGCGCCGGTAATTCCCATGACCTTGGTGCCTGCGCTCGTGCCTCTATCTTCACCGAGCTTGCAGAGGAAATAAAACGCGACTTCGAGTCCGCCAGCCAGGATCCCCGTCAGGACACCTCCGATCCAGCATCTGCGTACAGATAGCTTGTGAGAATAGTGCCAGCACTGCGTCATGGCCACAATGGCAAAAAAGGTGAAAAGCTGAGGCTGAATGATGAGCGGGATGTTGATGTTCTGCACGACGAGGTACGTTCCCTGTGGAATCGAGCCTGCCACCCAGATCAGGAGGAGCCATGCCGAGAGCCCGTCTGTGTCCTTACGACGATGTGATTTGATGATCTGTGGCACTAACTGGAAGGACCAGAGCACTGTGCCGATCGTACCGAGTACACTGCAGAGGTCAAGAGCGATGCTCACAAGGATTAGTATCGTAAGACCCAGCTGTCACTCGGAAAAAAAATCACATAGAAAGCACCCACTTTTCGGCGATACGATTTTCTGGCATTTTCGCAGAGACGCCTCCCTTTTGGGGAAAGGGTCCGGATCAGCCGATAAAGGCTCGACAGACGAGTCTTGAGCTTGTTGGTGGGAACGTCCTGTCAGCGGTCGTCCGAGATAGTATCGCTTTCCCTATCGCAGCCATGTCATTGCGCTGCGTCTTCCCCACCGAAGGTGTTGTATTTATGCGAAAGTGGTCGCAATTCGTTCCGGTGTGTTCGGCAAATCGGGCATGGGAGTGTGGGACGCTGTCTTACAGTTCCTGCAGTCGGTGGAACGGAGTGAGGGGTCGAGAGAGGGAAAGTGAGCGAGGTTGATGAAGGCCTCGTTCGGAACACAAAGCGTGGCGTTACGGCCCATATGGCTTATCTTTGAAGCGATTTACGTTGCTTCTTCGCATTTCGTTTACAGGTGGTTCAGATTGTCAGCGTAATTGTGTAAGGGAAAGAGCGAAGTGCACCGATGGTTGTCGGCGTTTTTCTCGAGAGATGCATATCCGGCACAAGTCTCTCTTGCAGCACTGTGACTGTAGTGCAAACGAGTAGCGTGCAGCGCGATTCGCGCTTTCGGCTGTCACAAATAGCTGCCGACTGCTCGTTTGGGCAATTCAGCTGTCACGCACGCCAACCTGACAGCTGCATTACTGGTCGGGGCGCATCCCGCTTTACGTACTGTACTTTTCAGCGACAAGTTGCTACGGTGCGATGCTGTGCCAGACCGAAGGTGGCTACCAACCGCGGCCCGACTACTGTAGCTGCCATATCTTGGACAAAAGCACAGACACGTCTTGTAACGCTATTGGACGTGGCGTGTGAGCCTTGTCCGCCGTCGTCCGGCGGCTAGTGCAAGCTCTGACCACCGATCCGACTACGCCTAATCCTCCTTTCCTTTTTCATCAGAGACTAAGCTTCAGGTCAACTGATGCTCACAACAGCCGGATCCATTGCGGCCCGAGCGGAACCTTGGAAACCCACTCGCCCGCTATGAGTGCCTAGTGGATCACAATCTACCAGATGAGGTATGTCCACTGGCTGAGCATACTGTACGACAGGCGTATCGGTAGTGAACCTTACCAGTGCCTCTCATACGGGTGTGGACTGTTAGAATTGCATCCCCACACTTCGCAACCCAGGGGGCAAATGGCAAATGGGTGCACTGCTGCAATTCAGCCCACTTCAAGCCTCGTGTGACGTTGAGACACTTGATCGACTCCCTTCATAGCATCTCGTACCTCTTATAGGGGCACGTTCCTGTCTAGACTCGGGCCTCGTGCGACAGAGGCTGTTCTAAGTGCTCATGATACATCGTTCAGCGACCTGTTACGGCCTACACTCGACGAGTCACATTGCTTTGCTTGGTCACAGTGCCGACCCACCTCCTCCGTCAGAGACCACATTCACTCCATACTCACGCCGCCCACTCGTCTTCATGCCAGTGCTATCCATCATATGAAGCTACCGCGGAAAACTTCGCTGGAACGCCATGCAATGCAAGCTCCGTGGGCAGTCTTTTTGCACCCCACCTTAGCAAGTCATGTCGCGGCCCTGCTTTTTGCGTTCTTAGCGCCGCATCAGGAGGACCTGTCGTCTTTCCGTAGCGCTTAAATAGCCAACATATCTCTTCTGTCCAACCGATGAATGTCCGCACTATCGCCTACCTACTACGCTCGTCAATATGAAAGGGCCATTCATCTTTGCTCTGACAGGGCTCGCATGCCTCAAGGCTGTCTCGGCAGCCCCCCCTGCTCCTGCCGATACTTCGCGGACCCAACCCAAGGGTGGAAATGGCGCGCTCACCACGTCCCTCACTCTCGATCAGGCACGAGTCAAGCTTCAGCAGATCGAGGACAGTATCATTCACGGTGTCCTGGCTCGCTACGCTCTCGGCGGAGTGACTACCCTCGATGCGCAGCAGACCGACTATTACTTTGGCGTCATCTTTGACTATGGCAAGAACGGAGGTGTTCAGAACTACGGTCTTCGAGACTTTGAAACGCGAAGATACCTGGAGCAGGACAACAACCTCAAAAACTTCACCTCTGACAGCTACCCAGGCCTCCAGTATCAGCTTCCGGCCACTGTGCCCCAGAATGCTGCTCTCGATCATCCTGCACCAGGACAGCAGATCTTCCCTATCGGTCGCCAGCCCAACGACCCTGCCCAGCTTATCGAGTACTACAATCAGAAGGTCCTCAGCGCAACCCTGCCAGTCGATCATAACCTTGACAACATGGTCACCAGCTACTACAATGCTGCTCTCCTCAAATTGTCCTCCAACCGCATCCTCTATGGCGTCGAACTCGCAAAGATCAAGTTCCTCGACCAGAAGCAAGACTACTGTCAGGCCGTCAAGCGAAACGACGTCGACTTTGTTCGAATTCTACTCAAAGACCATGCTCAGGAGGAGCACGTGCTCCAGCGAGTCCTTAACAAGGTCGACGCTTGGACAAAGACTCAGCAGGACGGTCTGGCCTACCCGGCCCACACTCGTGACATTGTCCTGAAGCTCTTCCAGGCCTACCTCCTCCCGATCACTCTCCAGCTGGAGGTTCAATCTGTCTTCAGCTTCGAGAAGTACTGTTGAGGTTTCCTTACTGTTGACTCACGCTAGCCTGCCGCGCAGTTTTCTCCCATAATCAATCCGTGCCGCGCTTCTCGCCACGATTGGCTCGGTTTTGCTCATTATTGTGTCTTCTGACATCCATTTTTCGGGCTCATGCAGTCGTCTTGTCATGCCTGATCCTTCCAATGTTGATCAAAGTTGAATGAAGGCAGAGAATGACAAGCCCAGGTTCCGCCAAGAAGACATAGGCAAACGCCAGCTCCGCTGTGTGAGCATTCCCAGCATCTAGAGTACATTTTTGTGTATAATACCTTGGAGACCAGAACCAAAATCCCAAAAAGATCGTGTGAGAGATAAAGAAAAAAATGACAGAAAGAGATAGAACATGAGTGAGTGATGCTAGCTTCTTGCAGCCGTAGGAGTGGGTAAAGTATTCGAAATGAAAAGGCATAGAAGAAGCGATAAGAATGCATCTTGTCAGACTTGCTGAATGAATGCGCAAATGGAGACTGCAAGAAAAATGCAAGTACAGGGCAGACAAGCGCGGAATGGGCTCCGGATGCTTGCAGAGAGAAGGGCAGAACTGATGGCTCAGACATATCGGATGTCGTCTGCACGATGCGCGTGCCGAAAACGTGATCGAGTGCACGAAGGGGCTCAGCCCAAGCTTGCAGCTGTTCAGCTTTGCTCGGGCGAGGAGCGGCTATTAGCCTTGACCGGCACGGTGCGCTTTGCCGGCTCTGAGAGCCAGCCGCCCTTCTCCCACACGTAGCCAAGTTGCCAGTGATTCGCCTTACGGTCCTCGGGTTGCAGGAGTCCTTTGAACAGAGCGCTCAGGCGTGCGAAGTCAATGGGTTTCAGAAGCCATCCATCCATGCCAATGTCAACCATCTCTTGGCGCATCTGTGGAGCCAGTGTGGCTGAAACTGCAAGAATGGGAACGCGTCCGTTGAGCACCTGAGAAGCTGGACGATCGGCATGCTCACCAGCAGCATCGCGCTGGTGCTCGAGCTGTCGGATGCGCTTGCATGCCTCCTGGCCATTGCAGATTGGCATCTGCAGGTCCATCAGGATAACGTCAATTTCCTTGGCGTCCTTCTCGAATTGTCGTACGCCCTCCTCGCCGTTGACAGCGAGCAAGGTGGTGTGACCGTCGAGGCCGAGTCGCTTCTTCAGAATCATGCGGTTTATAGGGTCGTCCTCGACGACAAGAACGCGTAGAGGCGCGATTGAAGTGACTCGGTGTGCGCTTGGAGGCTTGTGGAGACTGCGCATGAGCGCCATCTTGCGTCTAGTGGATGCCGAGGAGGACGAGAGGCGTCGTTCGCCAGGTGAAAACGGGTCTACTTCGTCGCTTCCGGGCGATTCGGCAGGAACTTGCAAATTGGTGCTGGCCGGAGGCGTCGTTGAAGACTCTGAGATCTTGCGCTGCAGGGATGCTGGCTCCTTGGTCGCCTTCCTCATCTCAGCCCGATCGTCGTTCTGCACGGCCTCTTTGAACGATTCGGCGGCGGTCTTAGGGGTGCCGGACGCCTTGGAGCGACGGTCCTGGCGGTCCGTAGCATCGAGTGCCTGGGGTGCGACTTTGACGGATCGGATTGGAATATTGCTGCCTTCAACCGGATGCGAGCCCGCGTCGAAGGATCGACTGCGAGCGCTCATGATTGGCGGACGTGAGGTGATGGACACATTGCGGGGGCCTGACGGGACGGGTGAAGTGCTGCTGGACTCGGCCGTCTTGCGTTGCTGAGTGACGTCCTCTATCATTCCCTGTTCTCGCAGCACAGGTTGTTGAATAGCCTCGACGAGCGAGTCAATCTCGCTTTTTCCGGCCGAACTTGCGCTACCGCTGCCGATCGAATCGGATCGTCGCATCGACACATTGTCGCTGCCTTGGCGTTTGTTCATCTGACTATTGGCGCCGGTGTTATTCGTGCCGGTGTTAGCTGCCTGTGTCTCAGTGGCGAAGTTGAAGGTGCCCGTTTGTTTTTCGCCCGCCGAGCAGAACGGAATGTAATAGGTGAAGGTGGAGCCCTCGCCCACCATGGAGTCCACACGCAATTGTCCACCGAGATTCTTTACAACGCGAGCGACAATAGCAAGCCCGAGGCCGAGTCCGCCATCGGACTGATCCGTGCGGATGACGCTGTTGCACTCGCTACCATCCTGATCTGCCCCATCAGAGCGGCCGGGCTGAGCAATGACCGATTCGACCTGCTCGAACTCGCGGAAAATGACCTCGAGCTTCTCTTGCGGAATTCCCCCGCCGGTATCCGAGACAGTCAGCTCCATCTCCATGTCGCAGCCATCGGGCAGCTCGGTCTCGCGCTCCGATTCGGGCCTAGGTCGCATCGTGACTGTGATACGGCCCTCGGCAGTGTACTTGACAGAGTTGGTGACCGTGTTGGTCACAACTTGACGCACCCGATTCTTGTCGCCAAGCACGAGACAGACGGGCGGGTCGATGTTGAGCTCAAAGTCGATTTTGCGGCGCTTAGCCTCCCACTCGTGCATCTCAACTGCCTCGCGCACCGTAGCGGCGAGGTCGAATGGCTCCTGTAGGAAGAGCTCGTTGCCCTGCTCTTGCTTCGTGAGGTCCAGAAGGTCGTTGATCACGAAGAGCAGACTTTTGGATGCCAGGTGCGACTTGCTCAGATTTTCGCGCGTGTCCTCATCAAGCTTGCTGTCCAAAGCCAGTTCGAGATAGTTGATGATGTGGTTCAGCGGCGTACGGACTTCGTGGCTTGCGTTCGACAGCAGCAGACGATTCAGCTGATTGTAGTGCAGCGCCTGCTCTCTTTGACGCCACACTGAGATGAACTTGCCATAGACGAGGCACAGCACCGAGGCAGTCTCCAGCTCTTCGTCTTTCCACGCTCGACACGTGCCTTCGACCTTCTCGGACCAGACCTTGAAAGACTTTCGAGGCTCCAAGATCGCCTCGCCCTCGCCGCTGGCCTTGAAGGGCTTTCCGGCCCAATTGACGTGCCGCAGCTGTGCTTTACGCAGAAACGCGATGAAGTCGACGCCGCTACCAGACAGGGGGACCAGTAACAGGCCGGCGATCACTTGCAGGCCTGTCGGCAGAACCATGTCGGGAAAGTCGCGCCGCACGTCCTGAGAAGTGACTAGATGCTCGAACTTCTTGAGACGCAGGTATTCGGTGACGGCAAGGACCTCCTGGCTGGCGTTCAGAGGTCCGAGAATCTTGGCCTCGTTCCCGATGGCGATCACGCCATAATCGGCGTCGAAAAGGGTGAGAAGGTCTTCGGCGTTGGAGATGATGTAGCCGCTGGGGTTCTGATCAGTGGGAAGGGTATTGATGAGCTTGCGGGCAGAGAGGCGGCGCGTGTAGCTGAGTCGTTCCATGTTGCGCGAGACGGACTCGCCCACGAGCCGCATCAGCTGACGCACAGGGAATGAAACGCGACGTCCGTGTCTCCCATAGCCGTGCAACGAGATGAGACCCCACAACTCGCCAAATGCCGTGATGGAGACAGACATCGACGATCGCACGCCCATATTGGCAAGATACTTGATGTGAATCGGAGACATGGCGCGGAGGAAGCCGTGAGTCATGTCAATGGGAAAGTCGAGATCCGAACGATCCCGGCAGACCAGGCGCGCTGTCGGTTGATCCCGATCGTACAGCAGCCGCACCTTGTTGATCTTGTACAGAGCTCGAGCCTGGGCAGGGATATCGGTGGCCGGAAAGTGGAGGCCACGGTAGAGGTCGTGAGAATCGTTCCAGTCAACCAGCTCGCATACGACCTGGCCGTTCCAAGCTTCGTCAAACTGATACACCATCACACGGCTAAAGCTAGAAATGTCACGAATGATGCCAACCAGCACCTTGAGGAAGCTGTTGAGGTCCTTTTCCGCAGAAAGCTGCTCGTTGACCTGGCTTAGAATGCCAAACATGTCAAGCATGCCTCCAGTGCCGTCGCCGCCGCCAGTGCTCGGCAGAACGCCGGGGCGCCGACTACTGCGTTGCTGCTTCATCTCGCCGTTGCGACGCATGCGTTGAAGGGCCTTGAGCGGCCTATGGATGGCCTCTGTCGACTCACGGACATCGTCGCTGGACGGCTGAAACTTGCCAGCCTGTGCGCTGCTTCTCGGCGCGGACTTGCGCACCGTGCTCGAGACAGTGCCGTCCGAGTCTACCGTAGATACACTGGCCGGGGGTGAGTGGGACAACGAAGCAGTGCCACTGACGTCGTCGACTGAGGGCGAGGGGGGCGGCGACAAGACCGAGATTGGGTTGATGCGATCGTCAACTAGCTCAAATTCAAGTATGACAGTCAGCTCACCCTCCGGATCGTTGCGACGGTCGGGGATGTGCGCCGCACACCACATGTGCCACAGGGTCCGGGTCTTGCCCCGACTTATGCGCTCGTCGTACTCGGCCATGTCATAGCCTCGCAGTTGAAAGACACTCGGCCCGCTTTCGGCAAGGTCTTCGCTTGATTGATCCAACGAATCAATGTTGTCCCAAAGCAACTCGGCCTGGTCATCGTCAAGAATATCGAGCAGTGTGGGCAGGCTGAACAGGTATGGCGCAGAGACGCCCATCAGATCTTGACAATTCTCCGATACCTGTCGCACGACCATTTGTCCTTCTTTGGAAATGCGAACGACAATCATGCAGCCGAATGACTGGACTGCGCCAGGAATGTGAATGGGCTCGTCCTCGCATCGGGCCAGCTTTCCGCCGCGTCCAGTCAGGATCATATGTCCGTCCTCAGTCTTGACATGTTCAAATCGAGTGGTGGTGATTTGCTCGATGTGGTCCCTGAGGTCAACGTCACCTCTACCAGGCGCTTTCATGTTGCCCATTGCCTGGTCGGCAGCGCGATCCACGTCTTGTAACGTGTTGCGTCCGTCAAAGACGATGTCGTTGCTTTTGCTTGGTTCAATTCCTGATGTTGGAGAAATGAGGCCTTCGGAAGACCGCGGCCGCGCCGGCGCAGGAAGAGCTGCCGGATCCGCGGTGCGCGCCTCCTGCCGCGGTTGCTTGACACTCACAGCCGAACGCATGGGATAAATGAATGGTTGGTTGGCGACGGGAGATTTGACCGCCGCAGCCGCGGCCGCAGAGGTAAGTGGGTCTGACCTCGGCGGTGACGACATGGCTGATCAAGGTGCGCCTTCGCAAGCTTAGTGACAGAGCCACAGGCCCAAGACGATACTGCCTTCTGTGAAGTCAAGGAAGACCGAGTGTGCCAGGTTAGTCGTGGTGCGTCGGTCTGGCTCGACGATATGCACCGAGTGATGTGTGTAGCGTCAATATCAGGAGAGCTGGGCTGCTCGTTTATCCGGCCGGCAAGTGGAGTGAGAAACGGCCGTCGGTTGTAGATTGCGGAGCAGCGGCTAGACGTGAGCGACTCGCTGGATCATGGATGGGATTGCTAATGGATCGTAACAAGGATTCCGATTGTTGATCACTGGCAGCGGGCGGTGAGGGCGAAAAAGGCCAGTATCTGACTCGATGAGCCTAACCCAGTGCGGACGAGCACAGGTGATCCTGCAGCAGAGTTGTAGTGGACTGTGGCGAGATGTGGTCGATCGAGCGCAACAATACAGCGCGATTAGTTTGGGCCAGACAACAAGTATCGTCCTTGACAGAAATGCTTCGCAAGGGCGGGAGAGTCGGATGAGTAAGGTATTTGGATGCTTCCGCTGGCCGATCGGATGACGACACTACAAGGAGTTGCAAGCGGTATGGGTTGAGGTTGTTCCTCAGACTTGCGTGGAGGGATTCCGGAACAGTCGGAAAAACGAATGTCAATGCCGTCTGTCTGGTCGGCGCTCAGCTGCGTCGGTAACAGTGGCAATGAGTTGTAGCGAGTACTGAGTGCCGAATCCGTGCAATTATGGCGTTGGAGGCAGGACAGCGGATATTATTTGGAAGGCAGGAGGCCTGGGAAAGGCGAGCGAGAGTACAAAACGTAGATCACGGCCGCGGCGGTCTCCGCAGGGACAGAGGAAATGAGATGGGTGATGTTGCAAGCGAGTCTAGCGAGGATGACGAAGAGGAGACGTGTGGTGATTAGGTGGTGGCGAAGAGGAAGAACAGTCCGTTGAAAATGGCACACACCACCAACGCGAAAGCCTAGAAGGACGACGGCGGCGGTCAAAGGCAGAGACGATGACGGCGAGGATCGTGAACAATAACGGAGGTGGCGCGGGCACGAGCACGAGCACCGATGGTTGCAGCTTCAGCCAAGGCGATGGCGGGAGCAGGAGCAGCAAAAGCAGCAGGGACAGCGCAGGCGGAACCTGAAGCGGAAGCGAGGCTGACCGAGAGTGGCAGGGGCAAGGCGCGAGCATCAAAAGAGAGTGTGTGCAGAAGCACCGTGGCGCCGTCGCAGGGTCAAGCAGATGGACCGATGGGTTGGGCAAAAGTGCAAGCGTGGGAGCGTGCCTCTCCCCTCGTCCTCTCGTCCCTGTCTCTATGGGTACGCTGCACCGATTCGCCGGCTGGACAATTGCTGAGTCTGAGTCTGGCCACACGTTACTGACTGTATTGTATTGGTCATTCGCCTTGCCTCAGCTCACGATGTTCCTTGCTAGGCTCGATTGGACTGGACTGACCCGGTCGTACTGTCGTCTAGACCGGGGCGAGGCCCCCACTTCACTATTGTACTGTACTCGCTCTTTGCGGCCCTCTCCAACGCTTGTCCACGCTGCTGATCACAGTCTAGCCGGCTCGCTGCAACCACTGTAGCTGCAACAACTGATATTTTGGTAATAGCGTTCGGTGCCTGGGGCTCCCCTGCCGTCCCTTGCGATAGCTGAGCCTCTGCACGGCCATGTCCCTATAGCAAGTCCCGCGACACTGCCTCCTAGCCGCCCACCGGTACGCAGGGTGCATCCATGTTCAGATGTCGACTCAGCCAGAAGGAAACGAGAGATGCGCAATCCGAAAAAAATAAATATATGGTAAGCCGCAACAAACGAGCTCGACGCCCGCGCGCGGGAGCGACCCGAGGGGGAAACTAGAATGTCAGGCTTGGTGGTGCGCTGCAGAAGGCGGACGCTGGAAAGAAGATGCTTGCGCATTATGAATAGCGGCTTCAGAGACAACGAAGGGTGACTGCGAAACTCTTCGCGGGCTGCAATGCACACTCGAGCTGTTTGAGCATCTGGGACATGGCGAGCTGGAGTGAGACCGAAAGGGAGGGGGGCCCTTCCGGGGTCTATGCCGACGTAGGTGAACGACACGTCCTGCCGATCGGCACAGTCGCCAGAGGCAGAAGTGCGTGGGAGTGACCAGGCAACATCCGGAAGGAGTACGTGGAACAGTGTGTGAGAGCGAAAGGCCTGAGGAAAAGGAGTAACACAGAAAGGGTCAAGAGGCTGCGGGCCTGGGTGTGGCCCCGTGTATGACAGGCTGCAGCAACAGTGGCGAGGATCTCAGTACACGCGACGGGAGAGCTGCAGCTGCACGGCACTGGAGCGGTCTTGGAATCGGCTAGAGCTTCGCGACCAGCATGAAGCACGGCAAAAGCAACCAATAATATATATATTATAATATTAATGTTATTAATGAGTCTCAAGAGAGCAAAGAGCGGAACCTCCGAATGGGCTTGTACACGGCAGCAGCATTCACCTCACTAGCCATTTCTCAGGAACCTGGACACTTGCCTGCAGCACCCGTCGAGATTGCGTGTTCCGCGTGCCACACTGCGCCTGGCCGGTGAACCCACTGGAGCACCGCAAACACCTGCAAATGCCACGGCCTCCCTATGACCGCAGCAGGCCTGAACGCCAGGCTTGCACCCAACGAGCAAGTACGCTCGACCCTGTTGCCGTGTTCTGGTACTCCAGAGCACCTCGCAACGCTCTGTTCACAGACCGAGGCCGCAATGGCACTCCACAAGTCGCCCCGAGCCCCCGAAAGATGGGGAGGAGAGGGCCTCGTCGCAGCTGGACCGGAAGCGGAACTCGGAACCAGCGCTGGATGACAGACGAGGGCGAACCGAGAAGGTGATCCTTTCGCGCAGGTGCGCCGGCGCAACCGATGACATGCTCTGAACATTCACCCTGGCCGGACCTGTCTAGCTGAGTACCTCCTTTGCATATCTGCACTACACGACAATACAGAGTCTACGACAGGAAGCGCTTTGTCGGAAGGAATTGAGAGTAGTTGTATAGTGTTGTTGTTGATAACCGCAACAAGCGCGCAATCTCTTGTAGACACTATCAAGCCCACAGCCATGGGGCCACGCCAGAGACCCAGAGCGAGCCTTAGCAATGTGACCGCGATTCTTGAGCAAACAAACGCGACTAGTCAGCGAGGGTAGCTTGGAAGAAGGACAGAGTAGGCGAGACAATAAAAATAAACACAAAGCAGGCTTTGGCCGCATCAACCATCCGGTTGTCTGGACGGCACCGTGCGAGGAGAAGGCGGCTGCAGACAGATTGAAGGAAAGAAATTTAGGAGACAGACAAAACATGGGCTGCGTCAGAAACAAGGGCTGCGTAGACAAAAAGTCGAGGCCAGGTAAGCAAATAGTTCTGTACGAAGTCAGCGGAGTAAAAGCATTGTCGGTGTGGTATGGTGACAATTACAGCTAGGGCACTGTGTGCTTCTTTTGTTCAGGCATCGGACAGGGTGCGAGAGTATGTGAATACAGTAGTGCTTGAGCAGACCCTGGCGTCTGGACCCTGCGAGGCCCCCGACAATGGCATGCAGGCCGGTGCAGCCGCTTGCGCAACGGTGCAGATGAGCGCAGCCTCGGTACCGGCGTTCGAATCCGAGCAGTCTCGATCCCGGAAGTGAAATGTCCCTGGCAATCGGGACGGGCACCAGGCTGCGTCCAAGCCTCGCCCAGCCTGACGCGACCGACGCCCGAATTCATCTCCAAAACATGGTAATATCTTTGTGTCAACCAAGAAAATCTAGCACGAATTTGATTCAGCTTTGTCTAAAGGTCTAACAGCATTCGTGCACATTCTGGTATGGCACACCTCCCTCTGATCTGCCTTGAAAACAGCTACAAAAGTTGCTGTATCGTAGTACTGTACTCTGTCAATCTTCCAGCGAGAAAAATCTCCGCCGAGGCCATTGTCTTGGCACGGCACATCCACACGGCCCGGCACAATTTCGGGCAGCAATGCACACCGCACTGTCATTGTGCTTTGCCCAGCGCCTTGGCCTACAGTCTGCACCGCACTAGACTCGCACTTCTCTGACCAAGACGGTGACCACATGCGTGGCTTTTTTAAAACTCACCATTCGCACCACCCCATCGTCACTATCGTCATCCTCTTAGATCGCCATAAAACCTCCGTGTAATTACACCAACCTCGGGCTCTCTCGTAGTCATCTTCACGATCGCACATCTCGCCGGACGTCAGAAGTGAAACTTCACCCTTCAGCTCGCAAGTACGTAGACACAGAGTCGCATCGACTACCATCACATCGCCCGACTAAAGCGGTCCCTCGGAAGCAATTTCAGCCTCTGGATTGAAGAGCACCCAGCAGCGAAGCTGATCGATTCAACAAATCACACCCCTGCTTTCAGCAATCTGTTTGAGAAAGCCGGTAAACCCCAGATACGATTCAGTATGACACCACTTCCACGCCGTCCGCGTGTCACGTACATGGGGGTTGTCACTGTCATCTTGTACCTCATCGCGTCAGCTGCCACAACACATGCATCTCCGGCGTCTCTAGCCGCCAACGATTTGCAGGCATCATCCGGAGCCGTGCTGGCTGAACGCCAGGGAAGCTCGATCCAACAGGATTGCGTGCGTCGCTATAACACCTCCAGGATGAACCCGTTACCCGAAGCTGGCTATTGGAACCCGCTCAACGGCACCAATGGAAGCAATGGTAGCATGCTCACCATCTGGAAGGACGGTAGCGGAACACCTGGCGAGCCCATCAACGCTATCATCTCTGCAAACTCGTCCGAAGACGTCCTTTGTCCAGAGGGCTTCCTGCGATATGCGACGTAAGTGGCAGTTTCTCGCCCAAGTCATGTTAAATGAAATGGGCCCTGCAGCTGACAGTGTTTTGCTCTCATTTGCCTCTCTGCCAGTTCCATTAATTTCGGCGTCTCGTGCTTTGGAAACACCAACGGCACAGAGCAGTGGGCGAATCTCGGAGACGGGTTCGGGGACAGGATGCAGGGCAATTACGGCGGTGGCAATGGAGTTCTGAGATGGAACTACGGCGACCTCACATTCGGCACCTGTCGAGAATCAATCGAGGGCGACAACCACTTCCGTTGGTTCTTGCAAAACGGAAGCGATGCCTTCTCTGGCGCCGTGTTCCTTGCCGTGTCAATGGAGGAGTCGGCCGCGCTTGGCCACAAGATTCAGCTCGACGGATACAATCGTGGACGCGACTATCTTGTCGGCAACGCGACAAGGAATGCCACCACCACGTACGAAGGCTACGTCTACAAGACCACCGTCACCTACATCGAAGCTGGCGTCCTTCTCAATGCCACCTCCGAGAACATCAACCATCCCGACGTCGCGCTCCCAGGTCAGCCCGTACAGGACGGTCGCGTTGCGCTTCTCACCGTCACAAAGATCTCGGATCCCAGCACGCAGGCTGCGGCAACCAACGCGGCTTTCTCCGCCTCGCCCAGCCCAGTATTTGTGCAGGCTGCTTCGTTTGCTCTCTTTGTCGTGATGGCCACTTCGCTGGTTTTCGCTTTATAGAAGTGCTCTATCTTCGTTCTGCCCTTGTCAATGTCCCCTGCCTTGACCCATAATATTCTCGCTAGCATTCTACTCTGCTTGTCACCACGTTCTATTTGACTTTCTCCGTCCTCGACCTCGCATCCCTACGTCCGAAGCCCAAGCACACCGCATATCAGCATGTCTCGGATCGCATCCCGCATCAATAATCTCATCCCTCCAGTTCCGCATCGTTGCATTTTAGACCGTCGTCACTCGTCCGACTTTCGTTCCTTCTTGTATCATAGACTGCCACATTCCGTTGCCCTTTGCCCTTCTCAAATTCATTCTTGACGCGACAAACCAAAGTCCCGTGCCCCCTTGTTCACGTGATGATTGATCAAGGCGGCGATACAGGGTTGCTCTGTGAACACTGGCGAGCATGGCATGTCTTAGGAGTTTGGGTTATTGCGATTCGTTGCAGAATGCACTGGGGAGCGTGAACAGTTGTGCGAGGGGAATGGCTTGTCGGATGGAAATCGAGAATAGCGACAGGGACAGGTACAAGTGGGAATTAAATGAAAGGAGGCGCAGACCAATCAGAACGGAAGCCCTGCGTCATTCTGCCAAAGCTACTACCGAAGCCCGAACTTGCGGCAGCTCTGGGCCGTCGCATGGAGGTTGACCTGAATGCATTCAAAGCGAGTCTCGAGCATCGCTGGCGCTTGCCTGAGATCCGAAGGAAAGAAGAAGCATTGCAAGGCCGAGGCTGACAAAATTGGCGCACGGCGGCGACACTGCGTGTCTATGCAAGTACCTGCACCAGTCACGGACCCTCGGGCAAAAGATGTGTCCGGGACCCGCAGCGCAGATAAAAAGACCTGCTTAAAGGACCGTGCAACCTTTGCGCTTGGAGCCCCGGCTTCTTTGAACCAGCGCAGCACGGGTGGCATGCTCGAACACCTCGCGAACACCTTCGCCTGTCTTGGCCGAACACTCCAGATAGCGGACGGCACCAATCTTTTGGGCGACAGCCATACCTTCCTCAGCAGAAACGGGGCGCTGGCTGGTCTTTCGGAGCTCCTCAACAATCTTCGGGTCGTGTCGAAGATCCTTCTTGCATCCGACCAGGATGATCGGAAGGTTCTGGCAGAAGTGGAGCACCTCCGAGATCCACTTTTCTTGTACGTTGTCAAGAGAATCGGGCGAGTCGACGGCGAAGCAGATGAGGATCACGTGGGAGTCCGGGTACGAGAGCGGGCGAAGTCTGTCGTAGTCCTCCTGGCCGGCAGTATCCCAAAGCGCAAGCTCGACATGACGACCATCAACCTCGACGTCAGCGACATAGTTTTCGAAGACGGTGGGGACGTAGACCTGAGGTATCGGACATCGGAGCGAGAAAGGAGTAAGAAGCCAGAGACCGTTAATGCCGTCAGCATTGCTGTGTGCGGTTGCAAATATCATGTTTTCTCGAGACCAAGAAGGCTCGAACTTACCTCAGGGAAGGTACCCTGCAAGGAGCAAAGGGTTGACGGAGGAGAAAAGGGCAGAGAGAACAGGACGCATCAGTATCGGGATTATTGCGAGATGAGAAGATCGCAAGATGACTGGACGGGTGCAGTCGTGGCTTCGCATTGTGGCAGGTTGCTTCAGTCTGCTAACGATGATGTCCAGCAGTCTAGGGCTGCCTCGAGCAAGCGATTCGCAGACCGTTCGGAGGCGAGCGGCACGCCCTGAAACAGACGTACGACATTGAAGATTTTCCACTTCGAACACGCATACGCTGTACCGAATTGCAATGATGCTAGCGAGAACGTACCTTGGAGAACACGATCAAGAGACAAGTCTTACCGCAGGCACCATCGCCCACAATGACAAGCTTGCGTCGGAGTTCAGACATGATGTTGCGTCGTGTTGGATGAGAGAACTGATGACAGACAAAACTGTGTGTAGATCACGATCTAGTGTAGAGTCAGGCTGGTGACGACGATGGAAATGCCAATGCCGATAAGTGTCCGAGTTGGAACAGCGAGCGGAGAGGAGCCGGGTGCGAGCTACGAGTCCGATCAATTCAGAATTACAAAAGTGGGATGGTGAGCAAAGCGTTTGCAAACGGTGACGTTGGTCGAGGTTGATGAGACTGCGTACGTTGCTGCTGTTGTCGAACAAGCCGGCAGACGATTGTGGTTAGGGTAGAAAAGGTGATGGCGAGAAGATGGTCTGTGAATGGCAATGTACCACGATCACGGACTGGCTGGTGAAAGTGAAATGCAATGGTGAAGGGAAACAGCTGCGGAAAGACGTGCGTGATGTTTCAAGGTCGGGTTGGGCTGGCTGGCTGACTGGCTGGCTTGATCAGAGTTGGTACGGCGCGACAGCAGTCAGGCGAGGGAAGAGTCAGGTCGGCGAGCGACCTTATTGAGGCGTGGACGGGCAGACACGCCTGTTTGCCCTTTCTGCCTATCATCACCGGCCTGTCAGTCGACAACGGCGCGAGTGGGCACAATACCATTCAATTGACTGTAACTTGTTGGAACGAGGGGGATGCGTGAGGCGGTGAGGCCGCGAGGCGCGGCTTGGTGCAGAGGCCTGACTGTATCGATGAAATCTGCAGGCTCAAAGGACAGCAGCAGCAGGGGTGGTCGTCCATGTGCACTTGCAACTTGGAGCAATTAGACACGGCAACACCGCGCGGGAATGGCCAGGTCCTCAGCGGTCCTACCGCCTTAGAGTCGATCTCTGAGTGGAGTTTCAGACTGCACGGTGCCGTGCTGCGAAAGGCTCGAAACGAGGTGTGCCACAGTACAGGAGCACAAATTCGCAGTTATTGGGAAGCCAGCAGGCAAAGTGGGGCGGGGTGCCCTGACGGCACGACCTGTTGGTGCAAGAAACAGAACGCTGAATTTGAGGCGGGAGGCAATATAGCTACAGTACAGTAGTTGGTCGCAGCCTTTAATTCCACCGGTGCTGCTCCTCACTGACAGCTTGGCTGGCAAGCTGGCGGCTAAGCTCACATTTCGGTCAGCCTCTAGGTCGTGCAAATGCGCTGTCACGGAAAGGCGGCGCGAGCGACTTGTTCTTGCCGCGCGCCCTTGCAACGCTCTGGCCCGCACGCGCTCGTTTTCTAGCGTTACTCATAAAGGTGAAGCACAAAAGGAGTGTACAGTAGTGTCAACAGGACATGTCCTTTTGCCCTCCTGCAGATTGAAGTTGGCAGACAAGCCCCTGCCTAGCGCGTACTGCACCGCTTGACTGCGGGTGGGTTTCAAGCTGATAAAGTAGCTAGCTGAATCAGTACGAGGGAATTCAATCTCGTGGCTTGGTTCTGCCGCCGCGTGACTTCTACATGGATACACTTCTCTGGATGCAACAGTGCCAGATTGTATTCATCTGCACTCCTGAATGAGGGCGTGTACTGGCCACTGTACAACTATGCCGCTTTCTTTCCTCAACCATAACTGACTGCGCCAATGGCTGCACAACATAGTCCAGAGGTCCGTGGTCGAGAGATCCAAGAAAGCTGGTGCGCGCTGCCACCGCGGTCTCGGATGTGGATTCGAACCTATTACAGTAGTGCTACCTGTATCTTCAGATCAAAGATGCGTACGATGATGCAAAGAGGGCCCTGTTGCATCGAGAGACCGGTCACATGCAGTCTGCGGGCTTCGAGCATGCCCAAGCTAGCGACAGTAGTGTAGGCCATCCGTAATCACTCGGATCCCATCAGCAACTGCGAACCAGAGGCTGAGGTTCGCTGTTATTTTTGGAGAGCAAGCAAGTTGCGGCGGAACCCCTCAAACTGCGGTGGACGCAACTCGCGTGTGCCACACTCGACCCTGCCGATCCCATCTGCAAACCGGCTTTGAGCAGATCTGACACGTCAAAAGCGGAAAATATTCAAAAACGGAGCGCAGACTCGACTGTTCTGTGAGCTGAGCGGGGCCAAGCTTCGGGGATGTTGGTTCAGATCGCTGTCTACAGCGTTACAGCATCAACCGAAATTCGGCATCTTCGCGAGGACGAACGACAAACTTGCCATGCCGAGACTTGGGCATCGCCGAACTCAAAGACGCAGAGGCTCAGTGCCAGCTACTGTATACTAGCGTCCGCATCTGCCCGTTTTCTCTTGCCTTTTCTTTTGGGTTTTGCACATGCGTGAGCAGCACATGCGTGAGCTTCCCCGGAATTGACTGTCTCCCCCAGGTTTGTTGACAGATCTGAAGTTGAGCGTCTTCTGGGCTTCACAGGCTTGACCTCCTAGCATTTATGGAAGTTGGTTACGTGAGTAGGGGCGAAGATTCGTCGAAAGCGACTCTATCAACACAGAACAGAGCTCATCACTGTCATTGCAGTCCCGATGGAGGTGTTGATCGAGCAGCTGATACAGATCGACGAAATTCACTGGCAGCTACGCGGCTCTCTCACCAAAGCTGGCAAGTTTGCGCGGCTCGTACACATAGCCCGCGATACCCAGTACGGTACGTGGTTTCTGCTGTGCAGCGAGTTTATGAACGGCGTGGCCATAGACAAACACTGCTGACCAGCTCGGTGCGACAGAGGCGCGTTTCCAGACGAGAGTTGGACTGGTGCTACACCGTCGAGCTGACTGTGCTTTGCCGATCTTGCTTGTCGTTTTGAGGCTTTCAACAGCGTTCTTGTGGCGTCTTTCGTGGCCACTCCACACCCGCCTGCTGGCTCTGTCGGGCAACAAAGAGCCTTACAGAGCAGCCTTCTTCCTTCTCTCTCAAGACCAGGTGATCTCGAGCACATACGGACCGAGAGTCACCGGCTCAGCTGGTCGAGACAGATGGACACTGCCTCCATCGTTGAATAGTTTGGACTGGTTTATACTGTTCCGAGCGTTTGGCGACGCACCACGTCAGCCTGCGACTGACTATTGTGCCGCGCGACACGCAAAAGGGGGGTGGGTGACCAGGGGCAATGGGCAGGGAAATTACTGTAACGTACTTCACGTACTTGTCAGAATCCCGTAGATTCCATTTTTGAGGATGGGTTCAGAGACACGTGTTCTTTCAGCACTTTAGCAGTGTGTTTTTTTGATTTGCACCACCATCACATCCTGTCTTTGACACCATGTCAGCATCACTTTCCCCACGTAAAAAGGTTGTCAGGCAGCATCTACGGCAGCAACGGACCCAGAAGGAAGAGAAGATGACAGCTGCACTTGCTGCTTTTGCCACTGGGACCTTCAAAACGCTCCGTTCAGCAGCACAGCATTATGATGTACCATACTCAACACTTTGTCAGCGTCGCACTGGTACCAAGAGCCGCTCCAATGCCTTTTCACACCTTCAATCACTCACACCTGACCAAGAGCAGTTGCTTGTGGACCGTATCAGCAAGCGCTCCAGTCTTGGATTTCCAGTTACACCTGGTGAAGTTAAGGATCAGGCAGAGCATCTGCTCCGACAAAGGACCAGTGACTGTGATGCTCGTCTTGGCAAGAACTGGGTTGCAACATTCATGCAGCGCTTCCCACAGCTTCAGTCTTATTACTCAAGAACCCTTGATGCCGTCAGGCTCAGGGGTGGAAAGCCAGAGGTCATTGAAGCGTACTTTACACTGCTTGAAGAAACCATTGCAAAGTACAAGATCAGCACCAACAATATCTACAATATGGATGAAACGGGCTTTGCACTTGGCATCTCACAGCGTCGGGCTGTCATTCTGCCCAAGGACTACCACAAGAGTGGCAGGTTCAGAGCACAGCCAGGCAATCGGGAGTCTATCACTGTGATAGAGTGCATTGGTGCGCGTGGGGCAATACCTCCTCCGCTCATCATCTTCAGCGGCAAGTACCACATGGCCGGCTGGTACTCGCTTGCACAAGCACCAGCTGGATGGCATTTTGCTACCAGTCCCAACGGCTGGACAGACAATGACTTGGCACTCATGTGGCTAGAGGGTTGCTTTGATCCAGCAACAAGGGACGCTGCAGCAGGACAGCACCGTCTTCTGATCCTTGATGGGCATGGGTCTCACGTAACACAGAGGTTCATTCTCAAGGCTTGGGAACTACGCATTATCTGTCTCTGCCTTCCACCTCACTCAACACATCTGATTCAGCCACTGGACGTCTCCATCTTTGGTCCACTACAAAGGGCCTACTGCAATGAAGTAGAAAAACTGTCAGTGGCCAACTTCAGCATAACCAAGAAAGAGTTTGTTGGAATGTACGCACAGGCAAGGAAGGTACTCACCAACCGGCGAGCACGGGAAGCCTTTGACCATGTAGGCATTGGAACGGTTATTGACAAGTTCAAGGTCCTACAACGCATTCCAGCCTTCCGTGAAACAACTCCACCTGCAGAGGCTCTGCCGACTCCCACAACCTTCCAGACACCATCAACAAGGAAGGAAGCTGAGGATCTCTTTGTTGCACTACAGACATCCTGTGACAATCAGGCACAGGCCAACCTGAACTGGACCCGTCAGCAACGTTCCATCCTCAACAAGCTCAAAAGAGCAGTCACCCGATCAATGGATCAAAATGTTTTGGACCGGGTTGAGCTCCAGCAGCTCAAGGAAGCACATCTGCGGAAGCGGCAAAGAACAGAAGGTGACATGCGCCGCATCTCACAAGCACGTGTTCTCCATGAGTCAGAGCTCCCACGTCTACTGGAACAGACAAGCCGGCTACAAGCACGCAAAGGCAAGCCGACACGCAAGGGCAAGGAACCTGCTGTTGACACAGAACGGCAGAATTCTCCAACACTGACACTACAGCCTGTCCAAGAGTCTCTTCAAGAGCTGTCTCAAGCACTGCAATCTGTACCAGATGCGGTTCCTGCTCCATGTTTGCTGTGGCCACCACACGGAACAGCTGTAGCAGCTGGCTTTGGTCAGGCCGGTCCAAGTTCTGTTCCATTTCCACCCATGTCGCCCATGTTCTGGTATCCTGAGCCACCGCTTAACCACAGAGCAACATGAATGTCAGCATGAATGTAGTGCACATACAATGCAGAAGGAAAAGACAGTGTAGCATAGATCGCATGTATATGTTGGAATGGTGTAGCATAGATAGCATAAATTTTAGAGAGAGAAGATACACCATTTTTTTTGGATTTCAACTTGCCCCCTCGCGCCCCCCTCGCGCCCCCCTCGCGCCCCCTCGCGCCCCCCATCGTGGAGGGCTCTGGCAGGGCATTTCCAATCTCGTGCAGGGCTGTCGCGAGGCATTTCCAATCTCGTGCAAGCCTCTCGCGAGGCCGCTTCACTTCTGACATCTATGGGATTCTGGCATCTACGGGAACTACGTTACTGTATTACAGCTGCAGCCCCGTGCCACAGGACTACTTTTGTGAGAGGCGGCGAAGCGCGTGAAGGTACTCGCCAGGTGGGATCGAAGGTGTGCAATTTTTGGTATCGAAATTTCTGTATCCCATCCGAGCTTAGGTTGGCTCGTTTTCCCCTTTACCCGTCGCTGCTCTGCTGCTGAAATTTAGCGAGCTGTAGCTTTCCCATATTATTTGATGTCTCCGTTCCTTCGCCTTGGCAGAGAAGAGGGAGAAGGAGGGCCCGTTTTCTTTTTCCTTTGCCCTTGGGAGCTTGGCCTACTACTGTACAGTACGCTTCTGGCTCGAACCCTGCCCGAGGCTAGATGCTCTGTTTCTGTATTTCTGACGGGGGCTGTGGAGCGGAGTAGGTCGCAGCGGAAAATCCGCCTTGCATACCCTACCATCTTGCCGCCCCACTCCTCTGCTCTTCGGCCGCCTCGTCTTGCTTTGTGTCTAGTACTCGACTCACCATTGTCACCGCCATCATACCTATCCACCTCGTCTCTAACTCGTTCTCCACCATTACGCCTCACCAGATCCGCCACATCAATTCTGGCCGTTTCAGAGGTGTAGGAGCTCGCTTGCCTTTTTGTCCCATTGTGATGTCTTGATCCTACCTCCTTTTGCAGCATTGCCGTCTTCCACTTGTTCGACAGACAGCAGCTGGAGCCTCGACCACCAAAGTTGTCTTCACGGTCCACACATTCTTGCAGTCTTCCACCTTGGCCGGCACTCATTACTGCAACTTGCTGCCTTCACATCGAAGAGTGGACAACTATTCCATTCCAAATCGTGTGAGCTCGCAGCACCTGCTTGTGTGTCTAGCCGGCTCTTCCCGGATCCCGACGCGCCGACGATTGACGGCATCCGTGGGACAGTCTATGAGGCCTCTGACCTCGCCTCCGACAGCTTCGCAAATTTCACGCCATCACACGGCACATCATGCCACGAAACGCCAGCCCAGGTCCAAGCGACCTCTCCCGCCGCTCAGTCATGAATTATGGATTTGATGGTTCGGCCGACTCGAACTGGCGCTTTGGAAGGCGACAAGCCAATAGCCCATCCAGCACTGGGTCCAACAGTAGCAGTAGTGCAACCACTGTAAACAACAGCAACGATGCAAGCTCAGCAACGCGGTCTGACTCCGGCTCGGGCACCCCTACATCGCCCACCGCCTTTTCGCCATCAGTGACTGGCGCGTCCGCAAACAGTGCTGCGAGCACATCAACCGCCTCTACTTCGGCAGATTCGCCGCGTGCATCGTCGTCAGGCAATTCGACAACGGGAGGTATGACCGCTCCGGCGTCAGGGTCGCTAAACAGCACCCGCGTCGTTCTTGGCCGGGCATTTACCAACGGTCAGCTCACATACACTGTGCCTCTAAACGTTGCCAATCAACAGCTCAATGTTCAGCTCGACACCGGCAGTGGCGATCTATGGCTGGCGAATGAGGCTTGCAATTCTGACTCGTGCAAGGGTCATCAGGGCCTCAGCGTGCAAAGATTCGACGACACCGCCGACTCCGTCATCGACCAGGATACGCCTTTTGATATCACCTACCTACTTGGTTCGGCCTCGGGTAGTGTCAAGACAGCTTCAATGCTGTTCGGCGACCTCGATACATCCCGACTAATCGTCAATTCACAGGCCTTCGGCTCGTGCAATGTCGTCGCCAACGAGGACATGGACACGGGCAACTTCTCCGGTATTGTAGGGTTGGGCCCGCCTGCCAACAGTCTGATTCAGGCGGACCTCAACGCTACCAGCAACATAGCTTCGCTCAATATCGGCGTCAATCCACCCGAGACAGGAGCAGTGCTCGCCGGGTTTTGGAACGCTGCACGTCCTGGAAGGCGGTTCATGGGCATCGGTCTGCAGCGTCTTGAGGAAGAGGGCGGGCATGGCGACAGCGTCATGACGATTGGCAATCACGACCCCGCGTACGCCGGCAGTGACCCGTCTCAAATTGCATACACAAGCGTGATCGGCGATGCCGACGGCGTGGCTCGACACTGGCGAGTCTCTATGACCGACATCACGGTCCAGCTTCAACACGGCGTCACGGAGGCCATCCCTGTGGGCACGTCTAGTGTCGTCACGGGAGGCTACCCGATCGCTGTCTTCGACTCGGGTGCCAGCATCAATCTCGGGCCTGAAAGCACACTCAACGCTCTGTACGGTGCTTGGGGCATCGGGCCTGCATCCGACGGCGGCTACTATGTGCCGTGTGATTTGCAAATGAACATCACGCTTGGGCTCGGCGGCATCCGCATCCCCATCCATCCGCTCGACGCAAGCCTCTATTCGAGCTCGGGTGTGGGTACCTCGACCGACAATTCGGCCTGCATCGGCTCCTTCCAGGCGCTCCGCTCGCTGTCCGGCTCGTCGACCGGATCCAACCTCAACTCGAGTTTCCTCCCCGCCGACTTTGTGCTTTCGCCGGCCTTTATGCGCAGCGCCTATACCGTGTTCTCGTGCGATGGCGGCCGCAACGTCAGTACTGCCGCTGATGCAGGTCTCACGGTCGGGAGCCCGTGTCAGGCCTCGGTGGGTCTGCGACCCCTTGTCAACATGACTCTGGCGACGCAGCAGTTCAATCAGGTGCGTGTCAAGAAGGAAAGTCTCGGACAGTCTGGGCTCACCCATGGGCGCGGCTCTGGCGCCAGCTCCAAAGGTATGTCCGGCGGAATCAAGGTGGTGATTGGCTGTGTCTGTGCCATTGTTGTGATCGCCGTTCTCTTTGGCGTAGCACTCTGGCGGCTCCGTCGACGAAGGCGCAGAATTGCTGCAGCGCGCGCTGCGCTGCTGGCTGCGCAGACGGAGAAGCCAGATGGACCCCAGGGCCACTCCAAGAAGCAGAGCAACCCCTTCAGCATGGTCAAGATTGACGGTCTCACCGTGCCAATGGACATCCTGGGCAAGGAGGATGACGAAAGCAGCCAGGTTGTCCTTTCGCCAGCCCAGCGCGCCAAGGCACGTCAGCTGCACCAGATCCACGGCGTGTTTGACGACGAACTGCAGGACGAGGAGGTGGGCCGGGGCATCGGACCAGAATGGGGCGAAGAGGCACGACCAGACCCTAGCCATCTCAAGGCTGCGGGCTTGCTGTCCTGGGATGTCTCGTCCACCGGATACAAGGACGCTCGGCAGGTAAAGAACGCCTATCTGGCCTCGCTGTCAGATGAGGAGCGCAGAGCTTTCCTTGGCGCCAACAAGGGCAAACGTACCGAGCACCCTGTCGGGTCGTATCATGACGAGAGTCGCCACGAGCTGCACGACGATGACGTTGAGTTGTCACAGACGCCACGTCGGCTCCAATCTGAGTCCGACCACAGCTCTTCGGGTCGTCTACAGAGCCAGCGCGATAGCGGGCGTGCCTCTTCTCCAGCCCCGCTTCTTATGGATCGACGAGACTGAAAAAATGACCGCGCCGTCGGTCTGCCATATAGAACAAAAAAAACTAGATTCTCAACTTGTCCCGGCTCGCCACACGCAAACCTACCAAGAATCACAAGAACAGGAAGCGACTTTCTGGCTCTCGCTTCCACCATCTCTGGCCTGATCATCACTTCTCATACTGTCAAGACGGTCTCGGTCGTCGCAGTCGAAGATCCCATTTCTTGCACACACACCTGGACTTTCTCTCTTTCTTCCCAGCTTGTTTTCATTCGTCTTCTGTCGTGCTCCGATTCCACCTCAACGCTCTTTGTCAATCGGTCCCACTACTTACCCTCGATACTATTTTGTCACGGAAAAGTCGCGATTAACTCATACCCGCCCTCTATCTCACGCAGTTCAATCTGTGATGGCTCTGCTTTTGCTTCTGCACGCGTAACTCTTGTCAATTTCACTCTCGGCTGTGCTGTTTCTCACTTCTGAGTCCCTTGATCTCATGCCCTCCGAAGCTGAAGTCTGACGTGATACACCTCGACCGCTCCGGCCTAAGTAGACAAACCTCAGTAGTCAGCTATTGTCACTTCCATTGAGAGAGGGGCCGAGCTCATAGTGCGCTGCGCCCATTCGCTGTTGGGAACTGACTTCGGGACGCTATATGCTGTACAGTACCTTGACGCCGAAAATGTGGCGACCGCAATGCACACAGGCATCAGAGCGCGAAACCGAGACTGATGATCCTTTGGAACGGTTAACATCGAGAGGCGCTCTGCTGTTCCTTTCTTTGCTCAACATCAGCGCCGGCGCCAAATAACAAGATGCACAACTCAAAGCACGCGCAAAGCCCAGGAGATCCGGTAATATGCGTGGGTTGCGGGCGCATGACGGTTTCTGCAGAGCTCGGTTCGTTCGGGTGGCACAAGTGGCCGTACCGCTTTGCACGGCATGCCACAGGCGTCGTGCAAGGGCCGTGCTCGGTGCGGAGCGGCTGTGCGGTCGGTGATTTCGAGCCAAGTCAGATGTGGATCTGGCGCTCTTGGGCAGTCTCGCAAGGTTGGGCTGAAGCGAGGCGGCTGATGCACGAACAATGCAGGTTTTTTTTATCTCTATTTTATTTTATTTTATTTTATTTTGAAAATCAGCACACTTTCAGTGGTGCACACGTTTCGGGATCGGGAAAGGTCACTGGGGTTACATTACTGGCATTTGGTCCTTGCCGCGTCTTTACGCAGGTGGTCCTGGGCGTGGGTGCCCTACTTTCAGCCACGCCTATTTGGCCTGTTCCGATCCCGACTTGGCCTCTTGGCTGCGCCGGCTCGTGCTTCTGCTTCTGCTCCAGCTCGCTAATGCGTGGCATGCTACGGCTAAAGCTGGGTCTGAAACTGACAGCGATCCGTTGATGTCCCCCAGCCCAGTCCAGTGGACGCAGCCGCCGTGTCCAGAGCTTCCGTCACTGGGCACAGCTGCATTTTGTTGAGAGCTCTATACCAGAAGCGACCTGCGAGCAATGTTTGCTGGCTCAGGTCCGTTCAAAGTGGCTGTTGATTGGGCGAGCAACCGAGGCGATTAAGAGTGCCCATCGAGAATCATCCATCTTTCGCCTTGTTCTCAGACTTGGAGAGTTCATTTTGCACATCCTGGTCTGTTCCGTGCGTTGTTTCGTCCGCGCCCCTGCATTCTGACTGCCTCATGCTGTTTTTCTGTCTAAAGCGCATCTGCGGCTCTCCCGTCCCTTGACCTTGTCTTTCTGCATGAGAAACCCGTGGCTGCACAGATGCAGGCATATTCTTCTCGGCTGTCGCATGCCCACGCTAGCAAAACGCATCTTCCGACTCAGGCTATTCGTGCTTTTCGCTGTTTTCCGAGCCGAAAGTTTGAGCTCGTCCGCTCGTGACCATGAGGGTTGCCACAGCACGCTAGGGAATCAACCATCGCGAGCCACAGAGTGTATGAGAACGAAGTACGTGTATGAAAGACGTTGCCATTACAATGTCCCGATCAGGTTCGAGACAACTGCCTCCGCAAGTGTGCGAGAACGGATTATTGCCAAATAGCGTCCGTACCGAAAAAATTGGCAGTTGCTTATCCCAAGGTGTACTGTCCGTCGAAGGCAGCTGGGTGGAGTCTTTGCTGCTGTAAGCGAGACTCCACCTTTTTTTGGGCCCTCTGTCGAGTGGGCCTTCGGTACAGTAGCAGCCGCGGTGCAGCCTTCGGTGCGTACTCGGCGATACCGTACGTCACGTCCATTAGCAGCAGCATCGGTTCTTCCCACATCGGGCTCTGCGCTGCATCCTTGGAGCTTTGTGACCGGTCCGCTGAGGCGGGTTCTTCATTGTTGTGACATCGCTCGTTGAGCCCTTCCTTCGCAACTCTCGTCACATCCTAAGTCGGATTTCCTCCAGTTGCGCCTTTCGGCGGCTTTGGACGGCTCAGTGATTCTCGGACGGATGGAGAGCACTAGTGACCCGCTCGTCCTCTCCTTCCCTTCACCATCATCACAGCCATATCCGACTGTCATCCCCCAAACCAGCCGCCTACGCTCGCACACCGTTCCAGCGGGACTCGTGATAAGTTCTCTGCATTTTGTGGTCCGCACGCCCAGGATCGCAGCTGCGCAGGGCTGCTTCCTGGTCACCTCCGTGCGGACCATTTGGTGTCGGTCAACGCTGAGGCGGGGTCTGGCGAGTTGTACCTGCTGCCTCGCCCTGTAAGCGTCACACTCCGGGTCTTTTCTCATCGGTTTGAGCGTCCTGCCAGAACGGCATAGAGGGATTATGGAGCCAGGCAAGAGCAACCGAAAAGTAGTTCCAAACTACTTGCTAGATGACCTTGTACCGCCATCAGAGACCAAGGCGGGCGGACGGACGATATCGTCTTCAACATTGATCTCCTCCTCGGCTTCGACTTCTTCAATCGCAGCACATACCGGCAACAATGCTGGAGACTCGTCTGACTCGTCGACCAAGGAATTGCTTCCACTGCCGCGCAGGAAGAAAAAGTTGCGACAGGCATGTGTCTACTGCCGACGCTCGCATCTCGTCTGCGAAGAGAAACGGCCTTGCACCCGATGCGTCAAACGCGGAATTGCCGATAGATGCGTAGATCCGCCCAACGACGCAGCCAATGGGCTCGATTCCATCGGAGACAACAGCTTGCGGCACTCACCGCCCATGGATCGCCCGGATGGCTCTCAATCATATCTCCCTGCTCAACAAGGTAAGCGCAAGCGTTCATCGGTGACTTCCCATGGCTCTGAAACGCAAGAGACCCTCGCGTCAGCCTCGGTCGCTTCAAGAAATGTCGCAGCAGCCCCATCATCGTCTTATCCGCCCTCACAGGGTCACGTACCTTACGCGACGTCTGCGCCTTACGAATCGTCGACACTGGCAGCCGTCTCTGGCCCGCAGCCTGGAGCTTCACATCACGAGAGTCTCGGACATGATATGTCTTCTAGCGCCATTCCGACTTATCAGGTGCATTCCACTGCAGCTGGTGGTGGACCGGTGACGCCGTCAGCTTCTCGAATGTCGTCCAGCCAGCTTCTCCAGGCGCAGCCCATATTTCGTCCGCCGTCCTCGGCTGAGCTCGACTCGCTCTTTTCCTCTTACTTTTTCGATGTCGCCGATGCCTTCTCGGGCGCACAGCTGCTGGGACATCATCCTGTATCAATGCAGAACGCGGTAAACGATCCCACTGCCCGCTCGACGCATCCTTCAGCAGTGCATGATGACTCTCAGATTCCAGCAATGCATCACAATGATCATCAGAGGCAGAGGCAACAACATCCGCAGCATGTGCCCCCTCAACAAGGCTCGCAGCATCACCAGCATTCGCACGCGCAAATACAGCCACACCTGCAGCCGCATGCAGCGCAACAACACCAGCAGCCACTGCAACACCAACACCAGCACCAGCACCAATCACATTCGCACATGCACATGCCGCAGCAGTCGGTGCATCGTCAGGCACAACAAGGACCTGAACATTACGCTGCCGATGCAAGCCTCGCTTCTGCCATGATTTCTAAGCATGATAGACCCCAACACATACCCGGAATGCATCCATCGAGACCAACGGCCATCAGCAGCTCCATCTCTGCACCCACACTGGTCCGAGAAGGTGTGTTGGGCGAGCCCCGGGCCGCCAGCGTTCCGGTCAAATCAGAACCCGCTCAACACCAGCAGCCAGGCGATGTATACGCGCCCTATCCGTACCGCAAAGGCTACGCATCCCTGATGCGTTACATGACAGAGCAAAACTGGTCGGAACAATCGATTCGCTCGGTCGAAGCTGCGCTCAGCAAGGTGCGGAAGCTGTGGTTCTCGCTCGAAGACAACATCCAGCCTTCTAGCATGATTCAGCTGCAAGCAGAATGGGCCGGAAACGTCAGGTACTTTTCCGAGTCGGTGCTGCCCTTCACGCCGGTGCCAATGGTGGTCTGCCGAAAAGCTGGAGAAGTGTATGCGTCCAACACGTTGGCACAGGATCTTTGCCGTCGCACGAGAGAACAGATGTCCGGTGGCAAGATTTCATGCTACCAGCTCATGACCGAAGAGTCTGCCTCGCAGTTCTTCCGTCTTTACGAAATTGCCGTGGGTGACGCACTCGCCGAGGACGGCAGCCACATTCCCAACGTCGGCAACACGACTCCGCTCTACTGGAATGCCGACATCGTGATCGAAAATGACAGTGGCACTCGCTCAATCGTCCCCACACGTGGCATCTTTGAGATGAAGATTGCACCGTGTGGACTCCCTTCACTTCTTGTCTGCTGCTTTGTCCCCCTACAGTAACTCACCAACAGCCACAACTCGGTCTTGTATTCGGCTCTTGCTCCTGACATTTTGATCTTATTACTGGGCGCTTCTAATTGTCACCGAAAGGCTGCTGCATCTGTATTCTACTTCAAACCTGTGCTCTGTACTACATGGAGCCACTTATTCGTCTTCGAAGGCCAAGATTGCATCCTGGTCCGCCGTGCGTGTGAGGCTGTGACGTTCTTGCAGCTGCAAATATCTTGCGACGGTCTGAGTGTGTTCAATTTGGGACATCAGGTGATGGTCCCCGCACTCGAATTCCAGAATGTCCAGATCGGCGGCGAGAGACCGCATATCCTCGTCGCAGACAGTCACGACGTGCTCTGCGCGAAGCTGCGTAATGGCATCGCCAGGAATTTCTTGGAAATCGAGCAGCTCGCCATCGTCCTCGGAGACATTTGCTTCGTTGTGACCAAGTAGCGATGCGAGGTCAGCATCGGTGCCGGAATTTGTCCAAGAAAACGTGTCCTTCAAGATTGGTCGCATGGACATTGGATTGCAAATATGTGCGTCGATCCGGTCGATTGCCTGTTGCAGCTGTAAATGCAAAGTTCCGGGATCTGCCTTGACCGAGGTCGTCACGAGCTCGTGGAAGATGCTGGCTGTACCTAAGCTGTCCGAGGCTCGCAACACAAGATGAGTGAGGGAGCTGGAGATGCTTTGCAGAAGTGGCGTCACCGATCGCCTCCTAGTTTGCCAAGGTCCGCAAAACTGTCGCGAGGTCTCATGGTCGATGAAGAGAGAATCTCGGAACAGCCTCGGCAAGGCTTGCTGCATTAGCCTCTGCGCCTGAAAGCAGGGAGGAGTCTGCGAAATTACAGAAAACAACTGTATCGGAGAATCAACCCCGTACTCCTCTACCCACTGCAAGTTCACGAGAACGCGATGAGCTTTTGAGGTCCTCGGGCCTTCGCAGATCAGATCAGATAGCCAGGGTCTCAATTGCAAGACCGCCGCTGCACGGCCTCCAATGAAGCAGGCAAAAGGTCCGTGTCAAGTATCAGATGCGTGTTTTCAAGTGATACCTTGTGATCAGAAAGCTGTTACCTTCGTCATCGTCACCAAGTGTGATGGTGGAAGCAAGATTAAGCATCGAACGGTGCTGTGACAAGTGCATCAGCGGGCCAGGTATCTCGCTTGAGTAGATCCCACAAATCATGGGGCGTAAGATCTTTGCTACCTACTGAATGCAGAAAGTTGACAGCAAGCTGCGTCAAAGAAGCAACCATCGCATGTGGCATCAGTTGTGGAGATCCGCCCGGAGCAGTCACTGAGTGTACGATTCGCAAGGTAACGCCATCGGTTCGTGTAGATACGCTCGCCTCAAGAGGAGTCGATGAAGTCGAATCGCAGACCGCTTCGAAGCGGTGCTGGATCAAGACGGAAAGAGCCAGCCCTGCATCAGATCGAAGGAGGAAGGTAGTTGAGTGGGCTTTTTGAGCCATCATCGCGGATCAACGCATGCAAGCAGCCCTGCCTCATAAACATGGTCGAGGAGAGCAGCGAAAGATGGAGCTTTGGCCACGACTCTTTCATACGCCTCACAACTGCATACGTTGCTGACCATACGAAAGCGCTGAGAGTCATTTGATGACGTGCGATGCTGTGACATAGTGAACATTGGCGATTCTACACACGTGGAGAGACGAGCGTGGAGAGACGAGCGCGGTGCTCTTGCAAGTTTGCGAAACATATCGCTCTCGCTCGAGCACTGGTGCCATATATTGACTATCGCGGGCAGTCGTCGTTCGGCTCATCCGACGATCAGAAGCGTTGTTGGCGTGACGAGTCAAGGCGTGTCTTGTAATTGTCACAGCAGCGTCGGTTCCGCCCCAAGTGATACACCAAAAGAGACTCGATGGATCGCCCAGCGCCCATGCTGAAGGTTCACACAGATGCTTGGTGAGGTCACGCTTTTCCGTACCTCTGAAGCAGAATAGCAATGTCGCATCATACTATAGCGGTGCGTGACAGGGTTGGTAAGTGAAAAGCTACGGTACTGTATCTTGTTGGGTTGCGCATTTCTAGCGTGCGAACTGTCAGCCGAGCATGGTTGGTAGGCGTGGGGAAGTCACGCAGAACAAGAGAAAGAAAAGTGACAGGTGAGTGCGTTTTTGGCGGCAAAGGGTCCGACTGACCAAAGTGAGCCAACGTACTGTACTACTACTGTAGCTGTCATTCACGCCCAAAAAAGGGGACAACAAAAGATTCCACTGAAGCGCGTGTTAGCGATCCGACAGCGGCCGAGCACGTACCACTCGACGTGTAATCTTCTGGTTCTTCTTGGGTCGTCGTTGACGTGAGTGGGTGTGTGGGTGCCCCTCGGTCAACTCTCGTCCACAGCCTGTTCTTTCCCTGTGATGATCGAGCGTGTCTATCCTCTCCCAACGCAATTGCTGCCCTTTGACTCGCTGGCGTTTGATCTTATCTTTTACAGACTTCCCAACGCCATCATCACACGCGACAGCAACAGGTGACATCGACTCGCTGGTCATACTCGTCCCTCCACGGCGACGACGACGACAATTGCGATCTGCATCCTTTTTCGGCTTCAGCTTGAGTTACAGTGTCCACACGATGGCCGGCCTTTTCTACCCTCCTCCCTCCGACAAGTACGTGGTGCCTGGCATCATCGACCTGTCGCAGCCATCTCTTTGGATCGCGGTCGGCAGCATCTGCTTCAACCCGCTTTACTGGAACATTGTGGCGCAGAACGAGTACCACAACAAGACGATCACTAAAATTTTGGGTGGTCGTCGCTACCTCGGCTGTTATCTGCTGGCCGTGTCGATCTTTTCGCTGGGCATCCTGCGCGACCATCTTTACAATGCGGCTCTGAAGGATCAGCCCACACATCCCCTTCTTCTCCAGCCTTGGGTCAAACCTCTGGCAGCTGCGCTGTTCGGAGCTGGCAATGTCTTCGTGCTGTCCTCCATGTGGGCTTTGGGCGTCACTGGAACCTATCTCGGCGACTACTTTGGAATCCTGATGCAGAGCATGGTCACTGGGTTCCCCTTCAATGTGATGGCCAACCCCATGTACTGGGGAAGCTCGATGAGCTTCGTCGCCGTCGCCCTCTGGTTTGGCAAGCCTGCCGGTCTCCTGCTCAGTGTCCTCGTCGTTATTGTGTACGCCATCGCACTGCGCTACGAGGAGCCCTTCACCAGCAACATTTACGCTCAGGCAGAGAAGAAGAAGCGCGCCGAGGCTGAGAAGCAGGCCGTTCTCGAGAGCGACGGCCCGGCCTCCGGTACCCGCAACCGTGGCAAGCGAGCCGTGGCGAAAACGGATCTGTAGGCTTGCATCAAATTTCCGCCAGATATCCGACGGCTTCTCCACTGCTTTACATGCTCGCTCTGAAAAGGCGATCGTGTACACGCATGCATCATCGGTCTGCGGTGTACCGCTAACCTGGTGCCAGCGTGGTAGTTGGATAGAGGCATGCCCACTCTTTTCTTCTCAATGAGACGGACACAGGACTTCAACAGTACCTCTCTGGCCGAATCATGAGATTGCAATATCCTTACTGTTTCTACATCGTCGGCATGAAACGCCGTGGCATAATCACCATAGATTGTGCCTCAAAATAAGGAAGTAACGAAGTCGATGACGAGAAGTATCCTGGCTCGTCATTGCTTTCTTCTCCTTCCCCTTCTCCTTCCCCTTCCCATTCTCCTTCCCCTTCTCCTTACCCTTCTTTTGTCCCTCTTGGCCGAAGTTTTACTTGAACTCTCCATTGTCGTCTCTGCATCCCTCTCGTGTCTGCCCAAATACCCCCCTCTCTGGCCCTTCTGGCGTGGCCAATTTCAATCATGTCACCTCAACTGTGTACTTCTACGTTCAATTTATCATCACCTTGCCTTTTCGCCGCAACCGCATCGTTCGTTAGCCGATTCAGTCATCTAATTCCATACACCGCAGTCGGTCTAGCATTCTCCCTGCAATCACAGGAATGATGTCGCTTTTTGCACATGCCTAGTCTGCTTGTAGACCAGTGGCGGAAGCCCAGAGCGGCCACGGATAGTGGTTGTTAGACCAAAATTTAATTGATGCAGCTTTTGGCGGTCACGTGATAAATGATCTTGTTGTCGTTGCTGGCCGCAAGACGACGATTGGAACCTTGAGGCTAGCTCCGGTGCTCGAGAGGGCGAACAATGGCAAACAACAGATCCTCTGTCCGAGAGGTTCATTCAATACCAGTGAGCGTGAACAAGAACGATCCACCACCTAGTGTCAGACGCAAGCAGATGGGTGAAGCGACGATTCAAGGGTGCGAGCGAGGCGGCGCGTTGGCACGGAGCCGGTGAACAGCCAACGTCACGCAGTTGGGTGCTCTTGCGCTGCAGTCGGTGGGCCTCCTCCAAGTCCAGTGCAGTGAGGCTCCCTTTGATTAATATATTGTTACACAGTACTGGGAGAGGGGGATAAATTTGCCAGGAAAATTATCATGTCGACACTGGCTGGAAGCTGGACCCATACTCAAGCCTGAGCACCGCCCTCGGTCGGCTTGCTGTGCATATATGCTGCACTTTGGAATAACGCGCCCGAATCACAAGCAACCCCTTTTGAGGGCAAGAGCAACCGAGCGGGCGAGAAAAGCGAGAAAAGCGAGAAAAGCGAGCCGGGGCCACCATCGCAGCTGCTGTGATTATTGGAATCGAGTACATTTCAAGTACGCGCCGCCGCGCCTGCTAGAACGGCGTGCGAGCGAGCCGGCAGGCAAATCCGCACTGTGATCTGACCGTGCGAGTTGTTGAGGCTGGTACCGTACACTCGTTCATGGCCTGCTCGCAGCTGCCTGTCTGACTGGGGCCACACGCACACACAAACCCCTGGTCGCACACGGCCATCCGCGGGCGAGCCTACCAACTACAGTACTCTACTCTACTGTACTGTACTGCAGTTGGTGCTCAAAGTCCAACAGCTACTGTAGCGACAGTAGTGATGCCCCTCTCGTCTCTGCCCGGCAGACGTGACGGCAGGCTGATCTTGGCAACGCCCGAGACTGCTTCAGACCATCACGACAACTGCTTGTTGTGCCCCTTCGTGTCAATCCTACCCCCTTTTTCAGTGTTTTCACGACTCCTCTTCTCTATTATCCAGCCAGCATTCCACTACATCTCCCCCCGACCTTGGTCGACGGTGACGCCGTGCTCCTCCTGCCGCTGCTGCTCCCCCTATTCCTGACTTTCTCAACGTGATTGCAGCCATCGCGATCAGGATTACAGCACACCGCACTGGCGTGAGCGCTCGACCAGCAGGCTCACCCCCAGCATCTACGAGCCCCAACACGACCTCTGTAACATCAAAGTCACGAAGTGTAACGTCTTCTTCACGCTCTGTGTCTCTTCAGACAAGTCAATTCAGAGCCCAACGTCCTCTTGGGCTGCGTTCAGTTACCATTGCGCCCAGTGCACTTCTTCACACGACATCACAGCCTAGATCCAATTCGAATATAGAGACATCAAGATCTACTGCTGTCCATCATGGCTGTAAGTTGTTTACGTCAGCACCTTTATGGCAGCGCCCTAGAGCCTGGTTGATACGAGAGATTTCACCTTGCTGATTCAAGACAACCTCCGCACCCTCTTCATGGGCTATTGCTCGTCATTTTTATAGGATGCATCCGACTCCAAGGTGGCCGAGGTGTATGCTCGGATCCAGACGCAGCGTCGGATTATGGAGGGAAACCAGGCACTTCGAGCCGCCACTAACAATCCAGATGTCATTCGTCAAGCCGAGTCCCAGATTCGCGAGGCACAGCGCAATATCTCGTACCTCCAAGAGTCTCTAGATAGCCTCAAGTCGCGCCGAGCGAGTGGAGGACCTGGTTTCCGTACCGACAGCCCGACTGGCAGCACCACGCCTGCCGACAGCCGCCAGAGCTTTGCCTCCTCCAAGACGGGCGGCTCGAGCGGTAGGGCTTATCCGGGCGACAGCAGCTCGAGCTACCACGGCTCGTCAAATCCGCCTTCGCCCGCTGTCGTGCCACGCAGATACGACGGACGCCCCCTCCCTTCGGCGCCGGACAATGGCCAGGCAGGCGGTCATACTGTCGGTGGCCCCGACAGCGCCTACGCCCCATACGCCAGCCAGGGTCCTTATGGAGGTGCCTACTCACAAGGAGGACCTGAGACCTGGCAACCTGCCATGCAGCGTATGGGCACCAGTGCCAAGAAGCAGTATACAAACCTCGACCTGATCAAAGATGACACGCCTCACACCACCGCCAAAATCTCGCGCATGCTTCACCAGCTCGAGTTCAAACTTCAGATTGAGAAGCAGTACAAGCAGGGCATCGACAAGATGGCAAAGCTCTACCAAGCCGAAGGCGACCGTAAGAGCCGCAACGACACCGAGAGCAAACGAATCGAGAGTCAGAGCAAGATTGTGCTACTGCAGCAGGCGCTCAAGCGATATAAGCAACTCCACGTCATGGAGGAGGAGGAGGAGGACGATGCCATGCCCGAGTCGCTCGAGAACCGCAGGCAGAACCTGCGCAAGCCGCTGTCGGGAACGCTCCAGATTTCGATTCGCAGCGCCCGCGACATCGACCACGCGCCCGTTCCGCGCAATTCGCGGTCGGTCCGCGAGTCTACTGTAGTGATCAAGGTGGAGGACACGCCGCGGGCTCGGACGCATCCAAGCCGCAACGAGCGTTGGCAGGAGGACTTTGAGATCGCCGTCGATAATGCCAACGAGCTCGAAGTGACCATCTACGACAAGATCGGTAATGCGCACCCAGTCCCTGTCGGCATGCTGTGGATTCGTATCAGCGACATTGTCGAAGAACAGCGAAAGAAGAAGTTTGGTCAGGTGCCTGATGCGTCTCAGCACGGCCCCAGCGCGAGCGAAGGCTGGGTCACCGCCGACAGTGTACAGCCCCGCGGCGGTTCCGGCTCTCTTATGCCTGGTTACGGCCATGCAGGTGCCGAAGGCGCCTACAATGGGCCTGCCGGCGTGCCGGTGCCCAACGGACCGAGCGACGGTGTCGAGGCATGGTTCGCGGTTGAGCCCGCTGGTGCCATCTACCTGCGACTCAATTTTATCAAGCAAAATGTCCGCAAACGTCCCTACGACGCTCGTCTAGGCCGACAGGGTGCGTTCCGCAAGCGCAAGGAGGACGTTGCCGAGATCAATGGACACAAATTTGTCTCCAGGCAATTTTACCAGGTGCTGCGATGTGCACTCTGCGGCGAGTTCCTTCTCAATGCCGCAGGAAGCCAGTGCGAGGATTGCCGCTACACGTGCCACAAGAAATGTGCCCAAAAGGTCGTCACAAAGTGCATCTCCAAGAGCAACGCCGAGGCCGATCGCGACGAGCTCAAGATCAACCATCGTATTCCGCATCGCTTCGAGCCCATCACCAATCTCAGCGCTAATTGGTGCTGCCACTGCGGATACATCCTGCCGCTGGGCCGCAAGAATGCCCGCAAATGCTCCGAGTGCGACATCACCTGTCACACCGACTGCGCCCATCTGGTGCCCGACTTTTGTGGCATGTCGATGGAAATGGCCAATCAGCTTCTCAGTGACATTGAGTCCATTAACCGGGTTAAGTCATCGGCAAAGACACAGCAGCAGCTGCCTGGTCCGACCTCGATGGCGCAGAGCCCTGCCGGCCAGAACGGAGGCCCGGGCCGGAGCGCTGCGCCGCCCGGCCGTGTGCCTGTACCTCAGCTGCCGCCGATCTCTGGTACCGGTCAAGACGGCCGGTTCACTGGTCTAGAGCAGCAGACTCAGCAGATGTCGATCAAGCCAGCACAACAAGACGGTGCTGCCTACGGAAGCGCACAACGACCCGGCGCACAACAGCAGGATCCAGCTTCTCGGCCGAGCCCAGGACCTGGCTTTGGTGGACGACCGCAGCCGCCGCGTATGGCAGACAGCATGTCGCCCTCGGTCTCGGATCCCCGCCTAGGTGACATGTCACGTCCTCCTCGGCCCCTGCCCCAGCCTGCCGCTTCGGGTGGTCAGCTGACTCCATCGCACAGCGCCAGTGGCAATGTCATGTACGGAGCGCGTCCCCAGCCACAGCCGGCGTACGGCCAGTCGGGTGTCCAGCAACAGCAGCAGTACCAACCGAGTCAGCAGCAGACGTCGATGGTGCCGCAGAAAATGCTGCCGCCTCAGTCTCAAGCTGGCGCGCCCAAGGACGGAAAGCAAGTGCCAATGGGCATGGTGCCGGCCGTCGGAGCTGGCCCGGTTCCAGGACAGCTTCGAAATCCACCGTCGTCGAAGCGCAAAATTGGCTTGGACGACTTTAACTTCTTGGCAGTGCTAGGCAAAGGAAACTTCGGCAAAGTCATGTTGGCTGAGGAGAAGCGCTCAGGGAACTTGTACGCCATTAAGGTGCTCAAGAAAGAATTCATCATCGAAAACGATGAGGTGGAGTCGACCAAGTCAGAGAAGCGGGTCTTCCTGGCCGCGGCCCGCGAACGCCACCCGTTCCTGTTGGGTCTACACTCGTGCTTCCAAACAACAACGCGAGTCTACTTTGTGATGGAGTACATCTCGGGAGGAGACCTCATGTTGCATATTCAGCGTGAGCCCTTCACACCTCGCCGAGCCAAGTTCTACGCGGCGGAGGTGCTGCTTGCACTCGAGTATTTCCACAAGCAGGGTATCATCTACAGGGATCTGAAACTCGACAACATCCTGCTTACCCTCGACGGACACATCAAGGTAGCCGACTACGGTCTTTGCAAGGAGGAGATGTGGTATGGCAACACCACCTCGACGTTCTGCGGAACGCCCGAATTCATGGCCCCGGAGATCCTGCTCGAACAACGCTACGGGCGCGCGGTTGACTGGTGGGCATTTGGCATTCTCATCTACGAGATGCTGCTCGGTCAGGCTCCGTTCCGTGGTGACGACGAGGACGAGATTTTTGATGCTATTCTCGAAGACGAGCCGCTGTATCCGCTGCACATGCCGGCTGATTCGGTCTCCATCCTGGAGAAGCTGTTGACGCGCGACCCAACGCGTCGACTTGGCTCGGGACCCACCGATGCCGAGGAGATCAAGAATCACCCCTTCTTCCGCGACGTCAACTGGGACGATATGTTCCACAAACGCGTACCGCCGCCCTTCTGCCCGACGCTCAAGAACCCGAGCGATACCAGCTGGTTCGACACCGAGTTCACCTCCGAGAAACCTACCTTGACACCCGTGCACTCGGTGCTCTCGGCTCAAGACCAGGCCGAATTCCAGAGCTTCAGCTGGACCGCCCCTCACATTCAGTAATTAGATGTCCCTCCTCTTGATCAGAAGCGCTGTGCGTCTCTGCGTCACTCCGCTGCCTGTCAGCGAGACGCACGACCGGTCTCTGCTTTGCCTTGAAAAACTCTTTCGCTCCGTGCAGAATTGAATCATCTTCTCTTATGGCTGAGAGCCGTCGCTGCGCTGTATCGTGTGATCATAGACCACCAGTATTCTGGCTGCGGTGTCGCGCGGCACCAAAAGGGAAGTGGGAACAGCGCGCGCTGCATTCACGTTTAGAGCCGAAATAGATCACAGACACGCCGTGGCCGGTGTGAAGCTGTCAGCTGTCGCGTTCGCACCGAGACCTCGATGTGCCGTTGACGGAAAGTGTACGTGGATGCCTCGACGTCACGCCGTCAACCCTTCACGCGAGCTAGTGTGATTTTTTGGACGTGCAGAATATCGTGATCAAGGTGATTTCAGGGACAGGTGATCGTGACGGAGACACACGGAGTATGGGATTGCCGAACAGGTGCTGAAATGAGTAAGTATACAAGATCAAAAACGCGAGATCGAGCAGATGACGACTACTTGGTCTTTTGCTTCTTGGCAGCCGACTGAGCCTTGATGCCCTGGATACGGTAGATCTCCTTGAGTTCGGCTTTGCGTTTGTTGGACTTGATCTCTTCGTCCTTGGATGCGGCCTTGATCTGCTTGGCGCGCTGTTCTTGCTTCTTTGCACGACGCTTCTGCTCCTTCTCCCGCTCGACGCTCTTCATCTGCTGGAGCAGTGTGAGCGCCTTCTTCTCCTCGCGCTCCAGAACCACGGCACGCTTGGCGAGGTAGGACTCGTTGGTGGCCTTGCCCATCTGCTTGGGCTTGGATGCAAACGGTAGATCCGACTGCAGCGCACGAGGAATGCGCAGTGGGTTAAACTTGCGGTTGGTCGGTCGCTCCACGTCCTTGTATGTAGAGTCGACCGAGTTGGGAGCCTTGAGCTGCGCCTCTTTTCGCACAGCTCCGGTTAGTCGCATCCCCTTCCAGCTTCGCTCCTCTGGCGACAACAACAGCGATGTGACCGGGTTGTAGAACTTGCGAGGCTGGATGGTGTACCACGCCCTCAGGAACACGATATCCGACATGAGAATCTTGTCCTCGAAAGTCGCTCGGAAGTGTCCCTCCGGCCTTGCGAGTGCCTTCTTGATCTGACCACGAATGCCCGACACAGTCTTGAGGTGCGCACCTTCGAACTTGGCCACCTCGAGAGCGGACGTAAACATGTCCTTGATGAACGCCGTGTTCTTGTACACCTTGGAGGGATGACCCGTCAGTTTGAGCTTCTTGACGATCTTCTGCGAGCCCGAGTCCACGTCCAAGACAACGCCCGTCGCGGACACCCGGAACGAGGGCGTAGATGTCGACAGCGTGTTGAACGCGCAAAAGCCGGTGTTCGGCGCAGACACGGGTCCGTAGAACGAAGCCAAGCAATGCATGTGTTCGGGCGTATACTTGAGCATGCGGTTGCGCGTGCCGTCGTCGAGCGAGTACACCGGGATGGACTGGAATCGACGCCAGCCGAGCGAAAAGATGAGCGGGTCGTTGGTCTTGAGAATCTTTTGGTGCCATCGGTGCTTCTTGATTCGGACTTGGATGAAGCCATAACTCTCCTCGCTAGCCAGTAGACCTCCAACCAGCAGAGGATAGGCCGGATCGAAGCAGTCGACCAACTCGCACGGCACCTTTGACATTTCAATCCGCACGTAGGCGCCGGGCGCGTATCCCACTACCTGGTGTCGGATCTCGTCGTCGACCGATGCGAATTCAGCCTTGTTGAGAGCAGCCTGCGCGGCCAGTGCGTCCTTCTGCTCGTCATACCAGTCCTGCTTGGTCTCCTCATCTGGGTCGTCGTACTGTTCGTCGAAGCGACGTTTCAGTGCCTCTTTTTTGGCTGCAAGTGCCGCAGCCCGAGCAGCTTCGTCGCCTTCGTCCCCGTCGTCGTGGGCAGGAGCGGCTGCTGCGCCATTCTGTCCTACATCGGTGTCATCGTTGATGTTGCCGTTCTCAGTGACGGGACCACGCTTGCCATCCTTGCGCTCCTCGAGATTCTCTGGCTCATCACCGGTGATGAAGAAGCGGCGGATTGAGTCGAGTACGCGCTCCTCTCCCCAGTGCGACAGCATCTCGGCCTTGATCAGAGGGCGCGATCGATCTGGCACGTCCTGATACTCGTCGTCACCATCTTTGACCGTAGACGGCCCTGTCGCGTTGCTTGCCGGCCGGAAGAAGTCATCGTCGTCGTCCGACTCTGCCATCTTCCGGATGTCGTCATCGCTATCCCCTTCTTCATCCGAGTAGATGTCGCCCGAGGAGATCTGTTCGGGGGTCTTGGTGGAATTGTAGATTAGCCGAGCGAGATCTGCTTTTCGACGGCGCTTGTTGGCCAACACAGTCGCGGCGGCGCGGGAGGCCAGATGTCGCTTCCACGGTGCAACCTCGTCGGCTCCGTCCTCTTCTGCTGCGTCATCCTCCTCATCGGAATCGAAGTTCATGTCCGAGTCAGAATCAGCGAAGGGGATGTCCTTGGTCGGTCGTTCGTCATCACCGTTTGGACCGACCGCACGTCGCGAAAAGGCACGGCGTTCTCGGTCCTCATCGTCGTCGAGGTCCTCGCCGTCCGTTTCGCTGTCGAGCTCTCCCTCGTCATCGTCTTCCTCATCCTCGTCTCCAAGCTCGTCCTCATCCAGTCGCACGTCATCAAATGCTGCCTTGCGGACGCGTTTGCCCTTGGAAGGAGATGACGAGCCGACCGCATCGTCCGACTCGTCTTCCGTCAGGTTTGCGTCGATTCCGTTGGATTGAATTGCCCTGGTGTCGTTCGCAAAGAGTCGGAGTTCACCCTGAGCTGCAAGGTGGTCGAGCGTGGTATGGGCATCTTGTAGATCCATGACCATCTTCTCGCCCTCTCCGGCAGGTGTGGAGTCCTCGCCGTTGCGGGTGAAGTTGCCGGGGACGTTGATGTATACCGCATCTTTGTCAAACATGACGCCGCCGACATCGCTCATAGGTGCATGAATCAGCTTGGCCTTGTCGGAAAGCTTTCGCTTCTTCTCACTTTCGAGAGTCGGGAGCGGGCACGGGTCGTTGAGCTTCTCGATCGAGGCGATCGACAGGTCGCCAGCGCCGGGTATGTGGACTCGTTGCGACTCGCGGAGGTGGGTGCCACGGAGGTAGCCGTAGACAGTGATGGTGCGATCCGCCTTGGGATTGGCTCGGATGTCTTCCCTCGGAGTGAGATCTTCCATGCGGTCGGCCAAGAGGTAAGGATGCGCATTCCGGAAGATAAGCGGCCGGAATTTCATTACACTGATGAAGCGCGACAGATTCTGGATCTCTGTGTCGGGGTAGCGGCCATTGATGATACCAGAAAGGTAGAAGAGCTTGGCACCGTCGTAGATTTCGGTCCAGAATCGCGATTTGAGACGCTTCTTAGTGGCCTTGAGTGTCTTTGCTTTCTTGATCAGATCGAGATGCGTAAGCACACCAATGACTTTGGGGAAGCCGTGACTCTGAAGCACGTTGAGAAACTCCATGGTCTCCATCTCGAAACCAAAGGAGCCGTCGATCATTAGGAGAACGAGATCGGCTACTTTGCCGATGTCGATCATGCTGTTGATATCATTGTTGCATTCGATGAAGGTAACTCTCCTTTTCTTGCCCGTGACGACGGTGACAGGACCCTTGATCTCTGCAAGAGTGTGTTTGGTGTAGCGTCGAACGAGCGAGCGCATCAGTGTGGTCTTTCCGACACCCTCTGGGCCGACAACAGCCACGATGACGGGCGGGGGCTCATCTTCGGGGGTCCGGTCTGCCAGAGGAACGTGATATCGTTTCTGCTCGCGCTCGGCATTACGGAGAATTTGCTTCTGGGCTACATTGAGGTTGGCCGAGATGAAGGCCTTGGGATTGTAGCCATTGGCATGCTTGCTCTTGCCCTTTTCAGCCTTGCCGCCAGTCTTAGCCTTGCGGTGGGCCTTGTTGGACTGCTGGGCGTCGGCCATCTTGGCTTAATGAGCCGGGCCCGGCTTTGAGAATCGACCTCGGTGTCAAGAGCGGAGGAGCGCGGTGATGCTTAGACGTGATATGGGCCGTGGACGGTGAGACCAGAGTCAGCTGCGATTGACGAAGCTCTGTCTGGACTGACTGTGAATGCTTTAAACAGATAAGGGCGCAGCTCGAGTGGATTGACGAAGCCTCCTGGAATGACGATACGGTGCTACAGCTCGATTCGAGATGGTGGTACAGCTGTGCACGTTCGGTGTTGACGGCAACGGTTGCTGGTGAAGATCAAAGCAGACAGCTGGTGCCTACGGAGGGAATGAGGTTGAAGGTTTGGCTGCTCAAGTAGCACTCTGCTGGAGCTGGACCCTCTTTGGCTCTTCTGTTTCTTCCTAACCCGGACTGTGGCTCGACTTCGCGTCCCTTTTCTTTGCGAGCCTCAACGTCGGAAATTCTCAAAAAAATTTCCCGGAGGGTGGAGCACAGGCAGCTCCCTCCCAAGCAAACTTGCTAAGCCTTATATAAGCAATCGTTTTGCCCTCATGTTTTAGCCGATGGTATTTGCGAATCCCAACTTCGGTGCAACATTTGTCTTCCGTTCGCAAGAGTACAATAATGAGCTTGGCTCCCGACCGAGCGAAGTCAGACGCTCTCCTTGAGTGCACATGAATACGAACGATGCTCTCTGCTACCAACTTAGCGGACGCTGCGCGATAGTACCCCTGGGTGGGAACCATAGGTCAAAGAGAAAGGGAAAAAAAAAACCCCCCCAGCATGTCAGTAATTCGCCTGTTTGCTGAAGAAAAATCGAAAATATATGCGGTCTGTCAATGTGCAAAAAGTAAAAATAGATGTTTTGAATGCTCCCTACCTGGGTCGAACAGGTGACCTTTCGAATTGAGAAGACTGGATTAACTTCAGTCGAACGCTCGTACCAGCTGAGCTAAGGAAGCTTGTTGGACGGAAACGAGCAGAAACAATATATAAACTGAACAGCCCATTCTCCGCGGCTTTCTAAGAAGCAATGATGTGGGCTGATTTTTAGCTTTGAGCTGCACACTCGGCAGTGCTGTGAGTCGTATTTTCCCGCACAGTGCCAGTCATCTTGAACTTCGGCGTTTCCAGACAAGGTGAGTGGAGACGGGCAGCAGCGCACTCTATCTCGTCCATCCGCCCGTGCAAGGCTAGCAGCAGTACATTACACTAGTGCAGTACGGTACTGTACAGCGCCAGACACAACTCTGCCGCGGATGTCAGAAATCGTACGATGCACGGCACTCTATTCCAGCAACTGAACCCTGTCAAGCAGCTATCAATGCAGTGCATACGCCGCCACCCTCTGTTCGCCCAGAATGACTGCCGATCCGTCTCCGGATCAGCCTAGTTTGTGAGGCCATACGTAGCTTGACCTCTTCAGTACCTCTTCCTCTGTGCACACCACAACTCGTATACTGCCAGTCACACGCCTCCATTTGCCTTCCTCGGCGCTACACAGCCTGCTGTGCCTTTGTCCTTGCCCTTTCTGCCACTTTAGGGCACATTCGAGGTCCAAGCCGGCTCGCTGATCCAATTCTAGCAGAGTCCTGTTCGGCATCGATTCGAGTGTCAGGCTGAGCTTGCATTTCTTGCCTGATCTTTCCTGCATCAAAGTGATACAGCGCTCATCATACGGTCACGCTTCAGCTCTGCGTATAGGGTCCGTATTGCAACCTAGGTTCTCTGTTGCAACTTGCTCGAAGCGACAGAGAGGCACTCCGGCTTCTGCGCTCGTCCTCGCTTTCGATCTTGTCCAGCCTTTCTTACAGTCTCCAGCCTGATCCACTTGCACATCTCAGAGCCCCTCTACTCTTGTCTGGCGTCCTTCGATCAACCCATTAACGTCGCAGGCCTCTCTCCTTCACACAACACTCTCTAATCGCTACCACCTGCAACGTTGTCCACCATTTCGACCGCAATCAACTCCCGCAGAGCAAGCATGCTCGCGGCTCAGCAGCAGTTTGCCAACTCGATGTTGCTTGCTATGCAGCAGCAGCAGCACGAGCAACAACACGCACAGCAACCTCGCGATCACCAGAGCGATATGACTCAAAAGCACGGACAGGATGCTCTACTGCATCAGCAACCTTCGGGTCCATGGTCCAGCGAAGAGTATGAGATGATGATGCGAAGCATCTTCGACGCCGCACCAAACACGGCTGCTTTTGGCGATGTTGAGGCTCCACCCTCGTTCGGATCCTTTGCCGCATCCCACTCTGGCTCGTACATGTCGAGCTCAAGCGACAATGGAGCCAGTCCTGCTAGCTTCAACGACTTTGTCTATGGTGCCCAGAACTTTCCCACACCACCCGAATCAGACATCAGCATCGCAAGTCGTCACATGTCTCTGTCTGCGCATCCCAACAACGGCTTGAGTCCCAACGACAGCATTGATTTCCAGCAAGGCGTCTACTCTGCCTCTTTTGCTGGCTCAGACACGACCTCGCCATACTCACGAACCATACCCATTCCACCGGCGCCAAGCTCATCTCCCTTTGGCACTCAACAGCTGCCCTTCCAGCCTCAGATGTTTCAGAATGCGCCTGTCACCGCCGAGACTCTGGCAGCGGTTCCGAACTTCGCGCGCTCCGGCAATGCTCAGTGGGATCCAAACTTCCTTATGCCCAATATGCCGCCCACCATGTCTGCAACCCAGCCCGCACTCCAACCGCAACACTCTGCGCCATCTTTTCCTACATCACAGGCCGAAGCTACCACCACAGCCGGTGTGTCCTCTACCGTGCACTTGCATCCTGTGCCAGCCTCAGTCCCGACAAATCGCAAGCGCAGTATGGCCGAAGCCACTGACAAGAGCGCCAACACCGTCACGCCTCCAAAGGGAAACCGGAGACCTTCGGCGAAACAAGCAGCCTCCAACCCAATGGCTTCAATTGCCGGCAACAGCACCACGGCACCAGCAGCAGCTGCACCTTCGGAAGACGTGTCCACTCGTCAGACCAAGAAGCTCAAGTCGACTGGTCCCACAAAGGAGCTTCCAAGCGAAACAGCTGTCCCCGTCGCCTCCACCAGCGCTATCAGCAGCAAGCTCCCGCATATGGAGGTCGGCAGCAATGCAACTGCTCTCGCTGCCATTCAAAGACTCAAGGCCAAGCGCTTGCAGGAGCGCGAAGAGGCTGCCAAGGCCGCCGGCGCCGATGCAGCGATGAGGTCTGAGAACTTGTCCGCCTCGCCAACCCGATCTGACGGTAGCGATAAGCCCGAGCTGACACCCGCCATGCGCCAGCAGAAAAAGGTTGCACACAATGCCATCGAACGAAGATACCGCAACAACATCAATGACCGCATTGCTGCACTTCGAAGGGCTGTACCAGCTTTGCGCGAGATTCGGCCTCGCAAAACTCCCTCGGGTCGGAAAAGTCGCAAGGCCCTGCAGGAGGAAGATCTTGTCGATGGTGTCCCTGCCGCCACCAAGCTTAACAAGGCCACTATCCTCGGGAAGGCCACCGACTACATCAAGTATCTCAAGTCGCGCGAGCTTCGGCTGGCCAGCGAGGTCGCTGGCCTACGCGAGCTCGTGCGCAGTCTCGAGGGCGGCGAAGAACTGCTCGAACTCTGGGAAGCCGAGATGGACAAGGTTGTGGCAGAACAAGAGGCTGCTGCTGCCGCGGCCGCAGCCAGGGAAGAGGAGGACGAGGGCATCGTTGATGACATCGAGGGCGACGCTGAAGATGACGAGGACGAAGACGAGCAAGACGATTACGACACCTCTCACGACGCATCGCAGAACAGTGGCTCTTCGGCCTCACCTCCATCACAGCGCGGTTCCCGCTCGAACAGCTCGGGTCGGCAAGGCAAGGCTGGCTTCTCGTCTGTGGCATCTTCTCGCTACATGCTCGCTACATTCCTAGGCATCAGCTTCATCGGCGGGGGTGCTGAATTTGCGCTCGACTCCACCGCCTCGGATGCTAGTCAAGCCGTCGCTCGGCCAGCGACGGGCAGAGTAGTAGTCGGCGCCAGTCGACAATTACTCAAGCGGTCCGCCGCCTATGTTGCACCCTCGTCCAACATCGTTCAAATCGAGCAGGCCTACGAGCACGTTCCCTCGCACATTCTTGCGCTCGAGATCCTGCGCGTTGTGTCGTTTGGCGCTTGCTTCCTCTTCCTCGTCTGGCCGTTGCTTAGTGGCGCAATCTCCCGCTTCACGTCCCGACGTGTCCGGGCCGTTCCGTCGTTTGACGAGTCAGATACCCCGGAGTCGCGGGACCCTGGACGACGAGAGCTGCTTCGCGTCCTTGCCACACCCAGCATCACGCCCATCGAAGCTGACATTGCCATGCGTAAATATCTCGGAGCAACGCAATCAGTGATCGCCGCTGTGCCCAAAGTCTTCCAAGAGTGCCTGATCTTTGGATTCTCCAAGATACCCTTTTTTCGAAACGTCGCTTTCAAGCAACAGCTGGCGGCTGATGCCCTTGATGTGCAAGTCAGGCTGCTCGAACTCGAGGCAATCGCCTCAGAGGCCGCTCAACCTGCCTTCGTCCTCCGTTTGCACAACGCGCTCCAGCTAGCCAATTACAGGTCGAATCTTGAGACCTTGTCGGCCACACCCGTGACGACTCAAGCCTGGCCAGGTCGAGCACAGACATTTGGCTCCCTTGCAGTCGCTTTTGCTCGTCTCGGCGAAGGTGTCGATGCTGCTCAGGATGTTGCCGACGACTGCTGGACGCGTGCGCGCCGCGCTATGCTGGCATCGGTGCAGTCTGGTGGAACTGATGCTTCTGACTCGAGTGGAGATCTCGCCCAGAAGCTTCAGAAGCTGTCCGACCCAACCTGGTTGTCCACCATCCTTGCCCTTGATCTTGACACTGCCCTTGAACTCCTTGCCTCTGCGACGCATTCCACTGATGTCAAGCGAGCATCGTGTCTGCATCTCATCGCAGACACCTATTACGGCAATCGACTAGAGACAGTATGGAACACGCTTCTATGCAACATTGTCGATGCCTCCTGCCCTACAGCAGACACAACGGCATCTTCTCTGCTTCGTGGCTTCGCTTCGCGACAGTCGGCCCAGAAGTTGGTCCTCGATGTCGTTCAAGATGATTCTGCGCGCACCCAACTGCACCTCGAGATTACGATGCTTGCTCGTACCGCGCATCCCTCCTCAACTGCGTGGTATATTGCTCAGGTGACCCTGGCAACGTGGTCTGCTGTTCTGGGCAATGTCGCGCTCGCCAGGCATGTGGCCTCGACTCTAACCGAGCACGTTGAGCCGAGTCCCAATTCCGATCTGGCATGCATCGCGGTGCTGAAACAGTTCGTGAACGGTGCGACGTACGATGGTGCCGCGTTGACGCTGTCCAAGGGAGCTCTGGATGCTCGCGCCACGCTCTTCCTCTCCTGGTTGCAATTCTTACGTCTCTTTGCCCGTCAAGGAGCCGAGACCGGAGAGATCCACTCGGCTTCACTCCGCATCCGACGGCTCATCTCCGCCGCAACCGCTTCGTCCACTTCTCTTGCCCAGGACGACGAGGTCGGACTCGAGGATATGGTGGAGGCCAAACTCGATTTACTCACCGATCTTTGCGTCATGATCAGCCGTCGCACTGCCCATCTTCCCAGCGGCAACAAGACTGATTTTGCCAAGGTCCTTCTCGAGTCTGATGGAGAAGACTCCGGCATTGGCTTCTAAGCTCCGTTTCCTTTAATACTTTGATTTCCTCGGACCTGTATCTTGCTTTTCCACCACTTTCCTATACTCTTTTTTAGTTCTGAAATCGCATGCACCGAAAGTTGTGTCTCCTTGCCCTCAGTGCAAATGTGCGCGTCTCTTTTTCGCGTGCAGACGAGTTTCGAATCTGAGCAGAAGACGGTCTAAAAGGCGCAGAAATGGTCTTCAACAAGGACCTCATTTGAACGGGCCTACACTGGCGAGATAAGAGGGGCAATATCATTGGTAAATTGTCGTGAGGCTAACAGATGTTAAGAAGAACTGGGACAAGGAAAATTGAGGGCGAGGCCGATTAGGTGCCATCCCAGTCGGGTGAAAGAGCAGCTACGGTCTCGCCATGAAGATCGACGAAGGTTAAGGCGAAGGAAGGTCGAAGAGAAGGAAAAGGGAGAAAAAGACAGGCAAGCAAGGATGGGTATCTTGAGATCTTGGCTTGCTCGCAGCCATGAGATAGAAGAAGATGGAAGGAAATGAAAGAAAGATACTCTTGGACCAAGACATGAGCTGTTGCGTATGGAAAAATCTATGCTCGAATCCGAACCTAGGATTACACATGCTGGGGGAAGAAAAAGGAATGTTGCAGGACAAGAAGATTGGAAATCAGCCGGCACTACCGGATGCAGAGATTGATGCATGGAAGAGACAGTGCCGGACATGAGACAAGAGATAGAAATTGTTCCAATTGACTAGACGAGACCTTTTGATGAATGCTTTGGGATGAGACGAAGATGGGATCAAAGAGCGCCGTCGAGCACAGCCCTAACGTCGTCCACATGCGCAAGGTCGGCCAGGAAAGGGCAGAGGTCTGTAAGCTCGGTGTCGTGAGGGTCGTTGAACCAGCTGCTGATGGGCACCGCATTGTTGGGATGGAAGATGTAACTTGCGGGCGAATTGTCGATGATGATGGTATCGGCAATGTCTCTTCCTAGTTGCGAGAGATCTTTGACGTAGTTGCCCTTGTGATTGTAGCAGCTCTCGCGGAAGAGTCTGTGGCGCACAGAGTGGTGAATGTCGAGCATGTCCAGCACAGGGTCGGCATACTTGGACAGCGAGGCGGTGAATACAACCACCTCGTAGATCTCGCCCATCAGACGCATGAACTCGTCCACGCCGGGGCGCTTGATCACATAAACGTTGTGGACCGTCCCGTCAATCTCAACAGGCACGATGAAGTCGGCGTTCTGGATCATCTTGAAGCTCGAGTGAACCAGGGTCTCATCCAAATCGAGGACCAGACACTTGCGGCCTGTGTCCAGCGTTCCTATTACCGGCAAGAGTGGCTGTGGATTGCCAAACTCGTCGAGAGGGATGCCCATGCCTCCCTGCATTATCAGACGATGCTCTTCGGTTTGGTCGTCGGTGAGATACTCGTCCTCGTCGTCAACGTCCATATCTTCATCCTCGTCGTCTTCATCATCTTCATCGTCTGTGTCGTCCTCGTCGTCCGTGAACGAAGAGGATGTGGCCTGCGACTTGCGCACGTCGTCGGCCGTAACAAAGGCTGACCCTGGCGGTACAACGGCGCCCGACATGACGTCGCCTGTCTCCTCGCGCGGAAGACGTGTCCCGCCGCCCGGTGTCGTTTGGTAGTCTGTGCTCACTTGCGACCCTCCCTTGGAGTTGGGCGTGCGCGGAGGCACAACGACCGAGCCAGGCGCTGCGCCCGCAGCTGGCCTGCGAACTGTGGCGGGAGATGCTCCAATGGACGCAGACGCGCTCTTCTGACTCAAGGCTGGCGCGGGCTTCTTTTCCCGCATCTCCTCTTGAACCATGGTCGAAGATGCGGATGAGCACGTGAGGAAGGCAACGATACGCTGTCCGAAACTCGCCGATTTGCCCTTTGAGCTTTGCGCCTTCGCCGATACACCAGCGCCCTTGGAGGCAGTGGCCGATGACGCAGCACTTGGATGGGCCTTCGAGGCCGACGACTTGGTCCCGTCGGCTGCTGTCGACCCGTTGGACGCCGACGCCACGTGTGATCGTGGCGGGACTTCGATGAGACCGTCCTTCTCAACGGTTCCCTCGCTGCTCTCCGTGTTGGCTGCCTTGAGGGCTGCCGTGTCCAAGTGGTTTGAGTCAGGCACTGCGCCATTGAAGATTGGCGGAGCTGCAGCCGCAGCGTGTGTGAGAGTATTGCCAGCGGTTGAGCTTCCTACGAGTGTCGATGAGGCCTGGTGGTAATGTTCCCCCTGTGCCTCGCTCTCGGGTGTAAGGCCGGTCGGAGGAGAAGTTTCTGGCTCGGCCGTGCCCGAAGCAGCGCTTGCCGACGATGCCCCTTTCGACTGCGAGTGGGCTGCTTCTGATCCAAGTCTGGCGGCTTCGGCAACTGCCTCTTCCTGCGACCTGAGTTGCGCCTCGGCCTCTGTCTGCTGTTGAGTAGCCTCGCCAGCTGTGGCGCGCGACTTTTTCTTTTTCTTCTTCTTGTTGGGATCAGAAGACGAAGTCGTGGCCTTCTTCGCGGTCTTTGTGGGTCGTGCACCGCGAACCACGACGGGGACCTGACCTGGCTGAACCTGGGTGATGACGGAAGCGAGTCCCGAAGACTCGGAGGGGTCGGGCACGCTTGTAATGGGAGAGCTCATACTGTAGATGCCCAAGCCTGGCTGAGGAGCTGCGAGCAAGGGGGACAGATGCTGACCGATTCAGCACCGCAACACAACAGCGCGTCGAATAGTGAGCTGCTAGAGCGAGAGACTGCCGAGATCAAAGGACAGACGCGCTTTCTGCGTGTTCTGGTGCTGCAGATGTAAGCTGCGTGATACCGCAGATAATCTGGTTGAGGGCTATGACAGGATCCGTGAGCAGTTGCTCTTCAATCTGTATGCCAGTCTTTCAATTCACACTGCTTTTCGACGTCGGGACTGAGCCGCTAATCGATTGACGAAAGTAGAACAGACTCAACGCCAGGTGTGAGCGCGTTCGCGTGAGAAGTGATTCGATGAAGTGGGACAGGAGGAGGGCCGGGCAGACTGAGGCGGCGGAGCTTCCACGCGAATTTTCGTATGCAGTGTCACGGTGGATCGATACAAGCTTGCCCTGTGATTCAGCCACACAAGTGGACTGAAGACGATGGTAGATGTCGGGATCGTGTTTTTCCTTGACTGTTTTGACAAAGCCTGTTGATGGATCAGGATGCGATGAGATGCGATGCGATGCGGTGCGATGTGATGCGTTGTGTTGCGATACGACGCGGAATGGTACAAGAAAGGTTCCACCGTTCTGATCTCTACTTTTCCCGACCAGCAAGTCAGCCGGCTGTGGTTGAATGAGACTCCTTGTGCAAGTTGGAAACGACCTCGAGGTGCTGTGAAGGCGTCTAGGGACAAGTTCAGGTGATGTGTCGAAAGAAGATACGGTCTAGGTCTGGAGAGGGCGTGTTGAAGAAGAGCCAGTGGCAGCAGACGGTGAAGGCGGGGACGATGTTGTCGACGATTCGTTGTCGTTGGTTAGGTGTCGAGGCTGCCAAAATTGTCGATGCTCGAGCGCGGTGGGCACGAGTCGCAAAGCAGGCGAGGGAAGAGGGACAGAGGCTAGGCACTGTAGCAGGTGGGTCAAGTGAGGCGGGGCGAGGCGAGGCGAGGCGAGACGAGACGAGGAGAGGATGCGAAGCGAAGGCTACGCGGTCAGAGGAGCTGGGTATCGCCAGTGTGAAACTCGCAACAAAGAATAATCACAACACACGGGGGCACAGCGGACGCTGCATCAGTGTCGGTCGTTGCCAGGCAGCGGCGAGGCAGACAGCAGACCAGCCCAAGTACTGTACTTACACGTACATGCACACTATGCAAGCTGTAGCCGGCCGGCCGGCCACCCAGCCAACCAGCCAACCAGCCTAGTTGCTACGGTAGCTCGCCAAACAAGCCAAGCTCTCAGCCCTGCCGCGCGCATGGCTGTTCTACCAGAACGACGCGCAGACTCGACATACAGAAGCGACGCATCTTTGAATATTTTGGCCAAACAAGCAGCACTCTGCAAGTCCTTCCTACATTCGCACTGAACCCTTGGTCTGCATGCTTGTTGGCCCACGCTCTCACTCACTCCCATTCACATAGCCACGCACAGTACTCAACTACGCCGAGACTGTCCTCTGCTCGTTGGTCTGCTGGATGGATGCGATGCGTCTGATCCCAGGCTGCTCCACGAGGAGCATCTCTCTTCATGACGCGAAGCTATTGCGCTATCACTACTCTGCCTTTTTCTCTCTCAAAACAATTTACTACCTGTAATCCAGCTCTCACATCACAATCGGCATTCTCGACACACTGCGCACGCCAAACCGCCCCTCTCCCAGCTCTTTTGCGCTCTTAGCGTCCCATCAAGATCTTCTTTGACTGGACAAGCCCATTCGCCCTTGGGCCGAACCATCATCCGAGCCGATGGCGCAGATAGAGCAAGCTCCCTGTCAGCTCGTGTCTCGTGTTCCAAGCGATGTGGCACCCCGACCAGCTGAGTGCAATGACAAGGTCCAAGCAATCATATCTCAGAGCTGTAGCCGTACTCGCCTGGTTTCGAATAAAATATTATTAGTATAATATGTAGAATAGAATGCATGGCTTTGCGGAATCCCGACTGTGCCGATGCACCCTGTAAATGACACTTATTGGCATGAGTGCCGGTAAGCTCAAGGCGGGCCGTCCCGCTGTTGCTTCTGAGGCACCTGGGTCGTTGACGGCAACGACTGGCGTTGCAGATTTCACGCAAGGCGGACAGTGGGTGCGTGCCGAGTCTCGAGAAGTCGACCTTCCGGACACACCTCAAGACTGGCGCCGTGAAGATCATCAGTGTGTCTGCAAGGAGCCTGCGCGGCCGTGCGGGCGACCGCAGAGATGTCAAGCATTAGAAGGAAGAGAGACACTACCTCCATTGCATTGCCTATTACAGTATGGTCTTTGTCTGTTTGCATGTTCACGAGACAGCGCACAAAAAGAACCTTCGACAGAGAAATGTCAACCGCCATTCCGACAGCATCACTGCAGCCGGGGAGCGCGGGCGCGGGCAGTGACGGTATGTACGCGGAAGGCGACTCGAACAACCAACCAAGGGGAAAAAAAGAGAGACGATCAGCGCTGTGCATTAAAATCTGCAGCTCTGCATAGGTCCGACATCTGCACAACAGCGTAAGCAGACGTGCCAGACGCTTGGCACCTCTTCCTTCGCTCCAACCCGTCTATGCTCGGGTTTCGCCTGCGTCGATAGGCCCAGTACACAGCCTCTGGCTACTCTCGACGGCTAGGCGTGCTCATCGTTCCTCCCGGCCAAACAGAGTCCGCTTCTCCGCATCCAGCCAATATCTCGTTGCCTGGCAAGTCAGTGATACGCACCTGTCCATCTGCGCATGGACGAATTGTCGCCAAGCGCCAATTTTGTCTATGTGCACACAATAGAGCGGCCAGATGTTGAGCGGCACACTCGGAATAACGCAGCCCGGAGCGCAGCTTTCAATCACCGATCACTGCGGTCCTGTAGAGAAGCTCTGGACCTCATTAGCCCATTGAAGCGATTGGCAGCGTTAGCGCTGCCGAGCGCCAACGCAGCTGTCAAGCCCGCCTAACGTGCCGATCAACGAGACGAAACCGAAGAGCCGGGAGCCCTTTGAAGCATTCTCGCGGAGCAAGGAGAAGCGACCACACACAACTGGAATGAGACCTAGTGTTCGTAATGCAAATGCAATAAGTGACAGAGGGAAATGCTAAGACATCAGGACGTGCAAAGGAAATCAGTCGAGAGAACTGGTTGGTAGAGTGAAGAACGATGGTGAGAGTTATCGTACATCAGAGACTTCCATCGGATGACGATGGCGAATCTACGTCCATCTTCTCGTACAGGTTGCGGAATACACGCAGGTGGAAAATGGCGACTTTGGCAATGCGATCCGAGAGCAGGCGAATCTCTGCCGCAAAGGGGTCTAGGCCTGCACGGCACAGAGCAGTCTCCCACGGCAACTGACTTGAGAGTGCGGCCCTTCTCGCTCGAGCTGTCGGAGACAACGACGACTCATGGCTGCGGCTGTCATCAGTCGGGCTGGCGTGCTTGTTTGCAACAGCGTCAACGCCCACGTCGTCCCTGGGCGCGGCAACGCCGAGGAATGCGCTGTCGTGCTTCTGGTCAGGCGCTTGTGGCGATGACATTGTGTCCGAAGTCACGGCTCCTGATGCCGATTCCGCTTGCGTCTTGTCTGCAAGCAAGGCTAGCACAAGCTCACGCAAGCGCTTTTGGCAGAGCTTGTGCAAGGTGGAACCGACACGCAGATTGTTGTTCATCCAGGCGTCCAGTAGACGCTGCGTCTTCGCGGACGGTGGCTCAGGCTTGACAAGACTGGGATCCGCCAGTCCCTGCCGAGCCGCGATCTGGACAGCGGACGCGCGAACCGCAATCTGCAGCAGCACGTTTTGCATAGCACGACGCCAGCGCGGATGGCTCAACTTGACGAAGCCACCCGCACTTCCAAGCGATACGCGCGCCTCTAGTGGTGGCGCGCCGCGTCGTGCAGCAGTGTTCGGCGACAAGGGTTCGACTGAGGAACCAGAGAGGCACAGGTTGGCATCGTTTAGCAGACACCAGATCTCACCCTTGACCGACTTGATCTGCTTCTGAGCGAGATTACCCGCAGACGCGGGGACAGATTGTCCGTCCTCGAGCGGCGAGCAGCAGAGCTGACGGAAGAGCAGGAGCAGCATGTAGACAATAGTCAGGTCCGCAACGTCATTGTGGAACGTCATCATCCGATAGGCATCAAACTGAAAGGTCTCCGGATAGAAGGTCGCAAAGGTATTGTTCAGCGAAGACGATGAGGGCGAAACGCCGCTCGTCGGCCCCGCTGGAGCTGAAGTGGTTGGGGTGCCGGAGACACTCGAAGGGCTTGATGAAGATGCGGGCGATGAGGCCGCAAACGAAATGGTGCCGGGCACCTCGAGGATAAGCTGTAAAAGTCCGTCGTGGAAGGCACGCGATATCGTTTCTGACCGAGAGAGTCCGGGTACCGACTGCTTGACGTCGGCCAAAGATCGCAGAAACCATCGATGCGTCCGGTCGAGCGTCATCTTGCCTTGCTCGATCTGATCCTTGAACCAGCGCATCTCGAACTCGACAGCGGTTTCAACAAGGTAGGGACGCGTTGAACGCAGCTGATGATTGGCGATGTCTAGTTTCATCAGTTCAAGTATTTCAAAGCAGAGACGAAGTCCCTTGCCAACGTTGCGATCGACGCAAACAATCTCCACCATCTTCTCAATGGCGTCGTCACGCATCGGCGCGCAGTGCAGCTTCAGAATCGAGCCCAGGAAAGTCACCAGAGCCTGTACGTCAAGCACACCATGCTGCAGCTCCTGCGCAATCAAATGCGGATCCAGAGTCTGGGCGATGAGCTGATGATGTGTTGCAGCCCATGCTGGACCCGAGCTCGCCGTCAGATTCACAGGACCCTCGGAACTCTCGGCGACTGCCTCCGTCTTGCTTGCAGGTGCGTTGGCCTCACGCTCGCTGCCTTCAACGCCGGAAGCCTCGGCGGAAGGTGAATCGGCACGAACAGTCGTCTCTGGCGGGAAGTTGCATGGCAGAATAGACAGGCAGATGGCTCTGAGCTCTTGGACCAGAAGAGGTATTCTCGAAGGCATCTGGGAGCGGGAAACAGGCAATCGAGAAGAATTGCGAGCGGTCCGATCCGAAGAGCCTGTGCCAGCGGACGTTGCGCAAGAGCAGGTGCAAGGCAACACACGTCCTTCATCAAACGCAGTGCAGGTGCAACCAGACTCTATCTCTCGTGCAACGGCGGTCCAGTACCGTTCCCCGGCTTCGCGTTTGCGACGACCACGCTCGCCATCAAAATTGGGGCGAAACTGAACATTTGGATCAAACACGACGTCGTGCCGCAGCTGTGGGTTCTTGAGGATTTCGAAGAGATCAAGTTCGCGCAAGGTGTGGCGAGTGATGGGCGGATGCAGCGATGGAGCAAAGGCCACACGAGACCGCGAACCGCTTGAGGACGTCATTGAGTACTGCGTCAAACTGAACGGCTGGCCCCTCGAGGAGCGATGACCCGAGCTGCGGCTCACTGCTGCGGCATGGTCGAGACACGTTCCGCCGTGGTTCGGAGCTCTCCCGGACGAGTGTCGGCTCGATCGATCATGGTGCGACGAGATCCAGTGCTGTGGAATAACCAGGTGGTGCTGAGATGGTTTGGCAACATCGAGAGTCGGCTTGGCCCGCAGGTTGGGCATACTGTTTGCCCGCATCAAGCGAGGTGCACGTCTTCGGTGCGATCGCGACAGACGACCTGTCGCCTTGTGCTGCGAAGCAGACAACAAAGCGGCGTCTGCAACGGGCAAAGGCGGGACTCGGGTCGTCGGAGCAGCAGGAAGACTTGGTAAAGCTGATTCCACGGGCCGAGTCTTTGCCGTCAAGGGTTTCTTGCTGTAGCTGGCCTGCACAGGGCCTGGGTTCTCCACAGATGGGACTTCTACGCTCTGTCCCACAAGCTCTGAATGCCCAGCTGTCAACAGCACGCTTGCATGCGCGAATATCTTCGAAACGACTTGCGGACGACAAGACGCAATCGGAGTAGTGTCCTCGCCAGCAGAAGGTGCTGAACCAGTGATTTTGCACTGCTGCATGGACACATCTGCAACGCTGTTGTTTACTGGGTGACAAGTCATGTGGTGTGTGGCTGTAGTTGCAGGGTCGACGACAGCTGCTGACCTGTCCGTCTGATGTGACTCGAGCTTTCTGCGTTTGGGAGCCGGCGCAAGCTGGACGGAAATCTGCCCTTCTTGTCGGGCGGTTGCATCGTCGATGCGGGACTTGGGGCCGGGACTCGATGTTTCCGAGCGCTGCTGGCAGGAGTGTGATGTCGGATGGGATTGCATGGACGCGCTGCGCAGCCAGCCTGCTTGCTGCTGGGGTGGGTGATGATTCGAATGCAGCGGTGAGGCCAGCCTGGATGAGGTGTACGGCCGCTGTGATGGAGAATACTGCTTCTCAGAGGCAAAGTCAGTCGATGACATCCGGTCGTCGGCCGATCGCGTACTGAGCAAGCTGGAGGTCAGCTGCGAGTGGTCAATCTGCGGCGAGGGAGTCTGGAAGAAGAAGCAACTGCCGAATGATGGCGATGGCGAAAGTCGACGTTCTGGCGTCAATTGCCCCGTCGAGCTCTGCTGCGACAGGGAAGGATTGAGTTCAGCACCATGTCGTTTTCCATTGGAAGACATGCAAGGGTGCTTCTTGCTTCTTGTCTCTTCATGAGACATGACAGTGGCACCTATGGGTTCAGCAAGGTCGTTCGGTGCATCGGGATGCCATTGCTTGCCCCGCTGGATAGCGCTCAAGCGAGAGGCGGCAGAAGCGTCTTGTTCGATCGTCGAGTTGAAAGGCACCTCGCTCTGTCGCATCTTGTCGACTTCTGACGCACTCGCCGGCACAGCCATGACCACGCACGTCGAAGCAATACGTGGGTCCCGCCTGTCCTCCTGGAGCACGCTGTAATCGAACTCGGAACGATGGCCATGACAGCGTCGTTCTGAAAGGTCGTGTTGCGGTAGTATGTCGCAGTCTGTGTCGGCCGAAGCGGACACTGGGATAGGTCGAGTCGTCGATGCGACGAGCGGTGTACGAGAAGAGCTGCTGACCTGCGAAGATTTCAGTTCGGAGTCGTCCGCAGCATTTTCGACGGACGTAGGGGAGGAAGGGGCATGAGGCCCGAGGTTGGGAGAGGATCCAAATGCAGCCGTGGAGAGCTTGCGCTTGCCTGACCTGGCTGTCGGTGCCATGGAGGCGGAAGCGGACCCGATCGATGGAGACCGGCGCAGGCGGAACGTGTGAGGATCATCCGCAGACGTGTCCATGGCTGGCATGACAAGGCGCGGCCGGAGGCGGAACCTAGGGCCCGATCCAGTACCGCTGAAGTAGCTGTGCGAACACGATGACAATCCGTTGCCTCGCAAGCACGAGGCACTAACGCGGCGTGACTCAAGACGATCGAATCAGTCTTGGAAAAGACGCCTTACGTTGCCGGCTGCAACTTCTGATCCAGACGGAGTCGTCGGGATGGTGAAGAACGTAGGGTTGTGATCGGAGCGCCGCCGATAAAGAAGGACTCAGCAAAACAAGCCTTGACAGGTGGAAGCAAGCTACTGCACAGGGGCGTCTGCGTCTGTAGCCACGTTCCAATCCGCAGATCCGTAATCGGAAGCTTCCGATCGATTGCGCAGGCTAGTCCAGGCGCGGATCAAGGTTCTGATGGCACGTTGTCGGACCGGGCCAGAGATCACCGGAGTGGGGCAAGATGAAGCGACAAGGGAAGGTGTCGACCAGATGAAGCTGGGCGGCCAAGAATGTCGAAATAAAGTCTCTGCGCAAGATTCCCGAGGTCCTCAATGGTGAAGAAGACGTCAAATGACTGGGATCGATTGAGCTCGAAGCAATATCCAAGGTGGATATGATGGTGGTTTGAGATGCGTCGGAGATGGCGGAACGAAGCTATCAGAGAGACCGAGCCTTCTGTTGTCTCGCCGACTGCCAGGACTCGATGGGCTCAAGGATACAGCGTGGACAAGAAGCGGACGTCGAGATCAATGTCGACTTGTCGAATGGGTGCGTCGAACGACGCAACAGGCAGCGATAGAGCTCTGTGAAATAACGAGGTGATGTCTATGGTTTCAGGCAAGGTTACCAGGGATAAACATAGACGGAGGCGATGGTGGCGAGGTGAATTGTTCGAGGCGGGACGTCGCAGCTGGTTCCTGAGACGGTCTGTGAGATATCAGAGAGCGGGTCTATGGCGCCACTGGCAGTCGAGGGTGATGGATTGACTGAGGCGATTGCGGGACCTGAGAAGGGCAGAAGCTGACAAGCGCATAGCAACAAAGGGATTTGGCCGACTGCTACGAATATGCTACCGTACTTCGTTCGGGGAGGGATCGAAATCAGTGCTGCCCATTACCTGTACAGGCTGGACCAAAGGCTGTATTCGAGGCCTACGCTCGGCTGGCTAGTGTGGCTCAGAGCGGCAATCGCAACAAGCTTCACGAAAGCACGGCCTGGATCAGCACGGTGCCTACGGCGATGTGATCACAGAACCCTGTCTCAGAAAGTGACGAGATTTGCATTGCACTGCCGAGAACATGCGCACAAGCAGAACAAGCGAGGGAAACGATGCCTACGACGCATATCGAACGTTTAGGCGGGGCTAAGCAGAGCACAATACACTACAATTCGGGATGTGCGCGTGTGCGTGCGAGTGAGTGAGTGAGAGAGAGAGAGAGAGTGTGTGTGTGTGTGTGTGTGTGAGAGAGAGAGCGAGAGCGAGGTAGACAGAGTGAAAGAGACAGAGTGAAAGAGACAGAGTGAGAGAGAGTGTGTGTGTGCGTGTGTGCATGTGTGTGTGCGTGCGTGTGTGCGTGCGTGAAGGCGTATTTGCGGATGTGGGTGCAAGAAGTGTATCAGAAGAGACCATGGGTGAGCACAAGTCAAGAGACCAAATGTGTACGCCTGCAGCAGTGCCTGTGCTGTGTGTCTCGTCTGCGGTGTGGGCGCAGCATCAAATGGTGCCAACCGGGTTGCATGGGTGAGCATACAGTGAGCGAGGTAGATCGCTGCTGCAGGTTTGTGTACTGTGTGTTCGCGCAGTGAAGGAAAAGTCGAGTGCAGGCGAGGTGGGTTTGCGCCGCTCGCAGTGATTGTTACCGACCCGAAGGGGTGTCACGGCATCTCGAATCGAGCGAGCCTGCCTGCTCTATACCGCAAACGGGGGACACAGTGGTCGTTCGTTGGTACCTGAGTGTCGAGATACATTATTGCTGGTCGTTTTTCGGTCACTGTCACTTTGTCTTGAAAGGGGACAGAGCTCACGAGGGCTGCCGGACGCCCGACTCACAATACTCCCACCAAGGATGGCCCAGACAAGAATGTCGCGCATGTCCGGCCCGACACACATCTCCCTGCGCCAACGGTGTGAAGAGATCGTGCGTGCCAACGCCATGACGCGCGACGCCAAAGAGCACAAGCTGACGCCTCTGCGTTGGATCGGCCATCAAACGAACCCGGCCTGGACCCAGTTTCTGCAGACGAGCCCGGCCGTACGCCCGCCAGACCGCGCACTTGGCCGCGCCTGCCCCAGAGCCTACTGCACTGTTCCGGCACCGGAGGCGGACGCACATCAGCGCAGCGGGGCGTGGCGGAGCGGGAGTCTGGCAATTTCCCAGCCCGTCCGGGGTGAACAATAATCACTAGCTGCCTGCTTCAAAACCGCTACTACGTACAGTACTGCTACACCACTACTACAAACACATGCTAACCACCAGCAAGTGGGCAGCACAACGCCCAGCGGGAAGGATGCGGTCACCCGCGACAGTTTTGCGTAACTCAGCTGAGAGGATGTCCATCACACCACCTGAGCCCAGACGAGTTGCAGCTCGACACCGTCTGGAAGCGCGAGGGCACAATCAGAGACACGAGACCGCATGGTGTCGAGTCCGATGAAACGCTAGCTGGTGCTCAGGTCGCCCTGCACAGCTACGCACTTGACCCCTGTCCAAGCGTGACGTCCAGGGTTTCACTGCAGAGGGATTTCTTTCCCTGCCCTGTTTTCGTTTGAACGAGTATTTCTCCGTGAGCGATTTCAGTTGCGCGTTTTTGCCTATGGACTCACAACCTCACTGGCGTCTATTTTTCCATTTTTTTCTGGACTGGTCTTGAGTCGTGCGTCTGCCTGGCCCCGCGCAGGTTCGGTTCTCGATTGATACTCACCCTCGAAACTGCCCATTCGCCAGCTGTTCCACCAAATTTGGAATCCAGCATCCGTCTGAGACCATAAAAAAATCTCAAAAACAGGCAAGAAAAACTACCGAGATTGATTGTCACTCAGGCGAGTCGTTGGACCCGAACTGGCTTGCTTTCTTTCCTTCCTTTCTGCGACCTCGCTGTCTGACCTGCCGAATTCGGATGCAATTGAGCCAAGGGAATCCGCGACCCAAGCCATCCAGGTCCCCTATCTGCGACAAATGGAGCGCTCGCTTCCACAGCAGGGATCGTGCGAATCGAGTGGGACTGCCATGAATGCTGCCCTCCGTTTCATCCGGCAGGCCATATTTCAACGCGGCGAAGGGAAACGTCGTTGTTCGGATATCGGCGCAAGAGCTGGCGAAAGTGCCGCGCCTACACCCTACGGCCAAGCACGGGGGTAAACCGTAATGATGATGACGACGACGCAGATGCAGACGTAGTCGGTTGAATTGACAGTACTCAGCCTCGGCGTCGCGCAAGCTTGCCTCGAGATCCTGATCATGTCATCACATTGAACGCCGGCACCATGCAGGGCCATAGAATGTCTTTTCGACTCAGCTCTATACTTGCGCGACCAGACGCTTTGTTTGCTCCATCTGTCAATTCCGATGACGGTTCGATCCTCGTTCCAGTGTTGTCGAGATCATGAGCCTTGTGGTACTGTACCGTGAACCGCCAGCATGAACAGCTAGCACGTACAGCCCACCACCCATACCCGAGCGCCAAAGTGGACCTCTTATGACGCCGAATTTTTCACCCTGTTCTTTGATCGGACTGCAACAACAGATCAAGCTACAGCTGCGTACCGATTAGGACATCCCAGTGGATGAAACGCAATGACACAGGGAGGCGAGCAGGCATGCGGACTGAAACCCAAACAGCACGGCGTGTTCGTAACACCGCGCGCATCGAACCGAATCCCTTTTCCCAGGCACTTTCAGACCCCGGCATGAATCTGTGTGCGACGAGCCACGAGCACTGTAACGGCATCAGACAGAGATACTCTGATACGAACAAACATTCACGGCACCGGACAGAACGGATAATGAGCGAGAGTCTACGAGGCTTGTCTCCGAGCAGATGATGACTGTGCAAAGTGGACAAGGTGGTTCCTTGCGAAGATAGTGGTGGCAGCATGGCTTTATTTTCTTTTAATCTTTTTACATTATTTTATTTAGTGATTTCTTCTCCACTGTCGGCCATGCGTCCTTCTTCCCGCGGCGGTAAGGTACCGTACGACTATAGGCAGCTGGACTATTTGCCTCGACCTGTATACCAGGATGCGCCGAGGGAGACACCAGGGTTTCGATGAGATGATTCGATGTGATTTGAAAGGTCGCCTTGACGTCGGCAGGGATGGGCTGGCCGCAAGTCCATGCACACACAGCTTGGCAAAATCTCGACCCTTTTACGCCCACGGCGACTGGGATGCAGCAGATGGTCGCCGACCTGATGGTATAGCGCTCATTCGCCGGCGAGTCGCTTTAGAGTGAGAACGGAGGGCGAAAACACGACATGGTCCTGCAGGTGTCATGAAGAACGGCTCGCGATCTGGACGTTTACCTTTCAGTGCGAATCAGCAGTGCATGTGAAGGGGAGGGTCGTGGTAACACTCACACAGCCGAGATGGTGGATCCACGAGACGCGCCACTTTTGCACAACATCGAGGGCATCCGAACCTCTAGAGCTAGAGCTCACCTTCGACAGGAAAGCAAACGTGCCCAGACGTACTGTGCGTGTGTATCAAGCGTTCCGGGCAGGACGCGATGTCTCGGTCAGAAGTGAGCCGCGGTAGGCCTGCTGTGCCAGTCGACCGCTTGAAGACAAGGTCCACGACGGCAGAGGTGCGAAGCGAGACGTTGCTGACACGAGAGCAGGCGAATCAAGGCTCGGATCGCACCATCCTGTATCCATGGCGCATAGAGGCGAGGACAAAGGCAACAAACAATCAATCAATATATGGATTGGGAGTGACAAGCATACCTCAGCTCGGCCTGCACAGAGACGGACTTGGGAATGCGGGAAGGCTCAACGATGGAAGTGCTCTCCGTTGGGCCAGATAAGCTAACCCCATGCTCGCAACGGACACTCAGAAAGTTGACTAGCTGGGTGGTTTCGATGTTCGCAGAAATGGGCTACCCGGATCTGTCAGTCAGGGCAGATGAAAGGGAACGCTGCAGCTTACTGTACAGTACTGGGGAACCAAGCGGCTGGGCGGGGCAGGGGCGTAAACATCCGGCCTGCAACTGAGACATGACGCGATGGGCCTGTCTCGCCACGCCAAGGTGCCCCCGTGCCCCAGCGGTAGCAAGACCAGTAACAATCGTGTGTTGATTGATGATTTGACTTGTGCATGCCGTCGTTGGCAATGGCTTCCGATCTAATTTGGGACGTTGAGCTGCATGCAGGTCTTACAGTCACCCTACCACTTCTTTACCCACTTGCTCGTCTGACTGCAACTTCTTGCTTGCGTCTGAGCTGCCCTGTGGTCACGTCACTCGTGGAGCATCAGCGGCGTCTACGAAACTTGGACGCAGATGGAGTTGGAAAGATGATATTTTGACCAATTTGGGAACAGACAAAGGAAGTAGTTGTATCGTATGTCAGATTCTGTTTGCCGTGCCAAGTTTAGAACATAGGAACATCGTGATTATCCACATACTGAGACCTGCCCTCAGATGTTTCTGAATTGCACTCGAAATCCAAGCTCCTGGAGTCTTGCGCACGGTCGGCTGTGCCTGTACTGTGCCTTAGCAGGCGGCCCCCTACCTTCCGCCAACTTCTCTCCTACTTGGACGTGGCACTGCAGTGCTTTCGTCATTTCTTGTTGGGACGCGAGACCTCGCTCGCCTGCCGTGAGCCGCAATCATCACAGCGGTAGGCGAGCCTCACAGCCGAGAGCCAGTGTCGGGACCCGGAGACGTGCACCTCTGGCCAAGCTTGCCTTACTGGCCTCGCATAGCTTTGCGCCCTTCGGCGGTTGCTTCCTGCATGTCGAAAAAAGCCAGGCGCGACACCCTGAAGGTCATCGTGCCGACTGGCACAAAGCTCGCGAATTGTGCGACCAAACATCGCTGTTCGCTGTTCGCTATCGAAGCGAGGGCTGCCGCCAATGCGGCGAGCGCGGCGACCTCATGGTGGTTGCTTCGTCTCTCAGACTCTACGCTTCCCATGCGTCCGCCGAGTCACTGCCGAGCCAATATGCCCACTTTCGACTGAGGCGTTGACACCAACTCGAGCTAGACAAGGATCGCCAGAAGATCTGTCTCTGTTCCCCACCCAGGGACGCGTGCTCACACATAGAGAGACCCACAAACATCGGCTGAGGCCCCTCGTGAGGCGAGGGTCGCACGCTAGCGATGGCCGCCACACGGTGGCGCATTTCTTCGCAGCTTGCTCGATGCTGAAGCGAGTGCGTGTCTACCGCTGGTGCGCTCGGTCTCATCTGCTTGAGTTGTCTGTGCGAAGCCTTACCGTGGGCTTTGGCCTCAAGACTCGAAGCTCTTGTTCCGAATCATGTAGGCCAACAAAGTCGAGCAACGCCAAAGTACAAAGACTACATGTGAGCCGCGCATCTCGGCTCTACAGATCGAATTGCAAATCGTGAGTCAAAATGCAGTGCTTGCGAGTGAGTGTGCCGGTCAATCAGCGCTGCTACAGCACATTACATCGGTCATTAGAATCACACTTTCTTGTAATGTGGAACACCAGCGGGTGACTGCAATCTGGTACAGTATCACACGCCGGCCGAGCGTCGTCCTCTCGGGCCTCTGCGCGGCGATCAAAGTTCAAGAGGCTGCAAAGATGGTGTCGGCGTATCACAACGTAGGAAAAGTCATTGGCGTATCGAGCGGGGACAGTCGAGAGTTTGGATTTTTGTGAGCTCCGAAGCTAGGCTTTCCGCCTCTTGAGCTGGTTCAGATGCGATTCGTCTGCTGCGAGCTGACCAGCATGGTAATGCTTTGTCGAGTTGGTGAATCAGAACTCGGCCTCTGGACCGGCGACTTGGGGCCTGAATGGGAAAGACTTTCCCACGCTCTGAAACAAAAAATAGATCAATGTTAGATCTGGTAAAATAGCGATGTCCAAAAGAAGATGTTAGACGTCCTTGCGACAGGTTGGTGAAAAGGTCGAAAACAAGTGTGCAAAATAGGGTCCACGCTCGCATGTAGGCAGCAGTAGGCTGCACGCGCAAAGACCCTGACGCTTTGTTGGCAACAGACACGTTCCAACTCCACATCGAGTGGCCGACGTTGCCTGCAGCGTCCAAGTCCCGGAAATCAGAGCGGCCACATCCAAAGACACGGCACGCCTCCATCTCATGTTTGTCGTTCTATCAGCGGCTCGGCACGCAACACCTTATTGGACGCTCAAGACGCTCACAAGTGCTCGGAAGGCGCTGCATAGAAGGTCGAATTTCGACGGGCCAGGCTGCGCATTTCAACGCTAGAAGACGAGAGGGTCTGACGATACAGACTAGGCTATCGACAGTTCACCTTTACACAGAGATCTCATCGTTCATTCAGTGGCTGAAAGGAATATTCCAGTATGCCGAATCAGGATGATTGCAACAATCTGGACATTGAACCATCCGACGAACAGGACAACAAGCAGGTTGAGCAATCGTCCAAAGAGAGGCGTGCCGACTTCATCCGACAAGCTTCGCAGCCGCTTCTGAAGCGTAACAAGTCTTCGCAACTGAGCCGCAAGAACTCATCGGCCAAGAGTGCGACAAGCTCGGTCAAGTCGGGCGATGCGGCCGTGTCTGACAGTGTGAACAGAAAGACGGACAACCTCGATCAAGTAGACGAAGTCGATTCTGAGGACGTCCAAGATTCGGTCGGTGTCGACCCTGGTCGAGATATTTTGCACGAAGAGGAAGAGGAGACCGAGGACGAGGAGGACGATGAGGGGCCTTCGTTGCACAGCCGATGGCTTCATGCTCTCGAAAATGGCAAGGGCTGGATTTCATTCTCAGTCCGCGACAGTAGGCGCCTCGAGGCAGCGTGGCAGGACTGGACACATCAGAAGGGTGGGCAGATGGAGCTCCCCCAGCATGAAGAGGCCGACGGCAAGATTCAGCTCGGCGAGGTCAAGGGCGACGACGACTGGCGTGCACTCAATCCTGAGGATCACGTTCCGAGCCACCGGGTTCCCGTGGGTGCCGACATGCTCTACGATGCTGACTTTGAGCACCTCACCATGACTCCGGTCTTCTGGCGAGGACCGAAGTTGCAGATATATCGGTCCACTTGGTTTTTTGAGTCCAACAAGCTCTCGCCCTGCGCCTCTGCCCTAGCCGCCGAGCTTGAGTCGCAATTCCAGACGCTACGACCCTGGCTTTCTTCGTACACTGACGAACTCAAATCATCGGTCTCGCTCGGCGCAGAAGCTGAGGACAAGCTGAAGTGTCGTCTCAAGTCTCTCAAGAACAGCTACGTCATATTTCAAGGCCCCCGCCTCGCTCGCCTGTACACGGAAGGCTTTCCCTCGCGTCTTTCCAAGCAACTGTTCACAGCGTGGAGCGGCGAGCACGGAGGCGGACAGCTCCTCATTCGTGGCTACTCGACGCAACAGCGACTTACCGAAGCAAAACAGGGCTACACGGCCCGCAACACCCGTCGCAAGGATTCGCGTAGGGCAAGAGCGGCCTCCAAAGACGAGACAGCTGGCAAGCTACGAGACGACCTTCCACAGGACGAGGAACCCCAGACGAAACAAGAGGAAGCTGCGCCCCTTCCTGTCTTGGATGCGTCCGAATCAGGACAGCTCGAGGAGAAGCTTGCCCAGGCGCTCTGTGAAGACGAGCAAGGAGTTGCGGAAGAAGGCGAGGAGGTGAGGGACAGGGAGAATAAGGACGATGCGGAAGATTCTGGCCTAGCCGCAACATCGTCCGATCCACAGAGTCAGGGCATCGCCGGCGATCCCGCCGCACTCAGCGCAAGTCCGTCTCAGCCGTCCTTGAACGTGGACAAGACCCACGCCCGCGCCGAGACCGACACCAGCAAGATGGGTGCGGGCGCCAAGCTGCGCCACCTCTCGAGAGCTGCTGCCGCTGCCGGTGGATTTCCGTCCTCTCCATCAGCGCCCAACGAATTGCTGCGGTCAGTTGCAACCCGGCTGGGCGTCTGGACCGGAGGAAGCGACAGTCCCAAGTCGGACAATGTGTCCGGCACCCTCACCCCTGTTCAGCAGCAGGCAATTGACGACTCCTTTAAGGAGGCCCAAAGGCGAATGCAAGAGCTGCCAGATGCGGCCTCGCTTGACGAAGGCGAGCGCTCTGGCATCGAAGAGGATGACACGGAGACTCGGAACACCTCGAGTCAGAACCGCAGCAAGCCGACCATTGCGGATCTCGACGACCCAGAAGCCTTTGACGACATGGAGCAGGAGGAGCAAGATGCCGAGGAGAGCGATTCCGCACCAGAGCTGCTTCTGGCTGTCCATGGCATTGGACAGAGGCTCGCCGCAGAGTGGAAGAGCTTTGACTTCACCCTAGCCATCAACACGTTCCGTGCTCTGCTGCAAGCGCGGATCGACTCGGCAAAGTCGCCTAGCGAAATCGGCGGCGGAGGATTGCAAGCCCTTGCGCAGAACCGGCGTATTCAGGTGCTGCCCATTCTGTGGCAGACGGGCTTCCATGAGGACGAGGAAGCCGAGGCATCGGCGGAAAAGGCCGGCCAGGACGAGGACTCGGATACGTACGACAACGGATTGGAACTGCAAATGGACCATATCTTCGGTGACGAAGGCATTCCCATTGTGCGTACCATGGTCAAAGACGTGCTGATGGACATTCCCATGTATCTGTCCAAACACCAGCCGCACGTGGTCAAGTCGGTGATCCGCGAAGCAAATCGACAGTATCGGCTCTTTGTCAAGCGCAACCCCGCCTTTGAGGCCAAGGGTGGCAGAATTCACATTGTCGCACACAGCCTTGGAACCGTGATTTCGACAGACGTGCTGTCTCAGCAGCCGAACAATGTCTCTGCCATCAAGGACATGTCGAACGAGGAGATACGGCGAGATACCGAGAAGCACCTACTGTTCAATGTCCACAACTTCTTCGCCTTGGGCTCTCCAGTGGCACTCTTCTACGTCGTGCACCGAGCCCAGCTCATTGCGAGGAGAGGAAGGGTACGACCCTCGGCCTCGGCAGAGGACAGAAGCGGTGTGACGCTCGACGACGTTGGCCGGTACGGGTGCATGGCGGTGACAAATTTCTACAACATATGGAACCAGTACGATCCCGTCTCTACGAGGGTCACGCCCTGCGTCGACGTCGAGTATGCAAAGTTGCTGAAGGCCGTGCCCATCGGCAAGGTGGTACGCAGCGTTTTGCGGGCGGACCCAGAGGCACAGAATACCGATGTCAAGTCAGATGGCAGCCGACGCGCCGAGCTGAACAGCTCCGCTAGTACTGCCAATGCAGGCGATGGAGGCTCACACTCTCGGTCGTCCTCGATGAATGGACCAAAAGGATTCTTTGGCTCCTGGGGAAGGAAAGCAGGCGAGGCAGCTACCAACATCAACAATCGGGCTAGGCGCTCACGGGACAGACCCACGTCCGCATCCAGTCAAGGCGGAACAGAGGCCAGTGGCCAGGAAGAAGGCGAGGCACTCAGGCAGGCAGAGGACAGCCAAGTGAAAGGGGCTGGCGAGAATGTCGAGGATCTACGGGCGCGCATCTTAGCAAAGGCGAAGGAGGAAGAGGAGAAAAGGGCTGAACGACAAAGGGCTGAGAAGGAGCACAAGAAGGAGATGAGTGCGAAGCGCAAGGAGCGTGCAGAGGCAAGGCTACGTGCTCTGAACCCTTTGCACCGGGTCGACTTCTACTTGCCGGTCGAAGGTTACGGTCTGCTGAGTGCCATCAATCAGTATGCGGTAAGTACCCAGCGTGACGACTGCGAAACTGGCAAGGCTGTGATGCAAGCGAGAACTGACTCCTACTTTATTTTTTTTCCCCACGTTTGGTGTTGGCCCTTTGTGTGACGGTATCTCTACAGGAACTGATGACGGCGCACATGAATTACTGGACGAGACCCGACTTGGCCGACTTTCTCATCACCCAGATCCTGTCGGACGAGGTCCGACTAGACAAGAGCCTCGAGTATCGCGACACTGATGGATGGTGATTGATCCAGTCTGTCACTTGCCTGTATTCTACACCTAGTCTTTTGTGGTGCGCCCAGTCAAAGTTGGTAACCTTGTTGAATCCCTCAGAAGCTACTTTGCGTCGTTTCAGTCCGCCTGCATGCTTCCGAGGCGATTCTCTGCTGTCCCCGAGAGCTCTGCTGCATTGTGAAAGGATGGAAGCACAATCAAACAATATTTAGTAGAATTAATCCTACTCGTCACGGATTTCGGACAAATCAATGGGTCACCCAGCACTGCCTCGTCCCTTGCGTCTCGTTTTGAAGTGCACCACTCTGCATCGGCTGCAGCGCGCCCTTGTTCGTGCAGCGTCAACTTGCCGCGAATGTAAGACGGGTGGAAACAGGGCCGAAGTGCATGGCTGGCTGGCTGGCTGGCTATATCGTTGCACTTGCAAAGTCGAGGCACATGCCATTGCAGAGCGGTAGCAACGAGCTTGTCGGAACGCTCCAACGAAAGGGGCCTGGGATGGACAATTCCAATCAAAGTACGAGCTGCGGCTTGGCTTGGATCGACGACTCTTCAGGGTCTTCGGGGAAGCTCGCATGGACAAAGAATCTGGGCAAGTCATACACAGCCCAAATGCAAGTCAAGTCCAGTCCACAAGTCTAGAAATCACCGTACGTGACCGAAAAGTCTAACGTACTCCATTGCGGTGCTGCAGGGCGCCGAGCAGTGCCCCCGACGATTTCCTGCACTGACTCTCTGAGTGGTGAGGTTCTGGTGCTGTGCGGAGCCGTGCTGTGCGCAGTGGTTCGATGCGTGTTGCAACAACGTTGGCAACTCCACATTTTGTTGCAACAGCTGCCGTGCATGTGTTGGCTGCTGTGAAACCTGCTTTGTTGTTCCATCACCCGTACTATATTCTGGATCCCTTCTCCGTCCAGAGATATCTTGTTTCGTCGCTCCTTGCTTCTTCTCCTCAACATAGCGCAACGAATCTTCCGCTTCTTGGTAACGATCGGTGAAAGTGGCCTCGGGCAGCAATCGCATACCTTCGCCCGCTTAGACCATTTCAGTCCACTACCACCATCCGACACACGAGCCTCCGACCCTTTGCTGACGACCATGCATACCTAGAGGTACTCGCTTCTGCTGCCGACGGCCTCTGACACTTGCGCTCACTTGAGTCTTCTTCCGCAACCTGCCGGCAACGAGCACGTAACTTTTCAGGTACTTTTTGCGAGCCAGCACAATGTCGCAACCCAAGCTCATCCTGCGGCCGCCCCCGCATCGCGACTTCGTTCAAGGCTTCCCAGGCATTGCCGGCGCTGGCTCCCGTCCTCCAGCTCATGTAGCCGGTACGGTCGAGGTTCGACTAGGAACCAAAGGCCTGAAGGCTGCATGGCTTCGAATCGAGCTCCGCAAACTAGAGACCTTGCCTGGCGGTGAGAGTTGGGGAGAGCTCATCGGGCGGGGCCCTATCGACGTTTGGACAGCAACCAAGGACGAGCCACACAAGCCCGAATCCGAAAGAGGCTGGGAACTTCTGCAGACCGTCGACTTTCCCTTCCAAGTCACCATCCCCGAGGGGCTCCCACCTAGCGCCAAAGTCGACAAGCAGGCCGGCATCGCCTACGAACTCGTCACGTCCTTGTGCGTACAGAGCAAAAAGGGTCTCTTGCGCAAGGAGACAACCAGCTCCATCATTCAGAATACCCATCCACTCTGGCTCGAGAAACACGAACTTCACTCCGCTTGGCCTGTTTACTCGACACCGGACGACTACGATATGGTCCAGGACGATGTTCGCGTCAAGGTGATGCGCAACCAGTCGTGCTTCGGCCCCGGTGATTCGGTCGACGTGCGCGTTCTTGTCTTCTCTGAGCGTGTGTCACCACTGAAACTCAAGAATGTCTCGTGCGCTGTCAGAGAGACCATCACCTTCAAGGGTAGTAGCAAGAAGTCGTTTGGCTCGAACAAGGCCGCCTCGCAGAAGACAGAAACTCTTTCGACCAAGAGCAAGAGCTTTGGCAAAAAGATCTACAAGGGCGACAGACACACCTTTGACCTCGCCTGCCAGATCCCGCGCACCCACACACTCATGTCCATTCAGACTGCTAAGCACATCGAGGTCTCTTACACCCTCCGTGTTCAGATTGAGACGGGCAAGAAGCCAATCATCATTGACCATCTACCCATCACTGTGTCGAACTTCACCCGTTCGGCCAGTCAGACCATGGTAGAACGCATCGGCTACGTTGCGGGCCTCTCGGGCCCGGCCGAAGACTCTGGAGGCTACAACCCTTTCGAAGATGGCGTGGACAGCTCCGTCTATCATTCTAGTGGAAACACGCCGACCATCACGCGATCAATGTCCTTCGGTGGCTCTACCATCTCCGGCGGTCGCAACGGCTCTTCCGGATACGCCGGCGGCGATCTGAGGAGGAGGGACACGGTGATGACCCAAGGCACAGCCATCAGCGGTCCCGGCATGGCAGGTCGCGGCGTTCCTGGTCAAGTATTCTCGTGGGGTCAGTACGGATCTGCACAACCGTTCGGAGCAGCTCAGCCGCCGCGTCCGGCGTTTGCAGGCCCGCCGAGCATTTTTGAGGGTCACGACCTCGCACCCGAGGAGAACCGTGCGCTCTTCCACTCTACAAACCGGCCGCAGAGTGCTATGGTTCTCGGTACTGGTATCGACCCGGTCCTTGTTCCCCCCTCTTCTTATCACGGACACAGCGGCGCTGTAACCCCTATCCGCGAGGGCAGTGAGGAGGGTCATCACGCCGGCTCGTCGAATCATCAGCATCAACAGCAGGCGCAGTACCGATTGCAGCAGCCATCTCTGTCGGGCTACGGCGCTCTGGGATATGCGCCGGTGCAACCACCGCAGAGGCAAAGATCGCTCTCGAACCCATCGCTGCGTTATCCTGTTAACCGGAATCATGTCAATTCGCCATCACCAGGGCCACAGGGTGCCAATCTCGTGCCACAACCGCACAATGCGCGCTCCAGCTCGTATGGTGCCATTGCATCAAGTCAAAACGGTCCTAGCTCGGCCGAGACTGAAAAGGAGCGTCTCTACGAACGAGCCCGACAACAGGCGGAGCGCAACCAGCGCAGGGCCGATGAGCGACGCGGTGTCAACGCTGGCACCTCCATCTCCTCGCCGGCTTCGCCTGTTGCCAACGGCGGTCGTCCATACAGCATGATGAACATGGGCGCTACGAGCCACGGCATGTCGGCCGAAGCTGAAAAGGCTAGACTCTTCGAGATCGCCCGAGCTGAAGCGGAGCGATACCAGAGCTCGTTTTCACAAGGTGCCGCTTTCCCGGCTTCCGATGCCACGGATCCTTCGTCGCGAAGATCATCGGCAAGCCAGGATCCCAAGAGGTCCAGCGCGCTCTACTGGACGGACCTAAACCAAGGTCAAAGCAGCAGCAGTGGCAGTGTCAGGAATGCCAATAACGTGGCGCAAGCTGCGCACGGGGGTCAAGGGACGGGTACCTTGCGCAACGCTGTTTCTTCTTCGACGGCCGCTCCTGCACCCACCACCGCCCCGATCAGCACTATCGTTTCGGGCAAGCCGGCGCCATACCCATCGTACATGTCAGCTGAGGAAGAGAAGCGGATGCTGTATGAGCGTGCAAAGGCGGAAGCAGACGCTTATCAGCGCGGTGAGACTGCGGTGAACAACGTGGCCGCAGGTGGTTCTGGTTCGGCTATGCAGCACAGTCAAACTCAGCCGTCACGACACCAACAGACTGCCTCGTCCAGCACAGGCACAGCCTTTGTGCCTGGAGAGTGGCCACGCAACGAGCCCACGGGCTCTGTGGAGGCATCGGGCTCAGGATCCGCTCTGGCAGGATCCTATGCGCCCATGACCTCATCGTCGGCTGCAGCTCCGCTCAGTGAGAAAGAACAGCTACGAAGGTATTACGAGGCCAAAGATGCAGTGGCACAGCGCATCGGTCCATCCGCTGCAGGCGTAGCATCAGAATCAAGTGGCAGTGGCCGCGCAGCAAACACTCGCGCCGAATTTACGGGTGATCCGATGTATGCGCCCGAGGTGGCCTCTGCTGTGCACCACGCAACGCCGCATCAGCCCGCTGACACCGTCCCTACGCCGACTCGTACGACCTTTTCAGGACTACCTGCAGGCTCTTCTGCGACCATTTCGAACGGCAATAGGCTCAATCTGCAGCCAGACTTGCGGGTCAATACCACCGTTCAATCGTATCTGACCGAGGCCGAGCAGCAGTCGGCCCGCGAGAAGGAACGTCTGGCTTCGCACTACGCCCGCAAGACCGCCAACGCCGAGGCTCGCGCCGCAGCCAAAGCTGCAAAGGTCGCAGCTCCCGTTCCGGTACGACCGGCTCCTGGATATACCAATGACCATGCGCACATTTCTATCTCCGGTCCTCTCGCACCACCTGCTGTACCCGTTGGTCCCTCGGCAGCGAGTGAAAAGGCTCAGCTGGCCGCATACTACGCCGCCAAGGACGCGGTCGAGTCGAACCTCCAGACTCAGCCGCAAGGCTCAGCTCAGACGATCGGCGGCTATGCTCAGCCGCAAGCTGGACAGATAGGCGCTGGGGGAGGCGTCGGGAGCAGTAGCATTGCTATGGCGAGTACTTCGGGCTTCAGTCCCGGAGTTGCAGGCTCAGGCAGTGCATACATCCCCGAAATCAGAGCCACCTCACCGCTGATCGTGCCTTCCAATCTGGCCAGCATAGGCTCTGCGCTGTCTTCGACACCGAATGGATCGAGCAGCTTCCGACCGCAGGCCGCAAGCCTGGCAAACAGCCAGTGGAGACCAAAGTACAACTCGTTGTACGACGACGACGACACTGTCAATTTCGACGAGTTTGACATGATCTCGGCGTCCAGAGGTGGCAGCGGGCAAGGTGGGGCTCCTCCTCCTCCGCCCCTACCTCCAAAGATTCCGATCAGTCGTCCGGCCTCCCAGTTCAACGCCAATTCAGGCTCGTCCTATCGCTAAGCATCTCAGCTCCGTCATTTGAGGCTCACACTCCTGTCTGGCCTTATCCTGAGCAGACCGTTCCACCTTCCAGCTTCATGCGAGGTGCTTTCTCACATGTTTTCAAAGACGGATAATCCCTAGACTTGCTTGTTCTCCATTTTTCTGCTCGTCATCTATGCTTCAGCTCGAAGTTCGGTCAGAATCACTGGCTGCGGTTTGCATCATCTTAGATTGAGGTAGCCTGGTCGAAAATCAACATCAAGCGAAAGACAAAAGTGCGGCGGTGGAAAAGCTACGGCAACTGCGTTGGTCGATGGTGGTTGCAAAAAAACTAGTGAGAAAGGAAATCTCTTGCCATGTGCAATTAGACGAGCTCTTCGGGAATGCGCAAAAGGTGTATGTGGCCTTGAGAATGCGCGAGAATGCAAGAGATTTTAGGTGTTAAAGACAACAGAGACCACGTCATGCCTCCTTTGCTGCAGGCGTCGATGCTGGCTCCTCGGCTTCGTCTGCTGTCGCTGCTGGTGCTTCTGCTGATTCCGCGTCTTCCTCCTCTGCCTCCACAGCTGCAGCTGTCTCTGGTTCGGCAGCTTCTGTCTCCTCTTCCTCCTCGTATTCCTCATCGTAGAAGCCCTTCAACGCCTTCTCCGCCTCCTTGTACTGCACCTTGACGTCTCTCAACGTGTCGGTGATCTTCTTGAGCGCCTCCTCGGTGGATAATGGGCTGACTCCGTCTTCGTCGTGTTCCTTGCCGTAGTGCTGCATGCACTCGCAGCTATCGCGAACCTTGATCACGCCGACCGCTGCAGACGAGCCCTTCAGAAAGTGTCCGAGGGTCGAGAGCTCTAGCAGATCCGTATTGGCCAGTGCCGTGTCCATCTTGAGGAAGGTACTCTCCGCTTGATCAAAGTAGTTCCACACAATGCTTTTCGAGAATTCCCGATCCTCTTCGTCGTCCATCTCGAGCAGTTGCGAAAAGATGTCCATATCGATGATGGAAGGAGAGAGGTCTCCCACCGAGCCAACGGCTCCATCGGCAGCCTGTGAACGCCAGCAGGAAACATCAGCGCCAGAGCCGAAGGACGAGGCGTAGGATGACGAGAAAGTTGCAGCGCCGTCGAGCGAGCGCGACGACGAGGACCGGATACGGAACGCGGATGCGTCGCGAGATATAAACGATGTTGGTATCACACCATGCATCGTAGTACATCAGGGTTGTATATTGGCCAGTTCGGCGATATTGAGCGAGGGACAGAATGTCGCCATAGGAGTCGTCGGGAGATTTTTGATCAGATCGAGCGGTGTCGGATGAGAAACGGTGATTTGATACAAGGAAGGAGGGGTGGTCAGTGAAATGTTCCTACTCCACTGTGGAGAGCAATCCGTCGTACGTGTCGCTAGCTCAGCCGACGGGCAGGCGGATTAATCCCTACGCTGCAGACCTTCGATTTTCGGTCGTCTGTCTCTACCATTTATAGCGGAGGGCCAATCCGCCAGGATCAATCCACAGGCAAACCTGGGGTTGTTTTTTTTGGCTGTGCGATCCGGCAGAGGTGTGCGATCTGCCAGCTTTGCAAGAGGCGGAAGGAGCCGGTGCCGATGCGATGCGGTCATCGAGGCAGCTATGAATGTTATGGACAGCGGGGAACGTGCCCGCGTCGCGGATCCGAGACTCAAGCTCGGATGACTACGCGAAGCGATGTCGTGACCTGGTTTGAAGACATCACAAAAGATGCAAAGGCACATGTGCAGGGGCGAGGGGACGACAAATGCTGCTCTTTGTGATGCTGATATGCCGTGTAGGGACGGAACCGAGTTCGAATCCGCTCGACGGGGAAAGCCACTCCCGACGAACAGCGGAGCTCTGACTGGTCCTGCTTCTGTTGGCGCGCATCAGGGCACGTGCCGGCTTCATTCGCAGCAGTGTACACAATCAAGGATCTTGTCGTACTTACAGCATCAGCAGACATGTTTGTAAATAGCCGTTATGATGGGGAAAGGGATCGGATGCTCGTGAATCGTTGAGAAGGGGGACCTTTGCTCGCCTTGTTTGCTCTCTGCGTTCGATGAATCGCGATCTTGGTGAAACGCAATTGCCTGGACAAGAAGTGAAAGATGTACCGCAGTGATGGTCGCTACAGGCTGGTGACAGATGATTTGAAAGACAGTATCGAGCGATTCTTGCCGGACCAAAAGTGTGACTTGCGGACGTGACAGAAGCAACCAGGTTCAGACGACGATGTTTGTCTAAGGACACTCGCGAGACGTTTTGATGAATGACAAAGACGTGATTCCGCTGGATGCTGATGGTGATGGACAAGTATGGAGCGCGGTCGAGGTCAGACGTTGGTAGAGTAATCGATGAAAGGGGAGCGAGACCAAGTCACAGTGGTCGGATGTCGCTGTGACGGCCGCACGAGCTGCGTCGGATCAAGCGAAGGCCTGCGGAAGCAAAGAGAGAGTCCTGAACCACCAAAAGTCCAATTTGCAGTCGCCAACCTGCAGGCCGAAGAAGAGAAAGGGGAGATCTGAGCGGCGAAGGCTCCTTCTGCTGCTGGGCGGATGGGGGGCAGCGGACTCTGTTGCGGGCCAAGGCGTCAGAAGAGGTATTATTGTTATTTAGAAAGAATTGATAAAAATAAAAATAAAAAGGAGGTAGGAGCTAAGTGCTTGCCGGAGGCAGACTCCAGGCTTCCTCCTCACGCCTGAGCACTGTACTATGCTGTATTGCATTGCATTGGACATGCCCCGCCACGCTGATGCCCCCGCTCAAGCTGCGGACCTGTGGCCTACCCAAGGGAAATACAGTACATACTAAGCAGCAAGCAGAAAGCTGGAACACAAAAGACGAGAAAGGCATAGCCGACTGGAGCCTGTCTTTCTGCAGTGCTGCTGTTGCTGCGACGAGGGTACGCGTCACTGGCCGGAAGCCCTGCGCAGATCTGGCCTTTCTGCTCCCTGCCCTCGTGCGTGCGAACCATGCTCGCCGGTGTCTATTGGCCAGGCCCACCGCATCCGAGAAAAACAGTACAGTAGCACGCCTGATCGGTCCTGTTCGACTCCGCCTCCCCCATCAAATGGCACCTGACTCCATACATAGCGGCTTAATTGGCGTGTCAGCTTGAAAAGAGCGATACTGCATTGATAGAGCGCATCACCTCTCTCCGAGGGGAGGATATCCCGGTCATCCCGCAACACTCGGTGGTCACATCATCGACGCCGGGGTGCCCGACAAGTGATATGCTCGCTTCTCGCAATAGGCACACAGCCGTCCTTTGCCGCTTCTGCCATGAAGTGACAGTCAATGCGGCGACCCCACTCACTGTGATGCCTCGGCTCAGCTCTCGTGGTTGATCCGAGTACAAGTGCAGTCACTGCTACCGCCGATACGTGCCAGCTTCAACCCAACGTGGCAAAGGACCCTGTTTCTCTCGCTTCAACCTGACTTTCCGACCTCTGGTCCCTCGGTGGCCGTAGACCTCTTGCGGCGAAGAATTGCTGGACGGACTTTCGTCGACACGATCGTTACGCTCGTAGAGTTAAACGTTGGGGTCAGGGGAGAGAGAAGTTCGTGGCGCGAGACACGCAAGCTCCTCTTGCCAGGGGCAGACACTACTGACATCATCGAGCTGGCTGGACCTGGAAAAAAAAATCCCCTCATAGTGCTTCTACAGGCGGTCCCGTGTGTTCGCGGCGTCGTGCTCCAGTGCCTCGGTTTCTTTGGAATTGGCGGATCGACGTCAGGTCGCACCCGCCCAAATTCTGGACCGCGTCGGACTCTCTTGTTTGCCCTCGTGCTCGTTTCGCTCCTTGCCTCTTGCAGCGCGGTCGGCTGCTTCGGCCGCGCGAGCAGGTCGTCTTTCGTGGACCGAGCCGTCGCCGTGCTCAGGCATCTCTTCTCGACCTCACATGCCTTCGATACCCGTGCAACATCGGCCAGGCTATGATGATGACTCCGAGTGCAGGCCGCTACTAAGCTTCCAGTCGCAGGACTTTCGACTGATCCAGGGTTTTGTACCTCCCGCTTGGAGCGAGCCATCAGGCTACAGTACTGTACTAAAGTGCCCTCTTTATCAGATTCATTTTCTTGTCCGCATTTTATGCCTCCTTTAATTAATTGCACTAATTGAGTGGACTCTTCTAGGCGTGCATTTCGTGTGCAATAATGTGATCATCCTGCGACGTCGCTGCCCGAAATCAAGGGAGCCATGACCAAGGAGGCCTATGCAAGCACCTGGGTCAATCTCGGCCGTTGGATTTGCCTTCACGAAGGGAACCTCCCCGCCCCTCCCTCCCAACAGGTCTTCGAAGGACTTCGTCCAGACGCACAAGTCTCACTAATCCGCCAGTCTTGTCCGACAAGACTGGTCGCGTGAGACGCGTTACGACCAAACCGCTGCCACGACCACCATCTGAGCTTCATCCATGTACTGGCTCGGATCTGCACGGGGCAGCCAGGGCCCTGACTCGAGACGCGCATGACACGGACTGACACGAACTCTGAACATGGCGTATCTCAACTGTATGTCCGTACCATCCTTCTAGATGAGCGCTGAGACTGTTGTTCTGGGAAATTGTTTTTCGTGAGCCAGGAAGGGCGCAAGGACAGGGTACAATTTAATTAAGAGCTACATGAAAGAGTAGAAAGCGAGGCGGCACACCATACCGAAGAGGCGTCGCTTCGGATGCAAAGACGACTTTCGGGTCTTCGGCACCTGTGGCTATGCACTCTATTTCTCTCAGCAAGAGTGCGACGATGTGGGGGCAACACAGAGCACCTACATTTAGGCCTCGAAGGTGACAGCAGCGCCGAGCTTGTGGGCGTTAGCTGAAGCCTGTGAGTCGCTGAGCTTGGCAGTGTCAAGGGCAAGGCCGAACGAGGCCTTGACACCAGGTCGGAGGGCCTGAGTGTAGCCGAGGCAGAGGATACCGGCGTTGTTGATCTTGGCCTTGACGAAAGCAGCGTTGTCGAGGTAGGTCTTGGTGCCGACCTCGAGGTTGACGTTCGAGTTGGGGCTCTTGGAGTCGTAGGTGGCACGAGCACCGGCCTCGGTGTCGGCGTTGACGCGGTGGTAGTAGCTAGCCGAGTAGGTGCTGAGGTTGCCGAGGCCATGGAAGGTGACGGCGTAGTCAGGGGCGTGGAAGCCAGCGCCGAGGTTGTATCGGCTCAGCTTGCCCTCCTTGACGTCGTAGCTGGCCTCAGCACCGGCAAGGAAGCCGTCCCGGCCAAGAACAGCGTCGGCGGTGAAGGTGGGACCCTTGAAGAGGTCGAGGTGCTGGCGGGTGTGGAGACCGGGCTGCTTGTAGGTCGAGGCGAAGAGGGCGTTCTTGGCCTGCTTCTCGGGGACAAGAGTGGAGACAAGCTCAAGCTTGAGGCCCTTAGCGATGTGGTTCTCGAGCTCAATGTGGTTGCGGAGAACGTTGGCAGTGGACCAGGCCTGGGTGAAGGTCACGCCGTTCTTTCGATCTTCCCACTTGGCCTCGAGGTCGCCGTTGATGGCCTGCGACTTGGAGTCACGGATACCGAGGACTCGGAAGGTGACGCCGTTAGGGGTCTTGGTCTTGACCTCGAGCGAGTTACCGTGGATGGGGTAGTCCTTGGAGAGGAGGTCGTTGGCGGCCTTGCCTGTTCGACGTCAGCGCAGCAAGACGGACGTGCATGCAAATATGTCGCGAAAGGAGGGAGAGTGCGAACAGTCAGTCTCTCACGAAGTGATCAAAGCCATTTCGGGGTGGAAAAAACCCATCTCGCAGTGTTTCTCAATCGGGTTCTGAATGCTACTGAGCGCAAGGTCTAATGATACTTACCAAGGTCCTTCCACGAGGGGGGGACGGGCTGAGAAACAACGGGAGCCTTGCTACAGAGTAGGATTGAAGTGTCACGCAAGGGAGAGGCATAAGAAAGGAAGACGAATTAGTTAGCAAGCAGGGACCATCAACATCTCCAGAGGTAGGCGAGCTTAAATATTCGTTTGCGGCCACCGCAATGGCAACTGGGGCGAAGTCATCCGCGAATCTTGCTAGGATGAAATTTGGATACGTACGACATGGTGAAAGAGGAAGAGAGTATGATGAACGGGAGAGAATGTCAAGCGAGAATTGTAGGATTGATGGATGTGATCAAGGAGGAAGCATACGCTGCAGGAATCACGAGGAGGATCCGTGGTTGGCTCTGAACGGCGCGAGAGACGGGTCGGTCGTGTTGACCGGACGGAAAAGTGTTGGGTGTTTGGACTGCCGGCCAGCGGAGACAACCCTGCGCACGTCTTTCTTGCGGCCAGTGTGAAGACGACGGTACTGTGCTTCAGTAAATGGCTGGCTGGCCCTTGCTTCCGACACCTGGCGAAGGCGGGTTGACGAACACGGCCGGTTGGCGATGGTCGGACCAGTCGGCCTTGCGACCAGGAAACGGGCAAGTACTGTAGAAACACAGGCGGGTCCAGCGCTTCAAAAAGGGTACTGTAGCGGCGAACGGATCAGCCTCTGCGCATGTTGGACCCAACGCGCCGCTCCCAGAGCAGAGAATGTGCGCCCTCTGCTAAGAGACTGTCAAAGTCACAAAGCCTCCTGGCGGTGCGTGATTCAGGCTGCGCCAGACGCACCCGACGTCACGACCCACCTGCCACCGTTCAAGGAAACACGCTACTAGGACATAGTAGTGTAGTAGGACCAAGACAACCTTGACTACACACTCATTAGAACACGAATAGAAGCTTACCAGTCCTCATATTGCAGGCAATACAAACGGCGAGATCAGATTATTTCAAGTTGACGCGACGCCTTCCGGGAGCATTAGCAGTTTGAGCAGCACATGTGGAGCAACTTGCGAGTCTGACTGATGAATCGTACGTGTTGGCCTGATGACACGTTCCTACGACCTGGCAGTCCTAATGATGTTATTATTAATAATATTTATTATTATTATTATATTGTGTTATGTAGGTGCGTGCGTGTGTGCTTGTTAGACACTCTCAGAAGGGTGCTGTTCTGTGCGGCGGTCAGTCAGAACGTTGAATCACGCAACGTGGTCAGCAAAAACGTCGCCGTGAGGCGAAATACTAGTGCTAGATTTTCCTCCCGATATTGCTATTCAATCTCGATTGCCATATGATGGACAGGGTCAAATCGTTCTTTAGCCCGCAAGGCCATTTCCCTACCTCTGTGTATGCCTTGCACAAAGATCGACATGATGGGCTGAGGCGGTGGTTTCCTTAAGCTTGTCACAGTCATGACGTATCCATAATGCAAGTGACGAAAAGTCTCAGGTGCCTTCTGAGCGAAGAGTCTCGATGCAGACTTCAATGTCCATCGGGATGATGGCAAAAAAGCCGTCGCTCATATGTGCATGTCGACGTGAAACCGGGAGGAAGCAGCTGCTACCGTTGCTGTAATGTGCTGAGGTCGGAACTATGCAGCATGGTTGTGAGCGCTGCATGTATCTCTGCCACGAGAAAAGGACTCCACAACTCGGGAATGCTTCTCGGGCCACTTAACGCCCAGCGCAGCCAGGTTCTCAGCGAGACCGCAACGCCGCTGCAGGTCCAAAGGAGATTGGTGACTGGGCATGAGAGAGCGCTGGACGCTGGGAGCAGTGAAGGCGATGCCATCAGGGCCCCAGATATGAGATTCATGGCCGCGACCGCTGTCGTTTCCCATCTGGCATTCAATCATTATTGGGCATGGCATTCAATTATTGGGCATGCTCAGGGCTGTCTCACCATGGAAACAAAACTGTCGTCTGGGACAATGGCCGTACCCAGGTAGTACGGTACTGTAGTAGTCGAATGCTGCTGCCCTCTTTATCTCTAGCTGTACGGTGCTGGACTTGTCACGCCGTGCCGAAAAGTTACATCGCTGCCTCGCTCGGTACGTACGGTCCACAAGATTGGCACGGTTCAGAGAGGTGACAGAGCCAGCGTGCGAGGCCCGAGTTTCGGATGGTCAGGTGCCACCACCCATCGTGCAAAGCAAAGGCTACTCGACGTTGAGTTCTACGGCTGCCTGACACTGCGGTCCCTCCGTGGTGCCAAGGACGAGGGCCCGGGCCGTGGTCTTGGTTGCTACAGTACAGTACCTTGCCAAAACCCCGTGACTTGCACACTTCTCGTTGACAGGCCCTGAAACACGGCCATGGGTGAGGCGGTTGCGCTGTGTGTAGCAAGGCCTTTGCTCGAAAAGCAATAGTGTACCGGTAGCTGGCTACAGAAGTGAGATGGAATATTCACATGTATTAATGAGTATTATTGAATTGCACAATACAGGCCGGTGATTCAACCCAGTGCCTAACTCAGAGCTACACCTCGCAGCGCTGCAGCCAGACCCAGAGCAACGTCCGTGCGGCGTGCAAGCACGCGCTGCAGTCGACAGGAAATGCTCCACCTGACCCGTTTCCGGCTCAGCCAACCTCGTTGAGGCGTGCCTGCGAGAGTCTCGCTTGCCGTGGGCACTACAGCCGTGTGACTGTCCCATTATCGAGGCAGGTCTCCAACCACAGTGGCTCCTGTCCAGTTGTTCGACCTGATGCCAGCTTGGACCCCGTGGCCTCCCAGACCGCTCGAGGGGCCTACATGATGCAGCAGCAGTCGCAGCAGCACCAGGTACTGTTAGAACACAGTAAGTACGTACTACATACGTACAGTAGCGGGCCGCGCGCCGCACCTTTCTTTCGGTCACTTCAAAGTTGCGCTCAGGCCGCCGCCGCGCTCGGCTGGGCCCTGAGAAATCCGGCTTAGGCTTGGATGAGGCTCGCTTGCATCAACAGTCCTGCAAGCTTTCGTCGTGGCCGGAATCCGTGGGCATATACAGTGACCGCATGTGTGCCCGAGTGCTGCACCAGCTGCACATCTGTGACAAGAGAGGGTCAGTAAGCGAGAAAAACTAGATTGCGAGGCTAGGGTCAAGCTACTGTATCACAGCCTACGTGGCTTGGAAAGCCCACTCGCCGTCGGTCGACGACTGTCATTCAGAGCTGATGCTGCTGTATACAGTACCATCCAAATTCAGGTGCATCCGACAGCCACTGGCGGTGATGCTTGTGCGTGGCCGACGACGGGGCAGTCGTGATACCCCTGCCTTGCGCTCCTCGTTGCATGCCTGTTCATTTTGCCTTGTCAAGGTTGCTGGCTGCGCTGTAGGCCCTGAAGCTTTTTTTGGACAGCTAGGCATCAGTCCGCGCTGGACCCCGTCCGTCCGGTCAACTCACAGACCTCTTCACACGTCCCTGTCCGTATCTTTCCCTTCTTCTCCTTGTAGTTCCATCCTTCCAGACGTACTCATTAGCGCCTTTCGCCTTTTCCGTTTCGACCAGCATCCCATCTCCATCACTACCATCTCTACTTCGTGCACGACGAGAGGCTGAACAACGGTGCCCACTTCCACAGTCGACGTGGCTACAGTTCCCGAATTCTGCGTTCAGGAATTGTCCATCTCGAGAGCTCAGTCTGTCTCGGTCTACGCTTGTTGAGATTCGCGCGATTCTTGACAGTAGATCCAACGTACATTTCGCCGAAATCCTTTCGTATCGAGCCCGTCGCTTTGGTCACTGATATAGTCGCTGATATAGTCGCTGATATAGGCGCAACAACGGACCCCGCGAGTTTCGAACTTGGCGACTTGTTTAGTTCCTTGGGTTCCCTCTTCGACTTTGATCGTTTCCGCTCTTGTAGGTCTTCGATCGTCATCCGGCAAAAAACAGGCACACATATCTTCAACCATGCTGCCCGCTCAGCGAAACAAGGTCGATATCTCGTCGTTGAACGAGGAAGAGCAGAAGCTTTTCCGACTCTACGGCAAGTTGCCTAAGAAGGATCTGCTGCAGAGCCGACTCAAAGAGCGCAAGTACTTTGACTCAGGCGATTATGCGCTCTCCAAAGCCGGCAAAGCACCACAGCAGTCGGTTGGTACCGCAATTCCCAACCCGGAGATGATCCCCCACGCCTCAAGCGTCTCTACGCCCGGCGCCAGTGCCACTTCTCCGCCTGGCTCTCTACCTGGTCAGCCTGGCTTGCCGCAAGCTGGTCCGGTGAACGTACCCGGCGCAGCCGGACTCGCATCGCGACCACAGGTCAGCGCCTTCCCTATCAGCGGAGCGGGATCCAGTCCCGGTAAGGAAAGCAGCTCGCTGGGTCGAGAGGAGCACGTCGTCAATGCCGATGACGCCATGGAGGAGTGAAGCAGGTATTTGCGCTCTCACAACTGCTCGTCGCTCATGCCGATTCGGCGGCTTCTGTGTCGTGCCGCGGAGTCTCGCAGCCTGTCCAATGCTTCTCAGTCAGCCCAGTCATCGTGCCGGATGGCCTACGTCCTACCAAGATTGCAGCTTCCGCTCTCACCAGGTTGCACCTTGCTGGCGTCGAGCTGCCACGCCAGGCGAAAGATGGTCACGATCAGCACACCAATCTAGCCGCTTGCGAATCGAATTCGTGCCTTGCCGAAGGTCACTCGCTCTCCTCTCGCCATCGGTCTTTTCAATTTTGGGATTCCATACTCTAGGCTCGACTGCTGCGGACGGTACTGTAGAATCGGCCAGTTGGTCACTTGCCGACGATGGGGAAGACTCGGGAGAATGAACCTGCAGCTGGCTTGCCTCAAACATTCCGTTTGACGTGATCCGGCCGAGATCATATGCATGTCTGGTCAATCATGCGGTACGTTTGCCAATCGCAACCAGTCGGCGTGAGTGATTGATCTACTCTGTCACCACAGACGGGATCTCTGCAGCTCACTTGCCTCCGAAACTCCTTTCACTGTACTATACGCAATCCACTCCGAGTGGCTTCATCGATCTTGCCTCGCTCGCACATGCTCCCACCCATGATTCCCCGCTATCTTCTGATCCGGTCTCCAACGTCATGTATTGGCGTATCTGTGTATCGTCGCTATCACTGTCATATTCGTACTTGTCTGTCGTTCTGTCCTTTTCTTCGCAATCTAGTCTGCTTACATGGGAAAGTGTACGTCAGGGATGACGTTCAGCCTGAAGCTCGAAGCATGGCCCGTCTCTGAACATCTGGCATCCTTTTCTCGACAGGCTCATGCTTGTAGTGGAGGAGATCCGGGTCCGACGTCGCTTTGTTGCCTCGTTGCTCCAAGACATGTGCCATAAAAAAACAGAGCGCTACAAAGAGAGCCCGTGTGGTTTCCGGCCGGCTGCAGCCGATAAAGCAGAGGAAGGAGGTCGAAGCTGATGATCCATGAGAGGATAGGTGGGTACGATGATCTCTGTGCCATGTAGTAGGTAGCCGCATCTCGAAAGCGGGGCAGTGACGGGATTCTGCCAAGTACATGAAGTAGGTTATTGAGCGATGAACTGATACACAAGGTGGACAATTTTGGGGCTCATCGTGGCTTCAGCTCTTTGTTGCGGCTGGCGCCGCCAATTTGGTTTGAGCGCTCTTGAGCTTTGCGTCCTTGGCCTTCTCCTTGCGCAATGCTTTTGCCTTCTGCAGAGCTCGCTGCCGCGTTCTGCGTCCGGCGCCGCGTTTGCTTCCGATGCGGTTGGCAATGATCTTTTCCTTGCCGTCAACTACTTGCACCAGCTTCTTGTGGCTCTGCTCGCGCTGCTTGTCCTGCTGCTTCTCTTTGGCTCGGTCCTTCTTCTTGAGCGCTCCCAGTAGTTGCGTTCGCAGGAGCGGCACGTACTCGTTCTGGAACCAGGACATCTTGGAGGCAGCCACTACCGTGCTGAATTTGACTTTGCCCGAGTCGGACACGCCGTTGCTTGCGCGGAACAGAACGGCCTCGCGGACCTCTGAAGAGGACGAGGGCATGTCGACATCCTCATCCGCAAGAGCCTTGGCTGGCGCGCGTTTCGAGGTGACATACACCGAGTGCTTGGCCGTGCTGTCCTTGAAGAGCTTTGCCAGACTCTCGAGGAACTGTTGATTCGTGAGCGCCATCGGTCCAAAGCTTCTATATGTGATTCTGCTGCGATGAAGTGTACGTGTGTGGACGTGCTTATAGGTATATGTCGGACTGCGTCGAAGAAGAGCTTTGACAGTTGATGGTGGCTCGCAGATTTAAAATGTGTGTTTGCCTACGGCAGAGATGGGAATGGTGAGCAGGCGACGAGAAGACGAGAGCGCAACAGATGACTTCCAAGCCAACATGTTAGACCGGAAAATTTCACTGAACAGCTTTGGGACCCTGCCGTAGGCAGAACACTTCACCCCAGCATTGCTGACATCCTGGAAATTGTGCCCTGAGAGGCTGGTGGACTAGAGAGACAAGGAGGCTTACTACAGGGCAAGATGCTTCACATTCTGGTGCTCAGGTCGACTTTACTCACCATGATGAGTGGCAGACCACTGGCAACTGAAACGCAGGGTCCTTGCTCATGTTGGAGCGCTGGAGTGCAGCATGCAATCAGCGCTACCCGCGTGCGATGGGGACATTGACTGCTGCTGCTGCTGTTGCTGTAGTCTCTGCACCTTCATCGGCCAGAATTCATCGTGACGGATCAAATCCGACCGACGACGCCAAACACCTCGCTCACCCACTCACGACCGGCAATGAAGTGTGAGCTGCACTGCTGTACATGACTGAGCAGTGGTGCCTGTTAAGATTGCAGCGCTGGACAGCATCCGAATTGGGCATGTCACACGTGTGACTGACTGACAGAAGTGCTGCTACGGAGGCTGATACAGCTCAGCTCAGCAATGGAGACTTGAGCGGCGGCTTGCAGTCACAGAGTCACTGCTACTGTATACCGTACTGGCGGGACAGTAGATTGAGGCGATCGATGGGTTCCACGTTCGGCGTATGGGCCGATGCCGATTTTTCAGCTTTGCACGCCCCGACGCGGTTGGTTTCGCTCGCTAAAGAGAGACAGACACAAGAGGCACGAACAGAGCTAGTACGTGCATATCCAGCTGTATCAAATAAAAATCAAGAATGCTCTGACCAGAGCCGGATGCATGAGCGGATCGACATCAGCGCATTGCTGCGTAGCCAGCACCAGCACCAGCACTCTAGCCTGTCACCGATCCATGTTTTTGTTCTGTGAAAGTGATCAACGCCCCACGCCTTCGGCAAGTGTATCGCAGTTATCTCCGAGCAGCGACCGCCGACGAGCTCGGTGCTCTAAAGGAGGCTTGGACTCGATAGTCGACACATGACTACTCACTCGTCCCACTTCTTACAGTCTCAAACGTGGTGTGGTTTTTGTTGTTGTTGTACAGCACGTCTGTGAGTGCGAATCAAGCGTGAATCTGAATATCGGCGTGGCTGGTCTCGCCAACTTTCATCGTGACTCTCGCAAGTATGAAATCGAGTTGTACCGTGACGGCAGCGACGGCAGACGCACTATGGTGAGCCTCTTATGGCTCAACTTGGCTAAGATGCTCAGTCGATACAGCCTTTCATCGCCTGTCGGAAGCAAAGACCGTGGATGCTGAGCAGCGACGCTTAATGGTTGCACCGATGCAGCATATTGTGGAGTTGACCATCCGAGGTCACCACCCCCGCATTCCACGCCCACTTCTGGGTTACCGCCGTATCCCCTTTCCGCTGGTTTGATCGCTATCTTCCACGCAGGCGAGTTCCTGCCCTGTGCAGTCCTGCTCGTCTTCCACCTCCGCTCCTGCAGCTGTTCGGTCTGAGCCTTGGCCCATACCGCCAGAGTCTCCTTGGGACCCTTGCTTTGTATAAGGGTAAGACAATCTACTCGCCATTAATCTGCTTTGCTCCCCCATCACCTCGATCGCTTCAAAGTAGAATATTGAACGTCAATTTACCCAGTTTGTCCTAAATCTGCATCTGCTTTCCTGCTCTGTCATCTTTCGAGCTTGGCTATCGTGCATCGACTCAGCCTTCCAGTCTGCTTCCTCGGTGCAAAACCCTCAAGACTGCTTCCCGAAGTCATCGAATCACGGGCTGCGCCCTAAAATCTCCCGCCTTGCTTCTGGCCTCCACCAACCTTAGCTTTTGATACGAAATGCGGATCAATTTGGCTTCATCGTCGCTGTACTCGGACTCAGTCGTCGGGCGCTTGACGAGTACCCTCTACCACCATGCTCCTCGTTCTCCGACAGCCATTGCCCTCTCGCTGGTGGCCACCTTTACTGTTCTTGTTGCTCTGCGAGTAGGATGGATCTACTTCAAGACCACCCTGTATCCAAAGTATCTAGACCCACTGCGTCATATTCCCGGGCCCGAATGTAAGCCATTCGTTGGCAACATGATCGAAGCAGCTTCCAAACCAGGTGCGCTGGTCGACATGGAATGGTCACGCAAGTACGGGAAGCAGGGCTACTTCCGCACCTACTTCCTCTTTGGTCGACCGGCCATCCACTTTTTGCGCCCCAAGGCGCTGCGTCAGATCCTCGTCGAAGATCCCTACAACTATCCCAAGCCTAGCTTCGCCTGGAAGCTGCTGGGTGTCGTCGCTGGCTATGGTCTGCTGACCGTGGAGGGAGACACACACAAAAAGATGCGCAAGACCATGAACCCTGCCTTTTCGCTCACCAACCTGATCGAGCAGTTCCCCGTATACTACGACAAGACCTACCCTCTCGTTGAAAAAATGAAGAAGGAGGTCGAGGTCTCCAAAGACGACTTTGTGGTGATCGACTGCGACAACTACGTCAACAAGGTGCTTCTTGACATCATCTGTCTCACTGCCTTTGGATACAACGCAGATTCGCTCAACAACCCCAACAACGAGCTGGCCTCGGCCTACCACTCGGTAACGAGTATGCAGAATGGCAAGAACCAGGTTCGACTTTCCATTCTTCTCAACCTGCCGTTCGGCGACACTATGCTTGATTGGGCATCCGACGTGAGCAACTTTGAGTGGCTTATCAAGCGCACCAAGCCGCAGAGTGGTTTCCGAATGCTGGCGCAGCTGCTCAACGGGATGCACCGCATCAAGAAGGTGTCGAAAGAGATCCTGTACAAGCAGCTCAATTCGGGCCAGCGAGCGACGCAGACCGGTGGATTCAAGGCCATCATCGACATCATCGAAGAGACGTACCTCTCGGAGAATGACGGAAAGGCAAAGAGCCTCAAGGAGGCCGAGCGCAACATGATCACGCAGGTGCTCACGTTCCTCGGTGCGGGACACGAGACGACCGCCTCGGGTGTATCGTGGGCTCTGTGGAATCTGGCCACCCATCCCGAAGCCCAGGCAAAACTGCACAAGGAGTGCAAGGAGCTGATGGATCAGGATGCGCGACCCCCTTACTCGGCCATCAAGGGTCTCGCCTATCTGGACGCGGTGATCAACGAGACTATGCGCTGGACCCCACCGGTGCCGCGCACCGTTCGACAGGCGAAAAAGTCGAGCTACATCGACGGCGTCTATGTGCCAGCGGGCACCATCCTACCCATCCCGAATCGGGCCATCAACACACACCCCGACGTCTGGGGCCCAGACGCCGACTCGTTCAAGCCAGAGCGCTGGTTCAACCTGCCCGAAAAGTACGACCGCACCTTCTCGATGATGACCTTCATCGCCGGAGCCCATAGCTGCATCGGAAGAACAATGAGCTACCTCGAGATGAAGGCCGTTCTCTGCATCCTCGTTGCCAACTTCCGATTCGAGCCCATCAGCAAGGAACAGGATCCGCAGATGGATGCACTCATCACCATGAAGCCTCAGGGCGGTCTTCCTCTCAAGGTTTTCAGAGCCTAGGTTCAGCATCCGATCCTGCCCGCTCGCGTCCATTGAAAGTAGCACGAGGCTGTCTTCTCTCCGTGAAAAGTGTGTGGCAATGTGTATACCCGTTAACAAGCTATTTGACTCTTCGTTCTCTTTGTGGCACAAGTAGGAAAGATATATGATTCTGAAGGACTGGTTCCAAAATGGATGCTGAGTATGAGGTGGAGACTTAGTGGGAAAAAAAATCTATCAGAAGGAAAAAAAAGAAACTGCCCCGTACTGGGCTCGAACCAGTGACCTTCCGTTGTAATCCCAGGCAATACTGAGGCACCGTGTATTAGACGGATGCGATAATCCAACTACGCTAACGAGGCTTGCTTGCGCTACGAATAACTGATTGTTTATAATAACTGATAAAATCTGGCCCTGAATGTAGAATCAGAATATTACCATGCATGGTGATCGAGGCATCAATGGGTTGTAAGACTCTCGAGCACCTCGCAGGCGTTCCGCATGTAGGTTGGTGCGGCTGCTCCGCACAGGCGCCGGCTATGCGAGACTTGAGTACACAACACCAGCCTCAGCCCTGCCGGTAACGGCATAAACGGCTTGCTTGACCGTACAGCAACATTGTCGAGCAAGGCAGACTCAACCACAACGCAGCTCAGACTTACTAAACGTAGTATGCAACCTTTGCCACAGCATGTTGAAGGATGAAGCACGACGCGGCTCACTGTGCACTCGAGCAATTGTGGATTGGCAGTGAAGTTGACGCGAGTGTCCTTGTTTACTGCGCATAAAGGCTCGAAATTGTGTCGCTACAGTAGCAAGCATGCTTCGAGTTCAGGCGAGGGTGGGTGCATTCTGATGTCAGTGTCTGGCGTGACCTGCCGGTCGAGTCTCACTTGCCGTGGTCTGCATCTCGCTCATAGCTGCTACAGTACAGTATCGTATGTGGGTTGAAGGGCTTTAAGGCAGGCCAACAGCGTAGAGCTGAAAGCAGCTACTGTAGCGGCGTAAAATGGACTTGCAGATCCCCTCACACGAGTTGGCAGCAATTGGATTTCAGCTACAGTACTGGACTGTAGAGTAAATGAGTTGTGTCGACTTTCTGCGTTCTTCCAGGATTTTTAGATTTTTTCTTGCGTCGTGCTTGTGCGCATGACTGCATGCCTGCCCTGTCAGACGTAGGTTACGGACTGACGGACCTCCCTTTTTTCTTTTCGTACGAGCTCACACTATTCTTCCTCCTTTCAATCTCCTCTCTCCACACACCTTTCTTCCCTCCTGATTTCCAAGCTCGAAGCTCCGGAATCACCAGTATCTACATCAAAATGTCCTCTACGGAAGCCGCTGCTGCCGCTCCCAAGCAGGAGACGTTCGGCGACAGCCTGAACAAGTACAAGATCGCCGGTGAGATTGGCGCCAAGGCGATCAAGGCCGTAATTGCTGCTGCCACCGAGGGCAAGACCGTCCTCGAGCTCTGCGAGCTCGGTGACAAGGTCATCCTCGATGAGACCTCGACCGTCTTCAAGGGAAAGTCCATCAACAAAGGCGTCGCTTTCCCCACCACCCTCTCCATCAACAACGTGGTCTGCAACTACTCGCCTCTCCCCACCGACCAGGACAAGGTCGCGCTCAAGAAGGGCGATGTCGTCAAGGTCCAGCTCGGTGTCCAAATCGACGGCCTGCCCGCCGTCTCTGCCGAGACCTTCGTCGTCGGTGCTGATGCCTCTGCTCCAGTCGATGGCCGTGCCGCCGATGCCATCAAGGCTGCCATGGTTGCCGCCGAGGTCGCTATCCGCGTCATGAAGCCCGGTGTTCTCAACAGCGAGGTCTCCAAGGAGATCGAGTCGGCTATCAAGCAGTTCAACTGCAAGGCCGTTGAAGGTATGCAGACCAACCAGTTCGGCAAGAACGAGATCGACGGCAAGAAGAAGATCGTCCTCAACGCCGAGCAGGGCCAGCGACCCGAAACTGTCAAGCTCGAGGAGGACGAGGTCTACGGTGTCGACATCTCGGTCACTACCTCTTCCGACGCCAAGACGCGCTCCGACGAGTCCAAGACCACCATTTACCGCAAGACTGCTGCTACCTACCTCCTCAAGCTTCAGACTTCCCGAAAGGTCTTTTCCGAGATCCAGAAGAAGGCCGGCTCGTTCCCCATGAACGTCCGCATCCTCGAGGATGAGCGAAAAGCAAAGGTCGGCGTCCAGGAGTGCTGGAAGCACGGCCTTCTCACCCCCTTCCACGTCCTCGAGGACACCGACAAGAAGGCCATCACTGCACAGGTCTTCTTCACTGTCGCAATCAGCCCCAAGGGAGCCATCCGAATCACCCCGGCACCCACCTGGGCCTCCGACGACAAGCTCAAGCCCTCCACAGAGCTCAAGGACCAAAAACTCATCGACCTCCTCGCAACCCCCGTTCGTCAGGTCAAGAAGAAGAAGTAAATCAAAGGAAACCACCAGTTTTTACACCACGCCTCTCTTTTTGCAACCCAACACACCACAGCGCCACTCTTGTAGTCATGACTCGCCCAAACTTGCAGTGTAGCTATCCGGTCCGGGTCACAACACACTGATCCTGCATTGTCACCAACCCAAAATTTGACACATTTAGCAGCTCCGTGACGGATCTTGCTCTGTATGAAACGTCGATTGATTGGCGATGCGCTCCCGTGCAGTCTCGTGTTTCGTCGAAGCAAAGCATCAGCTGGATGACTTACAAGTTCAGAGCCAAAGTTTTGAATTTGGTCGAGTGAGTGGAAAGGGGCAAATTCATTGGTCGCCTACCAGTTGGCAGTGAGACGCCAAGACGCACGGCTCGAATCCGCATAGTAAAAGACTGAATGCATTCAGAGTGCAAGATCATCGAACATCTCTGCGTCTTCGGGCTCCATCATCGTGCCCTCGTTCTCCACCATTTGGGTATAAGCCTTCATCTGCGCCAGTGCCTCGTCTTCATTGTCGATCGACATCAGACCAGCCGGCATCGAAGACAGGTCGAGCGCCGCCTGCATCGGATCTGCGAGACTCCGCATTGTCGCTGGCTTGTCGGCGCCGGCACTCTGCTTCTTGGTTGGGTTGAACTTGGCACAGCGTGCCTCGCTCAGGCCGTACAGGTGCTTGAGATGATTTCGCAGAAGCAGCGCTGTGCCCGCCATCACCGACATTCGCGCTGCTTCAACAGGACCGACGCTGATGTTGCTATTGCCCGGCTGAACGCTGTCGCTCGTTTCAGCCTGTGGAACCGGACGCAGGACACCTGAGACTTGACTGGACATGATGGTATCCTGCGTTCCCATAGTTGCGGCGAAAAGCCGGCTCGGGTCGATTGTCTGCGACGTCGATGGTCCCATAGACGAGCCGGTGTCCGATGCTAGCTCCAACTGCCATTCGCCAGACAGCCAAGGATTGCGAGCCATGCCCATCGGGCTGATCAAGTCATTGGCAAATGTCGAACCCATTGTCGGCGGGGGAGTTCGAGTTCGAGCGCCCTCATCGAGATTTGCTGTTGCCGCATTATCCACCTGCGGCAGATGCGTCTGGCTCATGTAGAGCACCTGCATTCCCGACACCGCCAAGATTGAACGTAGCTCGCCAATCACGATGAAAAGCTCCTCCATTGTCTTGTAGTCGAGCGTTGCCAAGTTGTCCGCAATGAAGCGGGCGAAGAGCACCTCCTGCATAGTGCAATCGGTGGCGGCTGTGTTGACATCAAGCGCCTTGACAATTTGCTTGAGGAAGTCGAGACGAGTTGCACGTCGATCTCTCAACAAACCATACCAAGCATCGAGCATGGCCGAGGGTGTGCCGTCCGCGCGGTAGCCACGGATGGTGCCTTTCCCCTTGAGCCCAAGCTGGAATTGGAACGCAAAGCGTGCCGACTCGATAAAGCGAGCCTGGACGAGTGACGCGTGCTTCGAGGCGAGATGGCTGTGGAGCTCGAGGGCACGGCTGCGAATCTTGCGGTCATCGAGTGTCTCGAGGGAGACGAGATAAGGTACGCATTGAATCGGATGCGACAGGCCTTGCAGCACCGTAAAGCGCAGAATGTCGATGGCTGTACGCTGCAAAGCCGGATTGGACACCTCGAGCGTTGCCTTGAGTACGTCCTCCGAGTACCGCTGCATCATGGCGGATCCGACACCAGTATCCGCAAATGTCTCAGTATTGCCCACGAGTACGGTCATGTCGACGCTGCTTGCATTCGGATCCTCGGGCTTGCGCCGACCGGTGCCGGCAGTGACCACGGTCTGATCTGGATTGCGGCGGGCCGAATCGGCGCTGAGAAAGTCGAGGATGATCTTGAGCAGGGTGGCGCGATCCTGTAGAGAGCCTTGTGCAAAGATCTTGTCCATCATCGAAGTCATGGCCGGTCTCGTCATCAGCGTCGGTTGGGCACGGAAGATGAAGCCGAGGTTCTGTAGCGACACGGACCGGACCGCTTCGCTCCCGTGCTTATGGATGTCAAGCAGTGCCTCAGAGATAACGTCAACCAACGGCCGCTTGCTGAGCGTGTCGAGGTCCGCAGCGGTCTCGGGATGACGCTTTCGCATGCCGTCAAAGTCGGCATGTTCGCACAAAGATGCTGTGAGCGACATGAGAGTGTTCCACGCTTTGTTGTCCTCTACCCGCTGACCTCTGATGGCCATATTTCGGATCGACTGAACTCGCACGAAGCAAGCTCGGAGCGTCTGGATCAGAAGACGAAAGTTTCGCGTGTGGATGGTGATCACCGCGCAGTAGCATGCGATGAGCTCCTGAAGCAGATGCAGCCCAGCCTTTGGCGGAGGTCGGTTGACAAGTGGCTTAAGGCTGCTCTCGAGCGCCTCGGCAAACGCCAGTGCCGTACGCGGCATGTGCGGCAGACAGGATCGGAAGATGCGAAGAAGCAGATCCATGATCTGGACTTCCTCGGAGGTCTGCGCGGCCTTCAGGTAAGGCAGAAGCAACTTTGCCTTGGAGATGGTGAGAATCGCCGGGTTGGTCGACACGAGCAACTGGACGATACGGATGCGTTTTACCGTGTTCATGTTGGACACCTCACTCGATTCGACCAGGCTGTCGATCATCGAATCGCCCAGGCGCTGCATCTTGGCATGCAAGTCCGCGGCCTCAGCCTCCGACTTGTCCTTGAAGATGCGTCGGAACACCTCTTCCAATGGCGACGGCCTCTCCTTGACCACTTCTGCCACGGCCATGATCACGTTAATGATATCCAAAACCTTTTTCTCGGTCTGTGCATCTCCGTCCAGATCGAAGTCTGTGCCCTCCTCGACCGTTGCCATGGCAGTGTCTCCGGCATCCGCAGCTGTCATCTTGGGTACCACTTCGGGCACATCGGTCTCAATCGTCGCCACGTCGTTCCCCGGACTCCCACGGCGACGCAGGCGCCGCAAATCTCCGATCTCCATGCCGAGCCAGAGTTCTCCAAGGGTCAGAACAGCCATATCCTGTACGATGGTGTCCTCATCGTTAATGCAGCGAACGATTCGAACGCACGAGTCGACCCGGATCTTCCAGTTGTCGGTGGACTCATGAATGGTTTTCAGAAGACGCACCATGCGTTTGCGAACCGAAAGACCCGTGTCTAGCACCCGGACCGAAAGCTGGGGATAGTATCTCGGCAGATGCTCGGGCTTCCGGAGCAGATAGCTGCCAAAGAGTCCCACTGCGCTGTCCCGCACCGCACCACTCGAGTCCCGCAGACGCACCTCGACGGCCAAGCGGATCGAGTCCTGATCCAGCACGTCTGGATCGACCTGAGCGATGCGATCGATGCCGCGAAGCGCCTTGCTACGGTTTGCGATCAGCTGGCTGTTGAGACCTTCGATGAGCAGATCTCGCAGCGTGTCATACGTGACGATGCTACTGCTCGCAATCAGGGCACGTTCGGAAAGATCGATGGCGGTGGATAGTGCCTTTTCATCTGACTCAAAAGCGGTCCAGTTCGAGGTTGCTGTCTGCATGTTGAGCTGGGAAAGGGCAGACATGGCTTCGTCGAGCTCCTCTCGGAAGTGTTGGACCTTTGCTACAGACTCGACTGTTCCCTCGTCCATCGACTGCAACCGTTCCAGCTCTTCACCCGCCTTGGCATGTGCAAAAGCCAATTCCCCCTGTGCTTGCACAACGAGGAATTCGATAGCGCCCTCGGTCGACTGGTCCTCGCTCGCCGTCTTAGACAGGAAACGGACGATGAAGGCATAGGCCTGGACAAATTCTCGCACCGCAGCTCGGTCCAGCTCCCGCAAGGCCCGCAGAAGAGAGAGATAGTCCCAACCGGTCCATTTGGGGCGTTTGCTGGGTGAGAGCACCATTCTCAGGGGCATTCCGGATGGCCCAGAGGACGGGATTAAGCCAGTCAAGTCTACTGTCGACTGTACATCAGAGGTGCTGGCCTCGCTCTTCACCTTGACTGCACTGTCGTTCGGAATCGCAGGATCACGAAGTGTTCCCAAAGTCAGCTGACTTTGACGCAGTCGAGTCGCTACCAGGCCGAGCTGCTCCAGAGCAACGCCTTTGGCGTCTGGGTGGCTCTTGGGATCATCGAGGTAGGACCCAAATACTCGGCAGAATGCACTGAGCATGAGTGCAGCGGCTGGCCACTCGGGCAGGTACAGGGCGTTGAGAAGGTCCTGGACCATGTTCTCGATGAGGAACGAGTGACTCATCTCTTGAGAGGTCTTGGCCACCTTTGTCTGTCCAACGCGCTGGATGAGGTAAGCGGCAATCGAGCGAGCAGATTGATTTGCGCCCTCGAGACCCCGCCTCCAGAGCACAATTTCAGCCTCCCTTGCGTCCAAAACACCCCCCGCCTCGGATGCTTGGAAGGCGTCGATAACAACCTCCAGTCTCGGACCTGTTTCTTCCTCGGCCTGCCGGGCAGAGCCACTCTCATCCTTGCTGGCCGCAGCGGTTGCGTCGTCTGAATTTTGCCCCTGTGCAATGCGGTCGGCTGCGGCCCGCACTTTATTGCTGATGCCATGCGAGGCGGCCTGGATCAGCTGTAGGAGGAGCGCGTTGATCGAGTGGATGCCTTTTCCATTGCGCAGAGTGTACTGTCGCCGGTTCTTCTTGATATCCGTCAGCTTGGTTAGCGACGTGAGGATCTCCTCGATCATCCACTGGCGCTGGTCGGGCACTCTAGCAAAGATGTTGCGCAACAGATGAAGCGCGGGCAGACGCAGTGTCTTCATGGAGTTGGCTCCTCCGAGAGAAAGCAGGGCGGACCGACCACGAGCAGCGGCCTTAGCATTCTCATTCGAGGTGCTTCCACCGCCTCCGCCGGCGCTTTGCTCCGGCTCGAGCACAAAGAAAGGCCCCAGGGCCAAGTACACAGCGCTGATCACGATCGAGTCGGAAAGCGCGATCGAAGGCATCCGAACCATCCTCTGGACGAAGAACAGCGCCGAACACAGATGACGGAAGAGGTCTGCAAGTGTGCCGCGGCATATGGTAGCGATCGACGATACAGCATCCTCCATCGTGGACTGTGCTGCCTTCTTCCTCCCCGGCTTCTGAGGCGCCAACACGTCGATCAGCTGCGTCAGGACAGGATGCGGGGCCACTGCTGCAGCGCCGGAGCAGCCTTCGATGAATGGAAGAACGATCCTGTCGAGGCAGACCTTTGTTGCCTCGAAGCACGCTCGAATGAGGTCCTCTGAAAGAATCTGCTTCGGGAGCACGTCACCCGTCAGCACACTGAGACAGCACTCGGCAGCCAGCAGGCTGCGATCGGCAATGACGAGACTCATGTTCAGCGTTTCCAGGCTCTCTTCGCCGTCGACACCGCCGGTTTCGCCAGACTGACCATCCGGCCGAGACTCGGGGGGTCCCTTGCCCTCTCGACCGTCGTCGACACTCTGTGCATCATCGTCCTGCTCTGGCGTCTTCGATGGCGATCGGGAGGATCGCTCGATGCCTGCACCCTTCTTCTTCGACCTTTTCTTTGATGACAAGTGGGTAGGCTCACTCATCGCAGCTCGTGTGGCCTGAGCGGGAAACGGATCCACGTCCTCGCCGACCTTCGCGGTGCGCTCGACGATGGTCAAAAGACGCGTCAGCTCGGCCGGAGGTATCGAACTTAATTCCGATGCGCTTGGAGTTTGTGAGACTGTGATGTTTGACGACACCTCGGCGAGCGTTCGGGAGCATTTCATCACAAGCTTGAGCAGCTTTTGTAGCATCGAAGCCCTCAGCACCAACACGGTCCGATCGCCTGAAAGGGTGTGGAAGCGCAAGATCTCGAAAAAATGATCTGCGGCCGGCGAAAGGCTCTGACCTGGTAGGATCTCTTGTAGGCTCTCTCGATCGGGCAGTGTGTCGTCGGCCTCGAAGAGATCCTCCATGAAGCCGTGCAATTTGGCAAGAGGCACTTTACGATGCGAGGTCTTGACGGGTCCGACGCTGATTTTTCCGAGGTTGCGTGGTGAATCAAAGCTGTTACCAGGAGTGACACTCTCTGCGATGTGATTGCCAGCATTCTCGGCCAGACTTTCGAGAACGTCAAGTTCATCCCAATCGCTGCCCTCTGCATCCTGACCTGAATCCGAGTCTTGTACAATCTGATTCATCAGGACTGCAAAGGACTTCTTGTCTTTGCGCTTCCTCTTCTTCTTGGGCTTGGCGTCGTCGCGATGCTCTGGCTCCTGCTTGCTGACGATCTGCTTGACCTGAACAGCAGGTGGCCTGAAGGGGCTACTCGTGCCGCACTGATACATCTCGTCAGTCGGCGCGGGAATGACGACAGATATTTGGGCGACGTCTTTATCGTTGAAAGGATCAGCCTCGGCAGCCTTGACCTTCCTCTTGCGTTTCTTGTGGATGACATCGTCGCTCTGACCCTCCTTGCGTTTGGAAGGCTTCGACTTGGTTTTGATCGGCTGCGTCATACTTGCGATGGGGTTGGGCGTATGCTTGAGGCTGTCGCTGCTGCCGTTGTTGAGAGGAATCGCGGCCAGAGAAATATGCGGGCTCTGCTGCTGATGTGGCGGTTGCCATGCGGAAATTTGGTTGTGTGGCGAGAAGAGATTGAGTGGATCGGGACTCTCCTGTATTGACATGATGGCTGCCGAGGGTAGCGGGGGTGTTTTGAGGCCCGTATCCTCGTCCTTGGTAGCCTGCCGTGAGAACGGATGCGATGTATGCTGCCATTGGGGCGCATGCTGTGGAGTCAAGACGGACTGCGAGAGTCTGTCGGAATTCGAAGCAGAAGACGGCAACGTCGCAGTCGCAGACAGGGTCGACTGGCCGGTACCTGCGTCTGACATCGCAATCGTCGAGTCCACTGCATTGGATTCGATGGTCGCCTTTGGCCGCTTGGGCTTGCGCTGCCTCGATTTCTTTGGCTTGAGTTGATCTTGGTCGTACGACGAGCCAACCTCAATGGGCTGACCTGGAGCCGACACAGTGGTCGATGATGTCGACATGGCGTGATCGAGCGTAGACGAAGAGTCAAGCCGTGAGGGTGTATGGGCGTAGGTAGCTCGGATGCTTCCGAACTCAGCAGGCTCCGATGGAAAAGGTCCAGATCGGGCGGGATTGATCAGGCTGGCGTGATTTCTCGCAACCATGAGGCTCGGCGACGCCGGATTTGCTGGACGTGGAACTGGATGCGCGGAAGATGACGATGATGCAGATGACGCTGGCATTGGTACTGAGCCTGAGGATGTCAGCACGCCAAAGCTCTGCGCCGATCCGTTCGACATTGCCAACGTCCCCGGTCTCTGCTGCTGCAAGTGCGACGGCAAGCGTGCGGATGATACCTGTGGGACTTGAGAAGATGTAATATCCGAGTACTGCATCTGTGATGCCGTCTGCGAATTGATCGAGGACTGTCGTTGAGCTCGGTTCCACGCCGCTTCTAGGCTGTTGCCGCTTGAGATTGCTGTGGCGGATGCTCGCTGGGACTGCGCGTCTTCCCCCCGCGAACTGCAGTCATAGTACCGTGATTATGTCGAGTATCACGCCGGAACGTGATCGCAAGAAAAGGAGCCAGATTGGAAAAGGCACCGCGAGCATCAGTGATTGGGAGAGAATTGGGGTATAGGAACGGATTTTCAGTCAACTACTTTGTCCAGTGGCTAGACTCTACATATCACTTGGCAGTCCGGAGAACGACGCGATATGCTTATTGTGAATGCAAGAAAGGAAGTGGAGAGGCTCTCGCACACCAGTGGCCGCGATTCTCGGCATCCACGCGGGTGCAAGTGGCCCGTCGGAGCTCCTTGTCCGCGACTGCGCTCAGAAATCTCGGATTTGAGACACATCAACGACGACGAGGATCTTGCCGTGGGCTGCGCCGACAAAGACAAGACTTCATTTCGGCGCACAGCATTAATATCTCCTGCTCGACCCTTGCTCCACCGAAAGCCTGCATCTCCGGCGCTTGAGACTTGAAGTGAAAGGCACGCGTTGATTCGACGATCAGAGTACTTACAGTTCAGAAGGATATGTCATACCATTCTGCAAAGAGGGCTGGCCGTACGTTTCCGTTTGCGATGACAGTTGCATCATGCTCTCCGGCGTGTGATTGAGCAGGGGCGCTGACTCCAAAGGATGATGCCACGCAGAGGTCAACGTTGACGTAGAGGCGGGCGGAACTGCCGAAGTCGAGCTCGGCGCCGTCAGGTTTCGCGGAGATTGATCTGGCTGCATGCCTGTGGAAGTAGGGGTGGTTTGAGAAGCGTGTCAAGGTTCAGATCCGATTCAGCAGATGTCCTTGTGGCCGGGACATGACAGAGCGCTCAGTGCTGCACAGAAATAGCTTCGATGACTGCAAGCCCTTGACTTACCATACATGCTGGAGTAATTAGTACGTGCGATCTGGGGCGAGCCGTCGTGGAGCCAGTGTGCCGGTCTTCGATCTGCATCAGCTGGACTAGGCGTCTCGATGCCGGTCATAAGATTAAAGGTGCGTCCGGCGGGAGCGCCGCCGCTCCGATACGCATCCGACATGGGCGACTGCGAGATCGAGATTCGCTCGCGTGTTGCGGGCGACTGCACGTACGGCGAGGCATTCGCAGATGCCCCGTACGAGTTGTGCTGCTGCTGTTGTTGTTGATGGTGACGATACTGAAATTGTTGCTGTTGATGCTGTTGATGCCGCTGATGCTGCTGGTGTTGTTGGTGTTGTTGGTGTTGCTGGCGTTGGTGTTGGTGTTGCTGCTGCTGCTGCTGCTGCTGCTGCTGCTGCTGCATGTGATTGACTGTGGACACATTAGACCGAGGCGATCGAATTGATGTCTGCTGGCTAAGATACTGCTGTTGCTCGACACCTGCGGATGGTGAGCCGAATGGCTGCGTTTGCCAGGCTCGAATCGAGCCCCAATCTTGCGGCTGTTGAGACGAGTGTAGGTGACTAGCGCCGGCCATCTGCGCGCTTCTAGAATTCGGATCATCATCAATCGAACCGAATGCATTCGCGACCGAAGATGAAGACCTTGCTTGGAATTGCAGGTACGCCTGCTGAGGGTGCTGGATCGACGGGCCTTGTCCCATGGACGGCTCAAAGCCGAAACTGGCACCTCCAGAGAACGACGGTGTCGATTGCACCGCGTCTCTGTACTGATCATGACCCACCTGAAGGGCGGTGGCATAGGAGCTGCCGTTGCCCATGGCCTGTTGCTGCATGAACATGTACTGGGGGGATGGCGCTGCATGTGACTGGGATGGAGAGCTATGCATGGGGTTTAAGCTGGACTGCAGTGTGCTGACCGACTGGCTTAGCTGCGAGGCCATCGGGTAGCGCGACGGGAAGTGCGGCACCGCCCCAGTGTCGTACGGCTGGCGTGCTGGCCACCCACCATTTGGATCGTTGCTGCTCATCTCCTACCAGAACCAGCCAGGGCCTGCTGTGCCCGTCAGTGGGCGTCAACGAACTTAGATGCGTGTGGCCGAGCCTTGTAGACAGGCGTCGAGTACGATGGCCACAGTGGCAGCTAGGGCGCACGATTGGCACACCGGTGCTCTCAGAGCTTGCTTTGTGACATTGAGCGACGAGTGACTGCGGCTGAGGCGACCACGTTGAAAAAGGCTGCTGCTGTTTGCTTTCGTCCAAAAGGAAACTAGACAGACGCTGGGGCGGTCGAGGCGTGGCTGCGCCGCCAGCTGAGTGTCGATCCTGCTGCGGTACAAAAGGTACGTTGCTAGTCGGAGTGACTTACACAGGGCGTGACTGGCAAGGCGCTTCTGCAATGAGGTGAACGCCAGTGAGCCCCGTGGGCGACCGGAAACGCCGCTGATGAAGGAGAAGCAGGGTGCAATGCGAGATAACTTACGCCTTGACTGTCGATTTGCTTCCTTCAGTCGTGTTGCGTGAGTGGAGATGCTGGGCTGCCTTGGATCGGATTGGGTGGATGTCCAGTGGCACGAGACTGACAAAAGAGAGAAGTCCGGGAACACTGCTGGAAGCGGTAGCAGCCTGTCGTCAAAGAATAATGTTCAAGCTTGGGGTCGGAGCAAGACCCTGACGGCTGTAGCCGCAATGCTGTACCATTCGACTCCACAGGTGTTCGGCCTGAGCAAGGCAGCAGAGGGAGCTGCCGGTAGAGTCTGGCTTTCTTAAATCGTAACGGACCGAAAGACTCGGCCGTCTTCCGAGACATCACCGCGACTCTTTAGCCGTCCACGGTCGCGCGGCCTGAGCCTGCGTGAGCTTATTCATATTTGTTTTTGCATTTGGTGTCGCCCGCTGCCAAAGTCGCAGTCGGGGGCGGTACGTTACTCAGATCGGGCCTTTTGAAGGCGTCGCGCGCTCCATGCAGTGGACATGCATATAATTCACTCACGAGGCTCGACTACAGTACAGTACAGCTGTCGCAATAGTCCTTCACACTACAGTACTCCATCGACGACTAGCTAGCTACCTTTGCCTTGTAATGACAATAACATTAATGTTACAAACGCAGTAAATATCCACAGACTAGCTGAGATTTTAGCCTGAATCGTACCTACGCCGGAGGTTTCTGGGTGCTGGACAGCGGGAATAGCTGAATCGTCACAATCTTGTAGATTTCTGCCTGTCTCGAGGCAGAGGAGGGAAGAAGTGGTGACAGGAGGTCCAAGGGTCCGAAGGACTTTCCAACCCGAAGCGGGCTGCTTCCATTGATCTTCGCTGGGGCTAATTTTGAGTTTTGGTTCAGGGTGCAATCGCAAGGTGCAGAGGACAGTGGCTCAGCCGAGCAAGGACCGGCCAACGTGTACAGTACAGTACAGTACAGTACAGTACCGAGTACAACACACTACAGTAGTACCGTACAGCACAGGCACTCGGTCTCCACTTTGGCAATTCGCTTTGGGAATTGCGGTTGTGCGCACGGAACGTGGAGAGAGCACACACTACTCCAGTAGTACTGTAGTGAGTCGAAGCAGCTCACTTACAGTACAGTAGTAGTTGCTCAAGCTGGTGCTTGCTTGTGCGCACTCGCAAGTAACGAGAACCAATCATCGAGAGGGAGCCCTCGTCCCCTCCCTCAATCCATCCTGCTGTGTCTCTCTTGCTCGCCATCATCAGCCGACGTTCTCTGCGCCATCAGTGCGACTTCGTTGATCTTCCTTCAGCTCTGTCGAGTGCAAGAAGGTCACCAGCCGCAGCTCCATCCACATTCGCACTCTGCGGGCGACGGAGCCATTACCGCCTGCGTTGCCCGTCATGAAGCGTTCATATCCATACACAGGGCCACCAAAACATCAGGCCATGACCCGACCACCACCGCCACCACCATCGCCAAATGGAACTGTGCCGCCTCTGCCTGCCGGTGCGCCCAATGCGCACCCTACTTCAACTCCGTACGCAAACTACGGCTACGGCTCGGCAGCAGCCGTCAGACCTCTCCCCGCGCCGCAAGGCTTTGGGGGCAATGCATCGGGCTCTGTCGATACTCAGCAGCAAGCGCAGTGGCAGCAGCAGTGGTCGCAATACTATGCTCAACAGTCGACCCCGACTTCCGCCGTTCAGCCCAGCCAGCCGTACGCAGGTACCTACCATCCCCAACGTCCTGCACCCGGTGCCGGCCGCCCGGCCATAGGTCCCCAACAGCCACAGGCTAATAACACCCTGTACGGGAACCACTCTCAGACTTATAGTCCTGGTCAGCCACATAGCCAACCAGTACATGTCTATGCGCAGCACGGCTCCCCGTCCCAGCCCACCTCGGCATCGGCAAATTACGGCGCCTACGGGTACGTCGCTACTCCCTCTCAGCCTGATGCCAGTGCTTTGCAGTACGGTGGATATAATCCAACAACTCCACAGGTGACTGGATCACAGATCGGACCTGCAGCAAAGAAGCCGCGCTACAACCCTCCTTCCATGCCCGCGTCCGCTCCTTTGGCCTTAAACACAGCAGTCGGCGCTGGAGCGATGCCTCGGTTCTCGGCTCCGAGTGCAGTGGCTGCACGTCCGAAGACCTGGCAGGGAGCTTCCCAGATGCAACCATCGCAACCTCAGCCACAGCCACAGCCGCAGCCCCGGCCTTCGATGCCCCAACATCAACGCCCGCCGTCTGGGCCAATGTCGGCGCCTCCGGGTCTCCCTCCCACCCCCATGGGCGCTGCAAGGCCCCTAAACCGGAATCGCAACGGACCCAGTCCCTCCCTTGCCGCACCAATGTCCGGCAGTATGCGAAAGGCCTCCGCTAGCCAGCGTGGAAATATGTCGGTCGCATCGAACGGCCCTTCCGTAGGCCCAGTGCGAGGAGGCGCCGGTGGCGGTCGTACGCCAAGTCACGCGAACGCAGTGCCTGCATGGGGCCCGCGCAGTCTCCAACGACCTGGCTCTGCTGCAGAAGCAGGAGGTACTGGTTTGACAGTGCAGCTCGCGCAGAGGCGATCCTCGTCGACAGGCTCTAGTCACGGAGATAAGAAGAGTGCGGTGGCACCTGAGAATCGCGGTGGCACAACTCAGAAAGCTGGTTTCAGCTCGCAGAACATGATCCCCATCGCCGCCTCTCGTGGTAGCAACGTCTTCCGCAATTCCGCATTGGATAAAAGCACCGTGCCCAAAGCCCCACTGGCCCCAAAAGAGCTGGCTGCGACTTCCGCGCGTGTCAAAACGACAGTAGCCGCAACAGAGTCTGTGGGACGCACACGCAACAACAACCGCACCTTGGCGGGCGGGAGATCGACAGGCGCTGTTGGACTGAACGGAAGCAGAGATATGACCGATGGTCTTGCTGCCCCTAGCTCGAAGCGATTCCACACCGACTTTCGAATTCGAGGCGTAGAGATCAAAGAGCTAGGCTGGTCATGGCATGCGCCAGACCTGGACTCAGACGGTGACGAGGACGAAGATGGCAAGAACAGTGACTCTGACATTGACGACGATCCAACCGGGCCAATCGATCGTGCTGATGAGGTGGAAGACACTTTTATACCAGACAGCACAGATCCGACGCATTTCATCGCCGACGTGGAGCCTCCGGAAACAGAGAACGGCTCGCTCGCCGATGCGGCTGGTAGTATCGATAGCAGCATTTTGCCGCTCGCTGCAGAGCCTGCTTCGATGTTGCCTAGCGATGCTACTCCTGTCAGCTCCTCTGCGGCACTGACACACGGTGGCAACGGAGCACCCGTCGACGCCGATGTCGACGTTGATACGGCCATGTCGGAGGTCAAGCTGCAGACGGGCGATGGCACTCCAGGTGACCGTCAAACGAGCGCGCGGGCGCAAGGTCCGCCCGTTGTCGAGCCGCCGCGGGGTCCAAAAGCAGATTCCATTGCAACCTCCGAAGGCGCTCGCTCCTCTGCGATGCGTGCACGCATTGCGGCTCACCTGCGGGAGTCGACGCGCTTGCGCATCTGCTTCGCCGCTATGCCAAATGCGGGGCCTGATGGTGCCCCCGCCGGCCCGAAGGCAGAGGAACGACAAACGGAAGCTCCGGCGTCCGATACTGTACCTGCAGGTGCAGCCGACAGCATGTCAGCGACTGCCTCGACCGGAAGGAAGCGCGCTGCAGTTGACGGCGCTGAACATCTTCTTGAAGAAGCACATTGGGACGAAGCTTCTCAGCCCAAGAGAGAGTCTGATTCGAATCACGACGGCTTTTCAGTGCAGGAGGATGCGGCGCAGCATTCCAATGCGGCAGTAGAATCGTCCGAGTCAGAAGCGAAAGCACACGTCCTCGCAGCCGTTGAACAAAGTGCGGTTGTAGATAGCGGGACAGATACTCTGGATCCGAGCTCAGATGCTACCGAACCATCCCGGGTTCCGCCTTCAGGAGACGATGTCTCTGCACCAACGGCAATACTTGAAGGTTCGGACTATTCCGAGAGCAAGCCAGAAGACCTCGTCACGGCGAAGCTGGAGGAGGGAGGTCCGAACACAAGCGGAAGCGGCCCCGCTGGGAGGGAGGAGCAGCCTGGTGATCAGAGTAACAACGATGGAAACAACGCTGAGCCTTCGGATGCCGGTCACGAGAAGTCCATGGAATCTAAGCAATGCGGCAAGACAGGAAGCCCGGAAGGGACCATCCCAGCAGCTAAAGGACCGCCGCCGATGTCGTTGAACCGCATATTCGTCTCGTACGCAGGCACGCGCAAGCGTATTGCGATCGAAGCTGATGTTGTTAAGTCAGTCACAGTATGCCGCGCCGAGTGCCGCATCGAGATCGTTGTCGATTTAGCGGCAAAAGCGGCTGCTTCCAAGAGGAAGGGCGACGAGTACCTGGTCGCCAAAGGTGTTTTGGTGAGTAGACGAAAGGATTAGCTACCAGATCGCACGAATGACTAGGCAGATCGCTGACCGCTCTTTGTCACCGCATCGCTTCTCATATTCCTGCTTTGCAACTCCGCCACACCCGCAAACAGCTCGAGGTCCGGGACAAGGGTCAGGAAAACTACGTGGCTGTGTCTGGGAAGGATGTCGAGAGGTCATGGATTGCAGCTGAAACCGAGCAACAGACGAATACAGGCAGTAACGCACGCATAAACGTGCTAAACTCCGCCGAAGATGAGAAGAAGCCGTCTTCAGCCTCAGCCGCGGTTGTGCACAACTGCTCCGAGCTGCCTCCCTTCTTCCGTCTCGCTGCTGGTTCCGTCCCATCAAGCACAATGACAATTGTGGCGATGCTGGACTCAGTCTCGCCACTGGTAGAGCCGAAGTGGGTGAAGAAGGGCGATGTAGGGGAACTCCTGGCAGGCCTGGAGCACGGCGGTCATGCTGCGCAGAGCTCGGTACATGCCAAAGACGCTGCAGCACGTCATGTCTGGGCGGGCAAAATCAGGGTGGTTGATCCAGATCCGGCGCCATCGATCGAAAGCGTCTATGATGACTGGGTGCGGGACTCATTTATCGGAAGTTACAAGGAGCGGCGCCAGTTCATCGACGACTTCCTCAGCTATCGTGGTGATGCTACTGCCCCGACTCCTTCTTCGTCGGTGAAACCCGACGGTGAAGGCGGCGCCAGCACTGAATCCGATGCGAAACGTGACGGAAGGATTGCAAGGGGAATGATCGAGATGTTGACACGACTTGTGAAGGGCGAGCGTGCGGCTTTAGATCCGGGCACAAGACTCGGTGCAGCATTGTCGACAGGTACATTGACTCGCTCGACTACATTTGTCGGGGCCACTCTGATAGCACTGCTCAACCTGGCTCTCGACGCCTGCTCGTCCAGTGTATCTGCTCCTACGGACGCGCGTGCCGATTCGAGTGGATCAACGAGTCAGACGGATGCCAAGGGAGTACGAGCCTGGGTCTCGAGTCTCTTGATGGAGTACCAGCCCAGTCTGCTCCACAAGGCTCTGGATCTTACTTACAAGGACGCCGTCGAGGAGGCGCGTCGAGCAGCTGCCGGGACCGGAGCAGCAGCCGCGGTCGGTACCGTCTCCACGAACGACGCGGCAGCCAAGGCAGCCTCCGGTGCTGGTGCCGTGACCGTGAAGCAGAACCGCCACTCGGGACGTCATCACTCCCATGTCCATGCGCACAAACGCAAGCGAAAGTGACGCTCTGGCCAAACACGACCCGCAAGTTTGGGTTATTTTTTTTCTCGGCTGGCTTGTCTTGCATAGAACCTCTATTCGCAATTCTCGTATGTCTTGTGTTCCTTTGGTCTTCTTCGGGCCTGATCTCGGAGCTGTGAGGGGAGCGCACTGATGTGGCTACGATGGCAGCGTCCTTGTTGTGCTGTTCTAACAAAGGACAGGTCGGTCTCTGATATGTCACTGCAAGGCTCTTTGCCGTGTAGCTGTTTCCGGTCCCAACGACTTCTCAGAACCCGAAAGCTCAATCCGCAGATGAGGATCGTCATGTTTCGTCATGTTGGCGCGTAGTCGTGTTCCCGTTGCCGTTGTTCTGTGAATGAGCCTGACATGAACGAGAGATTCTTGTCTCTAGCCAACCTTTTGACGCGCAGTGCCTCTCTACTTCTCACACAGACACACACACACACACACACACACACACACACACACACTCTCTCTCTCTCTCTCTCTCTCTCTCTCTCTCTCTCTCTCTCTCTCTCTCTCTCTCTCTCTCTCTCTCTCTCTCTCTCTCTCTCCCTGCTCAGAGATGGGACGTTGATCAGAATTGGCAGCAATTGAATCAGTAGCGTAAAAGGCATTGAGACAATGTGTTGGACCGAGGCTGGCTAGTGTGCCATTTAGACTAGCTTGGCGTAGCCATGGATCGGTACCTTGGTCTGGCTAGGCGTCAGGATATTTATAGCATGTGTAGCGAGTCTGTTCCAGGCCTGACAGATCCACATTGGTACAAAAGCTGTTCCGTTCGCATACAATCAAAACAACAAGTAACGAAGAATGCGTCAATACTGTTCAGCGTTCTCCGTCTGTGACTGTGCGAGTCTAGCGATTCATACTGACCCGAGATATTTCTTTCGACCAATGCCCTTTTTAGGAGTAAAGCAACAGTATTTCCCGTCTTCGTTGGCGTCGCCGCATCGCGGCTTGAGACCGGCGATTCTACCGTTGGAATCGTCATACTGGACCAAGCATCTAGGTACAGCACCCGAGTCAGATTGGGCCATTGCTGGAGAACTAATGACCGCCAGGAAGAGGCCGAGTACCTTGAGAACCTGAGTGGGATGCATGTTGTTGTGTCTGCACAATTCGGAGGAGGGAATAGGTTCGAATGCCAGCAACGTCGCTAGTGAGTCGAAAATGCTCCTATATGTACGATTGGCGAGCTGAAATAAAGAACCAGAATCCCTGGCTATGTAACAAAGCCTCGTACAATGGCCATTGCCTTGCACAGTCGAAGGTCCATGCCTTCTCCAATACCAGGATGTTGGTGTCAGCTCAGTAAAGACCGATACGTGACAGAGCAGCTGGCTCTTGCGGTGCGGTCCAATATAGACGGGCATCGATGTCGAATCTGACCTGATCGAGCTCCGAGTCCATGTGTCCTTCTGATCACACAAACGTGATGTCAAAAGTGATCTGTCGAAACGCCTGGCCCGAGGATGCCTGTTCACGATTCCATCACCACGACCAATCAGATACTGCCGAGCGTCGACAGAGTCCGGCTGACCTGTCATCTGGATAGTCACGAGCGAGCAAGCATTCCATACCCCGAACTCTATTCACATCTTTGGTGTGTTGTCACGTTTCCGGTCCGCTGACAATGTTGTCGGTGGCCACATCCCCAGAACACAAGATATGTACCAGGAGATGGTTCGGGTCGACAGCCCAAGTCTTGGCATTGATCCATTTGCCGTTCCACTGTTGCTTGCACCATGTTCAGAATCGCGACGCTCGGTCCTCTGTGTGATCGCAACGCAGCAAAACGAAGACCAAGTCTGCATTGTAGCCTACAATGCCGGAAACGAAACAGGTCCATTGCCTACGATGCTCGCTGAGTAATCTCGACAATTCTTCTTGCTACTTCAACCGTGGTAACAACGTCAAGATCGACGCCGTGTACTTTGGCCAAGAGTTCGCGCCGATCAGCACGCTAGCAACCTAGAGCGAAATCCACAAAGAACTCACTGTGATGTCCTGAGCCAGAGTGCTACTTCTTTGAATATCGGCCTTCTGGCTCCAAATCTGACTCCAAATCTGAATCGGACATTTTGGCAGATTCTTCCCAACCTCGCGGACGGTCTGCGTTCTCGACGCAGTTTGCAGCTCAACGCTATCCGTGGCGACCTTCACCTTCAGCTGCCTTCCACCTTCCTGAGGAAATAGAAATTTGCCGATGAAAGACTCGGGTCCCGAATACCCGCTCGTGGAGCAGGTCAATAACAGAGTCTAGGCGCGACACCCGAATGCCATGGCCTCGTACAGTATTCGTGGTCTCAGACCATCAACAGCATCTGTAACAAGACCTCGTCAGAAATTCTCTTCGCACCCTCCTCTGCAGTAAGTCTGCGCATCTTGCAGCTCCGATCTCACCCCCGAAAACAAATTTCTCGGTCTAATCACCTTTTCCTGAGGCACAGTAGTCAAACTGGCCGGTTCAGCTGCACCTCTCCCCGGCTCCTCATTTCGCCAGCCAACTCTGACTTGACAGCTTGCGACGTCGACTTCGACCATCCACCGTACAGACAGCACGAGCCGTGACAAATTGAAAATAGAATAAGAGACACACGATGATATGGCCAAAAGGGCAAGAGACAGAGAGAAAACAGCTACGTAAACAAGAGAGCTATAGAGAAAGGGTAGAGAAAGCGAAGGCAAAAAAAAGGAAACCCGCGAGCAAATTGAATAGTATACAACCACGAGCAGTGCATGTGTGCCACAGGATGGGGGAGCCGGAGGGCAGCGGTCAGATCGAGGGAAAGGGGGACATGGTAATGTATCGTGAGCATGGACGTGAAGGTGTTCTAGGCGTAGAACTTCTTGTTGATGAGATGGACAAGGAGGTTGACGTTGAGAGTTGCCGAGTTGTCGAGAATCTGGATGGTGGTCTGATTGTTGAACTGCGATTCGAGGAGGTCTTCGATGCGCAAGTCCGAGGTAAGCCCGTTGAGAGAAGGCGGGAGCGCGGCACCCGAAGCCTCGAGCGTAAACACACCCGCCTGGTCGGAAGAGATGGTGATAGAAATGTCCTGCTTGTCCGACTTGGAAGCCGAGTTGCCGGCTCCGTGGCCGACAGCCCCTGGGTTGGGCGACGCAGAGGCGAGATGTGAAAGCGAAGGCGCAAGGCCGTCCATCGACACAATGACGCCCTTCTCCTGCAGCTTGCTGACCGGATACTTGTACGAGCCAAACTTGGGCACCTTGCCGCCGTTCTGCTTGAGCGAACGCAGGTGGAAGTACTGCTGCGAAAAGGGTAGCACGAATCGCTTGCGACCCTTGCGACCACCCTGCATAGTCTGCATCGAAGCATCGATGTAGGTGTGGTACGAGCCGATCTGGTCCTCGAGATATGCCTTCTTGTCCCGCAGGTTCTTGAGCGTGGCGTGCATGGCAGTCTTCTCGTTGTGACGCTGCAGACGCTTGCGATGCTTATTGCGGATGTCGATCGCAATGGCATTGAGCATATCCTGGTACTGATTGGCCCGCGACACCTTGCCGAGCTTCTCGAGCTGCAGCATGTTTTCCAGAGTGCGCGCCTTGAGCTCGGCAAAGTTAAGTCTGCGCACGTCTTCAAGTCGACCACCAGTCACCGCGCCGCCGTACATGGGCATGCCTGGGGGCCGCTGTCCACGCTGTCGCTGTCGCTCAGCCGCGATCTCGAGCGACACTATTTCCTCCCACTGCATCTCTTCCTGATCGGTGACCGGTGCCACAAAGACATCCACGAGCGTCTTGCCCGACTGCACCTTGAGTAGCGAAAGCACGAGCCGCTTGGTCTCGACAAAGAGCGCCTTCGTCTCGGCCTCGGGATCCTGCAGCGTTGCCATACGCGAAACGAGCTCGAAGGTGATCTCGCTGTCACGCGCCGAGTTGAGCTCCTGTGTATGCGAGACGGGCGCAGCGCCAAGCTCGCCCAGGATCACCCGCAGCGGATCGTCGCGGTGTGGAGCCAAGTGGTCCACCTGCTGGGACAGCAGCAGGTGCATTGAGTAGATCTCGTTGGGCGAGATGTAGATGACAGGCTTCTGCTGCACCGTGTGGTCGAGGAATTCGTCGGCGTTGAACTGCAGCTCGGCATCAGGACAGTCGATGATGGTGTAGAGCCACTTGGTGAAGCGCTCCGAGGCGTGCGATACGTATTCGTTGAGCGGCTGCAAGTACGGGTTGTCGTCGTTGAAGAGACGGCCGACAGAGATCTGCGTCAGCATCTTGGACACCTCGGCCAGGTTCTTGCGCTGCATCGGTCCTACCAGCGTCTCGATCACGTCAAAGTTCTCGGGTGCGACGATGGCAGGGTTCAGGTAGCGGTAGTAGACCAGATGACCAACGACCTTGATCAGCGACTCCTCGGGCTCCTGCGGGAACTTGGCCTGCAGTGCACGGAATACCTCGCGAGCAATGTAGCGAACGCCGAAGGGCATTCGTCGGGTCGAGCCGAGGATGGCCGCGAGGAACGCCTCGGTAGTGGCGCGCAGCGACTGGAGGTGGCGGATAAAGATGGTGCGGGCCATCGGGTCTGCCAAGGCCTCGTGGAAGTTGACTTTTTGAGGTCGGCGGGATAGCTGACCGGTTTCCATCTCCTCCTGATTGATTGTGGCGCGGTAGATGGCGCAAGGGTCGGTCTCGAGGTCGAGGCCATCTTGGTCCATGATGCTCTGCACCAGGGGGGACAGAAGGTCCTTGAGGTACTTGCGCTCCTTGGCTCCACGGTTGTACTGGGCCACGAGCTTGATAAACTGAGCATTGCCGCGAATAAACTCCTGCACCGTGTGGACGAAGCCCAGCTCCTCCTCGACACAACGCTGGAAGAGCTTCAGGAGCAAATATTCTTCACGCGCCTTTTGCGCGTAGCCGAAGAGCGTCAGTACAATCTTCTCTACCTGTCGCTTATCCTTGTCGGCCATGTCGATCTTGCCGACGCGAGCAAAAAGACGCGCCAGATACTCTGGTCTGGTCTGCAGTGCGTAGAAGAGCTCTTGGTAGAGCTCGAGCTTGCGCTTCGAGGCCCGATCTAGCGCGTGGTCGGCAAAGGGGTCGTTGGCCGCCACCAGCACCGAGTTGCGCAGCTGGTTGGCTGCCGCTGCATCTCGCGGACCGAGCAGGCCACGCTCGTTTTTCGCCTTGATCAATTCCTCGATGCCGATCTTGTTCTTGACCAGGAGCGCAATCTTGGTGTCGAGCTCCGAAACATCGTTCTCGAGTGTCTGACCATCGCGAATGGCACGTACCACAAGCTTGCGAAGGCGTTCCACCTCGATCTCGTCCTCAAAGTCGGCATCCGAGTCGTTGAGCAGGTGGCCAAAGTTCTTGATGGTGGCGACCGGCACGTTCTTGCCCATTGTCAGACTGCGATACTGTTCGCCCTGCTGACGGCCGCGGAAGAGGCTCTGAATCTTGACAACCTTGTCCATGTGCTCATGGTAGTGGCGAAGACGGGCAAAGTGGCGACGTCGGCTAAGCAGGCCGCGCACAAGTGACTGGAGGTGAACCGCGACTGGTTCGCTCTGGATGATGTGATTGCGCCACCAGTCGTACTCCTGTCGCACCAGCACACCGCGAATAGCAGCCTGGATCCCAACGACGTCTGGCGTGACAAAGTCGAGCTGCTTCTTCTGCTCCTGGTGTTTTCGACGCGCTAGCGCGGCGCGGGCAAATGACTGAAGACCGCCGACGGCTTGCTTGACCTCCACCTTTTGGAGCGCCGATCGCATCTGGACGTGATTGCGGCGTGCCAGCATACCGCGAATCTGAGACTGCACTTGGGTAATGGCGTCCGACGAGCTGCGTAGGCCACGGATGGTGCCGAGCAGCTTCTGTTGGGCGAGATAGGATCGGCAGGCAGCCTGCAGCTTAATCACATCTTCAGTCGAATCAGCCAGGCGGAAGATGAGATCCTCGTAGGCTTTGCGAGCAAGATGGCCGCGAATTTGAGCCTGCAGGCCGACCACACCAGTCTCGTGCTGATCGAGCGCCTTGATGTTTTGGTAAAAGCGGCGTCGGAAGAGGGCACCGCGTGCCCGGGCCTGGAACTGTTCCACCGCCGTGGTGTTGCGAGTGTCATGGACGCGCTTGACGTGCTCTACATGGCTCTGACGTGCTAGTCGAGCACGCACAGCCGCCTGGATACCGACGTAGGTACGGGTGCTGGTACGAAGCGCGGCCTCCTTGCGGTGGTGCGAACGGCGTGCTAGCAGACCGCGAACCTGTGCCTGAACCATCGGCGTCCACAGCGAAATCAGGCGATCCTCTTCAGCCTTGCGCTGGCGCTCGGCCTCCTCGAGACGGCGACGTCGTTCTTCCTCCTCGGCACGTCGACGCCGTTCCTCCTCCTCGATTCTGCGAAGACGCTCTGCCTCGGCAGCAGCAGCAGCGAGTCGTGCCTCCTCCTCGCGACGGCGTCGGATTTCGGCTTGAAGGCGGTCAGCAAAGTCAAGACGCGCAAGATACGAGCGGCAGGCGGTCTGGAGTGCCACAACAGCGTCAACGTTTTCATACAGCTCGCGATTGATGCGCTCCTCCTCTGTTTCGGGCTCGGGTTCCGGCTCGATGTTCATCTCCTTGGCTAGCGCCTTGCCGACACCGCCGAAGGATGGCATGGCGACACCAGAAGCATCGAGACCCTTCTGCGTCTTTTGCAGCTGGTCGTCGGTAAATTCGAGTTTGCCAATGAGATTGCCGACCTTGAGCGCACGGCCCTGGCGCGCAAGGACGTGACTGAGCGCGTGGATGCAGTAGACGACCTTGGGGAAGTTCTTCTTCTCGTAGAGATCGGTAAGCTCGAAGTGAAAGAAGTGGGGAAGGCCGACCTTGTTGATGAAGGCGAAAAAGTAGTTGATGTTGTCCGTGTGACGGTACTGGAGCTTGGTGTGAACAAAGATGCGCGGGACACACTCAGGCTCGAAACGCTTTGCAAGCTTGGCTAGGAAGATGCCGTCGCGCATCTCGTTCTCCATCTCCACGACGTGGCCGAGCTGCTCGCCGACATTGTGCTCCATCCATTCCTTGGCCTCACCGCAGTGGCAGAGGTACTCGTAGGCCTGGAGCAAATGGCGCTGGGTATCCATCCACTTGCTTCCACTCGAAAAGGGTAGGGAAGAGGTGGCTGAGGGGCGTCCAAGCGCCATCGTTCCTGGGCCATCGGCTCGGGCCAGTCGAATTCGGCCATGCAGACCCGCAACGTCCTCGGCACCTGTGGTGATACCAGGCAGCACGATCTCGCCCTCCTGGTCTTCGCTCTCCATGCGTCCGGGGCGAGATGGCTTCTGCCATCCCTCTTCGATGGTTGGTTCCAGGTGCAGCGCATTCATGCCCGAGGCAAGACTGCTGTTGGCTGCAACTGCAGCTGCACCGTCGTAGCTCAAAGGCCGTTGTCCTCGTGCCCGTCCAACCGTCATGCGAGTGTGGCCGAAAGAGTCTCCTAGCTCGGATAGCTCGTCGGTCTTCTTAGTAAAGTCTTTGATCATTTTGAGGGCACCGACGCTGGATCGTTTCAGATCCTTGACACCGCCGAGGTGGAGCTGCGAAGGAGCGTGGTGCGCACTACCGCCCGCGGTCGAGGTGTTGGTACCATTGCTCCAGAAGCTGCCCTGTGTTGGGGTCGACGGCGAGTGTATCCAGGATGCATCGTCCTTCCTCGGCGAGGCAAGCGGAGAATCATAGCTGCGTTCCTTGGTGGGAGAGCTTGAGCGGTCGAGAGGGTCCTTTGTGGGCGAGTATGCGCGGGCTCGCCCGACGGTTGACGAGTTGAATAGGCTCTCGCGCGGGGCGGGAGGCATCGAGATGGGACGTCCGCTACCGTTTCGCGAAGCGGCGGGGAAGCTGGCCTTGCTGAAAGTAGAAGGTGCGTGACTGCTGGGAGAAGGGACGGAGCCTCCAGAACCTGAGCTAGCGATGCTGTGGTTAGATCCGAATCTGCCGTAACCTGGGTTGGACGGTGAAGCAGAGGAGCTTTGAATCGAGGCAGATGTCGAGCCCGAGGCTGACGGGGATCCCGGCGCTGCAGCGGGGGCTCTCAGCTCTGTTGCGCGTTGCGGATCGAGTGAAGCAGTGTGACGATGCGGAGCATGAAAGCGACGGATTGAGTTGGAGTGTTGGAGCCCCGTGGCTCCGTTCCCACGAGGTACGCTATCAACCGAAGAGGTGAGGGAGAAGGTGCTGCTTTTCGAGTTGGAACGCTCCAGGTATTTGGACTGATAAGCAAAGGGACTCGCACGTGCATTGGGGCTAGCAGCCGGAAGCTGTGGCTTGGCCTGCTGATCCATCATCCTGTAGCCGTGACCCTCGTAGGGTTGTAGAAGCTGAACTCCGCTGTACGGGTCAGCCTGAGAGCAGTGAGGTGGACTGAGTCAGTCTCTTCGTCAAAGTGTCCGAAAAGCTCCAAGGCGGACTATTGCGCCTGAGGTCGACTGCGGGCGTTGATTCGTCCCGATGGGTGGTGTGCAAGTGGCGTCGGCACGAAGCTTGGTCTACTGAGCAAGAGCCTGTGATGCCGATGTGAGCGCTGCTATTGCCTTCGGAGCGTCGTTATCATCAAAGGTGAATCGGATCAAATCAACGTTACGTATCGTCAGAGAAGTCGTTGTCGTTGCGGGCGTTGGCGCAAGCGAAGGTAAGGTCGTGTAGCGATGTCAAATGCCGGTGTTGATGGCGTTAGTGAAGAGAACGATGACGGTGTTTACCAGCCGGTAAGGGCAGAGACGGACGAGACGGTGGAGGAGGAAAGGGCAGTGGGAGAGGAAGGCTCAAGGAAGGAAGTGGAAAGGAGAGCTAGCGGGGGAAAGGGCGTGTGTGTGTATGTGTGTGTATGTAGAAGCAAAACGCAACAGGGCTCAGGCGTGAACGGGGCGTGTGGATGTATGCACAGAGCGTGAAGCGGCACCCGAAGTGTGCGTGGTAAAGTGTATACTGTACAGTACTGCCAGTGACTGCGAGGGTGCATGGAATTTCAGACAGGCGGACCGGAAAGGCAGGGCAGAGCAGAGCGGGAGGTGGGAAAAAGGAGAGAGGGCAGAGGCTGCGAAATTTCGACGTTGGGGCAAGCGAGAGGGGTCAAAGGGGCGGATACAGACTGGGCAACGCTGCTACTGTACTCAGTCGAGCTGCATCGACAGCACCCAATTTTGCTCAAGACTTATTCAGAACAAGCACATGAGCAAGTCGGAGCTGCCATTCGTCACAGGTTGAGCCTGTCGTGCAGCTTTCGAATCCGAGCAACAGCTAGGAGAACCAGAGCAACAAATGGGAAGACAAGCACATTTCTTGGACGATTGTTTGGAGACCGTTGTTATCGGGATGTCTCTCCGTCTTTTGTACAGTACGCTGTGTGATGTGAGCACAGCATCTTCGCGCGCGCAGACGCACGAGCATGCGGGATCAAAGCAAGCTTGCATCAGTCGCCTGCGTCTCGCTTGCTTCCACCAGCAGACCTTCCGCTTTCAAAATAGAAAGTGGGTAAGCAAATCTATTTGGTGGACGGCGAACAGCACCCTGGAAATCGGATCAGCCAACGTCACTACTTGGCGCGGCTGGCGTTTCCCGGTCCCCTTGACAAAGGCAACTGAGAGAGCACATGGAACGACGACCATCTAGGGGCGTTGTCATGGATGAATGCGCCAAGCGGCTCGATCTGGCTGATTTGTATATGAGTCTGCCGAAATGAAAGCCTTGCCCCATCCTTCACATACCAGCAAGATGTTGTACTATCGCCGTTTTTCTAGCCTTTGAATGACCTTGCTTTCATGGTCTTCTTCATCATCATCTTAGGTCGTTGCCATCAGCAGACAGAAAGGTTAGACTTTAGATGTGTAAGGCTACCAGCGTGGTGAAGCAGCTAGCTAGTACGTGTTGGGGGTTTGGGGTGTTTCAGGAGCTTGGTAGTAAATCTGTCGCGACACTGCCCTAGGACCCAGGAGCTGTCCCCTGGAGGGTGTTTTGAAACGACGCGTGGCAGTTTGAAAGGTGTTGTTCTCGCGTGAATACAAATGGGTCTCCTGAGTGGGTGTGACGCGTGTTTCAGGGTTTGTATTCTCAGGGGCTTGTTTTTCGCAGCGAGCCATCAGCTGCTGTACGGCCTGTCCGGAGGCTGCTGCTCACCGCCAACGAGGCCTGCTCCTCCTTTTTCGACAATCACTTTTGCGCCGGTTTGAATCTCGTCATGTCGATGAACCCATTCTTAGGTGATCACTGAGCCGTATCAGATCCTTTACTCCGGATTCCGTGCTTGAGCACTGGCACGAATCACACAGGCGGCTCGTACGTATAACCTTGATTTCTCTGTCTGCATGTTGCCAGCAATAGTCGGCACAACCGTACACCGAAGGCTTGGATGTACGGCTAGGAAGCCTGCAGCTATGCAAGATACTATGTGATGCCCTCCCGTGTGATGCTCGGCATCGCCACTAGAGCCCCCAATGGCAGCCTCAGCTTGAATCGATGCACGGAAATGGAGTAAGCGTCAGGCCGGCCAAAAAGCGCGTGTCAGTCACGTGCGCCAGCTCAGGGGTCTGTGGCCTAACAGGTTGGTTTCCTTCCCAGGCGACCGCAGACAGGGCTGGCAGCAGGGACCCCGCTCACCGTCTCGATAGCCCGGCGATACCACTCATTGTAAGTAGCCTAATCACACAAAGGAAAGAGAGACTGACAGAAAAGCCTTGGTGCTTCTTGCTTCAAGGCGAGCGAGGTGGTGGTGCTACATAACGGTGCAGTCGTCGTTGGGGTTACCCGAGCCGCCAAAGCCGGGGAAGTTTTCGAGTTCGGGGGGCATGTCGCCGACGATCTCCTTGGGAGGGGAGCCACAGTCCTGCATCTGATTCATAAGATCCTGGATTCTGGACGTCATGGCTTTGTTCTTGGCATCGTACTTGGGATCGTCAAAGATTTCGACGATCTGGGCGATGTAGGTCGACTGCTGCTGGTATCGGGTTCGGTCTACGGCGGAGATCGAGGCAGAGTCGGGCCCGCTGAGATAGGCAGGGTACTTGTCCCGAAGCTCCTTGAGCGGCTCGTAGAGAATGTCGCGGGACATGAGCTCGTCCATCATTCCTTCGAGCATCTTGGCAAGCTCGGGATTGTCGAGTGCGCCAGCGCCATCACCGCCTTCTCCGCCGCCAAGCGCGGCCAGCAGCTTGGCCATCTCTTCGCCGTCCGCTCCTCCAAGTGCAGCAAAGGGGTTGTCGGAGGCAGACGAGTTGGTGGCGGAGGCAGATGCATCGCTCTCCTTCAGCTTGGCCAGCGTAGCGGCAATCGCGTCGTTAAAGTTGCCGGGCTTGGCCGTGCCCGAGCCGGAGGCAGTCGGCTGCTCTCGATCCTTGCTCGTCGACGATGCCGATGCTGGGTTTGCGGCACCAGCACCTGTACCAGCCCCAGCACCGCCAAATCCGGCCATCATGGCCTCAAACTGACGCATGAGCTCCTGCTCGTTAAAGTCCTGGGTGGCTGCGTCGGCGGATCCCGAAGCACCAGCAGCGGCGGGGGCGCCATCGACACCGGCCTGGGAGCCGAGCTCCTTCATGAGAGCCTCCATACCCTGCGCGAGCTCCTTGGCAAAGTCCTGGGAGAGGATGTCGTCAAGGTCATCGTTTTCGGCGTCATCTCCTGCGCTTGTAGAGGCGGCGCCGGCAGTGTCCGAGTCCTTCGCAGCAGAATTCTTGCTGGAAGGTGCTGCTGCTACAGGCGAGGAAGATGAATGTGCTGCTGTGGAGGGTGCGGGCTGTGCCGAGGCTTGTGCGATGGCCGAAGACGTTGATGGCTGATTGAACTCGTCGAGCACGTCTGTGCAGCGGTCGTGATCACAGTCAAGCCATTAGGGCACCGAGGAGAGAGAGAGAGAGAGAGAGAGAGAGAGAGAGAGAGAGAGAGAGAGAGAGAGAGAGAGAGAGAGAGAGAGAGAGAGAGAGAGAGAGAGAGAGGGAAGGGTGTGGTTTCAGGATCAGCACGCGATCAACATTGGGTGAGCAGAGGCAGGCAGAGGATCGCGATACTTACCGTCAAGATCGTCGAGGTCGTCTACATCGTCGGCAGGATCCGATGCGCCTGCGGCCGCTGCCTCGACATGTTGTGGTGGCGCGTGTTCCTGTGAGGTTGTTGGCGTGGTTGACGACATTATGTTGTGTGAGGTCGTAGAGCCCGAAGGATATCTGTCGATCAAGGTGACAACAACAAAGAGGGCCAAGAAGAGCAAAGCTGGAAGCAGAACGAGAAAAAGGAGCGGATGCGGAGACGAGAAAGCAGAGGTGTAACCGGGCCATCCGGATGTGTCGGTAACCTGTGCTGTAGCATTCAGTGAGCCACGATACATGAATGCCACAGCACACTACTCTGTAGTACCTTTCTGTACAGTAATTGCACCAGACCTGCTGTTCTAGTACAGTAAAGTAGTATTACTGTAGTGATTCGTGTAATGTAGCACAGCGTCGTGCGGCAGATGAGAAGTGAGTGCCTGGCGTGGGGCCCAATACCCGCGGGCCGCGATTGGACCCGCTTTCAAGCTCTAATTATGATAAACTTGGTTCTGGATGAGGGTGGACACATAAGGATCTGACACAAGCGTCTCACTATGGTCTAACACTGATCCCTCTGTTCACATTTCGCGTCGGGGGATGGCCCGCTTCGGTTTTTAATGCCAGCCTCCTCACTGGCTCAGATGATACTAGTGTGTCAATAATTATATAATATTATGGCGAGAAACCTAAACCCTCCAGCGATTTAACGGACGCTGTCAGGGAAAAGGCAACCTTTAGTCATCACGTAACCATGACAACAATACTTTCCTCGGTCGGGAATCGGACCCTGCTTGTACCAACCTTTTTTGGTTGGCTCTGTCATAGATTGTCACCTTACGGACGGCCATCAGCACTGCTTCTGGCTTGATTGTTTGCTGTTACAGGTTCATCATAGCGCTGGAGCTCATATACGCCTACAATGTGGCCATTCAGCTTGTCGCCTTCCAGCGCAGCAGGGTCGAGCTCCGTTTCGGCAGACAAGTGTCCCGTCGACGAAGAGACCCGTCAGGCGTGGCTCAAGGCCAACCCTGGTCGATCGTCTCCCTTTCAGCCCGCTCCCGACAGCGCAGCCGATCCTTCTGCCTCCTCTTTGACAACATCAGCCGCTGCAACACCCTCCTCCAGTTCTTCAAAGTACGATCAGTCGGCCGACGAAGCGAGACTCTCCAAGGAGCGAGAGATCTCGTCGATCCCACGCTCGTTTGCCCAGCTCGCATCGAATACAAGTACCCCGGCTCAAGCTGCTCAACCCTCTGCGGCCTTGGATGCGACTGCGAGTGCACCTGTAAATGCGACTGAGGACCAAGACGGCAAATGGGTGTATCCGTCGCCCTTGCAGTTTTACAATGCCATGAAGCGAAAGAACCAGAATCCAAACGTGGCAGATATGGACATTGTCGTGCCTATCCACAACGCAGTCAATGAGCAGGCATGGAGACAAATTCTCCAGTGGGAACGCATGTGGACCAACCAGACCCCCGGCTCGGAATCGACCAAGCTCATCTCGTTCAAAGGCAGGCCCAAAGACCTCACCTGGCATGCTTGGTTCCGAGGCCTTGCTGGCTACCAACATCCCTTTGACCGTCATGACTGGACAGTAGACCGAGACGGAAAGCAGGTCCGATACATCATCGACTTCTACTCGGGTCGTTCGGCCCCACCTCCTAACACGGATTTGGCGAACACTGACGACACAATCGCTAAAAACTTTGGCGCAAGCCAATCCCAATCCCAACAACAACCCCAACCTCTCAGCTTCTATCTCGACGTAAGGCCCGCCCCTTCCACCCCAGAGGGCATCGCAATGCGCACACAGAGACTCTTTTACCGTTACTTTGGCCAACCCGGCTCTGCGCCCCAGTAAGATCATTTTCTCGTTTCTAGACGTTGGTTTTTATCGAGATTGCGCGACTCGCGCCTATTACTGTAGATCCATACCACTTGCCCTCGTCCTTTCGCACCCTAGCCTTTGGAACACAATGTCACCGCTTTTCACAGTCCCTCGTCTGACAGTCCAGCCATATCGAGCGAGCAAAACAAGAATCGCATTCATCGACGCGTGCAGCAAACAGAGGCTGGGATGGTGACCGAAAAGCAACGTGGCGAGCGAGAACCACATCGAAATGAAGCCTCGCTACGAATCATGAATCAAGAACAGTGAGTGAGTGTGTGTGTAGGATCAGAGTGTATGGTACAGAGTCTGAGCAGAACCGAAAACGAGCCAAGGGTGCGCAACCAAAACGACACGGGAACAAAAGGGAAACGAAAAGGCAGAAAGGGCGAGACCACGACAAGCATCATCGCGGGCAGCCATGGAACGAAATCAAATAATCATCAAGAAATGCCAGGTCACCAAGGAGGCAGGAAACCTTGCTGCCAACAAGCTCAGGCAGCCTGCACCGAGGCGATGCTGCCAGCGCTCGAGAGTCGAGATCCAAAGCTCATCCCGTTACCGCCAAAGCTCGCAGCTCGCGGGCTGGCACACAGCTTCGACATAGCATCCTTGCGCAGCCGACTGTTCATTCGTGCCTGGAAGTTGATCGCCTTGAACTCGGTTGGCTGGCCCTTGGGCTGGCGGCGTGGCTGGATTGGCGGCAGCATCAGCCCACCCGCGTTTGATCCGGCCTGCATTGAGGGAGCGGCCGAGATCGATGCAGCGGCGCTCGCCTTGGCCTCGCGGGTGAAAGCGCGCGTGGGTGGTGCAGCTGCCAGGCTGATGGCACGAGGAATGGCCTTGGGTGCCTGGACCGACGGCGCAACGTTGGCATTGCCGCGACCGAGCGAGCCATACTTGCCAGTGCTTGGGTGCTGTTGTTGTTGTTGTTGTTGTTGTTGGTGGTGTTGGTGCTGCTGCTGCTGCCTCTGCTGGGCGTTGAGCGCCTTGGCCAAGGGCGTGTTGACGTCGAGGTCCTCCTCGCTCGTCTCGGGAGTCTGATCACCTTCGACTGCCTCGAGGTCCGACGGCGCTCGAGAGCCTTCAGAGGCACTGTCGTCGATCACGATCGAGGGCGTCATGGTGCGCGATCGACCGGAGAGGATCGAGTCGGCGGTGCCAGACGAGGGACGTCCCCTGCGTGACTGCAGGCTTGATGCTGGGGATGCAACACGGTGAGTTGGAGGCGTCGACATGCGCTCCGGCGTAGCTGTGGGTGTAGCTGCCCCTCCACGCCAGCCTCGCTGATCTAGGGGAACGCGCGCCTGACCCACAGGTTGGTCCTGTCCGCCGCTGGTCATGCGAGAGTGGCGGTTGAGGATATTCTGAAGCTGCTGCTGCTGTTGAGATATCTGTTGCTGCTGCTGCTGTGCGGCCATGCTCGTGTTGTCGCCGCTCTGGCCGGCGTAGGCATCGGTAGAAAGCGAGCCGCCTCCATCGAGGCCCATTGACTGGTAGAGCTGCTGGGCCTGTCGCTGCCGGAGATTGGCTTGGATGCTGGCTTTGGCGGCCTGTCGCTGCTCCTGAGCCGAGGCGGCGGCGTGTGCAGCACCCATCAGTGAGGCATGCGACGGTTCGTACTGGTCCACATTACCGGCGCCGCCCTGAAGCTGAGCGAGGAGGAAACGCTGTTGAGCGGCCACTTGCTGCTGGTGTTGGCTAGCATTCAGATAGTGTTGTTGCTGCTGCTGTTGCTGCTGCTGTTGCTGTTGCTGTTGCTGCTGCTGCTGTTGCCGTTGCTGTTGCTGTTGCTGTTGCTGTTGTTGTTGCTGTCGCTGCAGCGCTTGAAGTCGCATCAGCTCGAGCTGCTGCTGTTTGGCGGCCAGCTGCTGCTGCATGAGCTGTTGCTGCAGTTGCAGCTGCACGAACTGTTGCTGTTGCTGTTGTTGATGATGACTATTGCCGTACGCGGGGTAGGGATGATTCTGAGCTTGATAGTTGGGGAAGGCAGTGCCATTGTCATTGTGACGGAAGTGCTGGTGCTGCTGCTGATGACCAGCAAGTGCAGATTGAAGGCGCATCGCTGCGAGCTGCTCCTCGAGGCTCGCTTGCATCGTGGAAACATCACGTCCACCGTCGGCACCGCGGTAGGACCCGTGCTGTGGTTTTTGCGGCTGTTGCTGTGAGAGCATGTAGGAGTTGGGGATGTGCGGCTGGCGTTGAGCCTGGGCATGGTTCTGTCCAGGCGCGAAGCCCGAAGCGCTCGAGTTGACGACTCCGGCCATGAGCGGATTGTAGCTTGAGCCGTCCATGCGGAGGGTGGCGAGGAGATCGGCGCGGGCCTGAGCCTGGTAGGCCGACTGGTAAGCTTGCTGCTGAGACGACGTGTTCATTGTGGCAGACTTTTTCGTAGAAAGTACAAAAGGCGAGTCGGAGAGCTTTTGAGAGTGGTAAATAGGCTTGAAACCGTCGAGGTTGAATTGGAGACCGAGGTATGCTGAAGACTAGCTTCGTGAAGTTGGCTTGCAACTAGATGGTTGGTTGATGGATGAGTGTGAGACTTGAGATGTGAGAGACTTTTGCTCGCAAGCCCTGGTATATGGATATGTGTTGCGGTGACAGTGAGAAAATGGAGACCGGGCGTCTCGGGTAGAGAGTCGCTGAAAAGAAGATATGATGGCCTTGCAAAGGCGAAGGACTAAAGCTCGAAAATGTACAGACCGAGTTACAGCGGTCCGAAATCCTTGTGATGCAAAGGGAAAAGCGCCGACAGAATGATCGATGCGAGAGGCGAAGTGGGTAGAGAAGAGTCCGAAGAGGATGAGATAAGGGAACTACGAAAGGATTGACGAGAATCGGATGGGAGACGAAAGGAGAAAGCGGAAGTGAAGGACAAGTAAGGGGAAAATGGGAACCCGGCGTAGCTGGGCAAAGTGCGCAGGGGAAAGATTGCCAACTTTCGGTCAAAAGCTAGCAGGGGCGGTGTTCTTATACTCGGACACCGGCTGTACAGATGGGACCGACAGGTGGAAAGCTCAGAGAGCTGCGAGGGGTGCGAGTTTGAGCGACGAGATGAGATGGGGTCGGAGAATGAGATGCTATGTCGCGCACGGCTGCAGATGAGGTAAAGATGCTTGTCGATGAAAGCAACAGCGTGCAGTGTGGGTGAGAGACCAAAATAAGCCCGAGTGTTGGAGGGCGGATGCGATCTTGCAGACTTGGACTTGAAGGTGGTGTGCGATCAGTGCTGGTGAGCTGCTGTGACAGAGTGGCGCAGTGTGCGGAGGGGTGATATTGCAATGTGGCGATGAGTGGTGGTACTTCTACGTTCGGGGACTAAGAAGAGACCGAGATGAGAGCAGGCCGGATGATGTTGTCAGGTCAAGCTAGAGGTCGAACGCGCGAGGTGGGTTGACCAAGATGCAGAGACGAGATCAAGACGTGGTGCAAGCGGCACGGTAACAGAGGAGGACCAAGAAGCCAGAAGAGGACCCTGTGTCGAAATATGGTCGATTAAGAGATGAAGAGGCGAGGCGACTTGAGAACACGTAGAGTGTATGCGCTTTTTTTCCTGTAAAGTTGTACTGCGAAAGGTAGGCTTTTGCTTTTTTTGTTTTTGTTTTCGAAGAGGCTTGGAATGTGGGATCAGGTTGTTGAAGTAGCTGGGGTGAGGGGGTGAGGATATGGGGCGACAATTACGGGGCAAAGAGGAACCAAAGAGTCAAAGAGCAACAGAAAAAAGGGGGGAAGACGAGAACCGGACGTGGGGGATGATGGTAGGAGAAGGGGTCAAGAAGAGCGATGATGGATACGAAGATTGAACAGAGTCGATACCAACGGCCACAGCCTCAGCTACTGTACTGTAATGAACGCTGAGAAGCGGGTCGGGCAGAGGGTGCCAAAGCAAAGGCGAACGCAGCCAAGCCAAGTCAGGCGGACGCACAGCAACTCTGTCTCGTTTTCGGCCTGCAGCAGTCCCAGCAGCTGCAACAGCACCACCACCACCACAACCACAACCACAAGCGACAGCCTAATCCAAGCGACCGACGGGCCAAGCTGCTCCAAAGCCACAAGGCGTTTTCAAGGGCCGTGTCGGCAGAGAGACAGGACAGCAGGTGAGGGGCAGCAGGTGAGCCAAGTGAAAAAGAGAGAGAAAAATGAAAAAAGTCGAAAAATCAGAAATGCCCAGGATGGAGCCAGGGCGTAACATCACGACTCATCAACAAACATGCCGGCGCGCAGTAAACAGTACCCCAGCAGAGCCAGGTGTACACGTCAGTACGGTAATCAGACTTGTCCCCAAAGCTTGCTGCAAGACGGGCCCATACCCGGTCTGCCCCAATTACTGCCACATCACACACACTGCAGCCCTGCCGGGCGGGCCTGGAACGCGCGTGTCGTGGCCCTGTTGCTGCGCCAAACT
>KZ819189.1:621535-656727 GCA_003144125.1 Testicularia cyperi
TTTTTAATAATGGCCCATTTTCGATATGGGCTGAGCCGTTGACTCTTCCTGCTGGCCCGTATGCATATGCCAGCGGGTCCAGATTCGACCTATCGCGCCAAGCAACTTACCAAAAGAGAGAGAGAGAGAGAGTCCCGTTGGCGCTGCGTGCTGGCAACTGGGCGCAACCTCGCAACGTGAACCCAGCTAGGCTCTGGGTCCCTCCTCCCATCCGTAATACAGTATTCATGTTTTCGCCTCTGGACCCCGTCCTGGTACCCGTGTGTATGTCCAGACCAGCTAGCATCGCAGCGGCACCCTGAGCCGCAGTGCAGTGCAGTACAGTGCGGTACAGCAAAGTACAGTGTGAATTTCTGTTGGTCCCATCTGTTTGCTTGTGAGGATTTTGTTCCGTCAGCCTCTGCGGTTCTCGGATGCGTCTGGAATCCTTCTCGACACCCGTCCGCCGGAATGTGGCGGCGTATCGCAGATTCGACCGTCGCTCTCGTCGCGTGCTTTCACATGATGTGAACGAGGTAAAAAAATAATAATTATGATTGTGTCTTGGGTCCTATGCCACAGATGCTGTAGATAGGCGAGCTGAACCCGCTTGTGCAAAGGCTGATGGGGCGGTAACAGATGCCACTTCCCTCATCTTGTCGTTTGAGCGGAAGCCAGGATCGCATGAACGGCAGCCGGGCGATCATGAGCGCGTGCCGAAAGGGCAGGAGCTGAAGACGAGCAATCAGTCGCAGCCAAGCATCTGCGCGCGTAGCTCGAGGCCGGGTGGCATGTCATTTCGCCAGACTCTTGTCCAGACCCCGACAGGTGCCAGAGGCAAGAGGCATGGCAGGCCTCATCAGCTCTTGCCTCAAAGGTACTGAACGCCGACACGTGAACTTATTATTAATGTCACCGGTACGGGTTCGGTAGTCAACAAACTCCGTTGCTTTGAGAAGCGGACGCGATGTGCGGGTGTATGCGCAAGGCTCGGCGCCCGTCAGTCTTCGCAGCTATCGCAGCTATCCATCGGGTTCGCAAGGGCGACTCGTTTTCGCGTAAAGTCATCTATCTGCCTTGGGCCGGATAGCTGGAGCAGAGGTCTCTGGTAGGGAAGCCCTTGCATGGTTGACCGGCATAGGGCCCAAGCGGACCCTGAGCTTGCCGGCCCGTGTCGCCGTCAAAGGCCTGCATGGCTGAGGCAGTTCACCTTCGAGGCCTGGAGCCTTTCTTTCTCCCCTCGCTAGCATCACAAGCATACAGCAGGCTCGAGTCGGACGAGTCGTTTACAGTACAACCGTAGCTGCGACATTGGATCCCACTTCCATCGAATTGGGCATACATGCATACATACATTAAACTTACCTATATTACATTAATTACATTATTGCTTTCGGAGCGTGGAAACGGCTCCGGTGTCTTGATACGATCAGTCTGCAGACCAGCTCATCGCATCAGAGCGATCAGACGGCAGCTCGCAGAATGAGCTGCAAAGACAGCATGCGGCTATGGACGATTGTCCTCCGCCATGTAGCACGGTTGATGCCGTGCGAACTTTGCTCATAAATCGCTGGCGGACTTGACGCTTGCGAATGAACATGTTGGGTCGTTCCCTTGACACGAATATACAGTAGTATTAGGATTACTACCTGTATTCTCTCTTCGCCTTGCCTCGCCTCGGCTGGGGTGAGCTCGCTTCCACAAACCACGTATCCGAGTTGGACAGTCCAAGGTGCGGTACACCAGCAAGCATGCACGCTCCGTCCCTCTTGTCCTGGCCAAATTGCTCGCGTCGAGTGAGGCGACGCGTAGAGGAGGTCGCTTGAGAGAAAAGGAAAAAGAGTCACCTTGGCGTGCTGTCTGACTGTTAGGCTACACTCGACTCGTTGGCGATCTGCTACGTTGTAAGAGAAGCAAGCGGCGCTTATATTTTAGCGCCTCTTGTTAGGCTAGACGTGTGTTGGTCAAAAGTGACGTGAACCGCCAAGCCCGTCAGGACCGAGTGGTGCCACGTCGGATGAGAAAAATCGCAAAGGCCAAAATAAGGAAGGGTCGGGTAACGTTACTTACTGTACTCGACTATCGGTACAGTACAGTACTGGTAATGTACTGTCTCTAGTGTACTGTACAGGATGCTACAGTCTAAGTGTCTAAAGCCGTGGAGACCCCGCACTTTGGCCTCAGGCCCATCTGGCTACCTGTGCTGCGGGTTCCGCTTCCTGTACTGTACCGACAGATGGAGACAAGCTGGAACACACACACAACTCGAGGGGTCTCATGAGCACTGCGCAAGCCCACACTCTTCGGTCGTGTAGCACTCATCACCGTCACCTCCGCCGATCCCTTTTCTCCTGCCCTCAAGACAGCCCTTAGTTCTGCCTAGCTCTGCCCCGCAACGACGATCTTGCTCCCCTTGACCACTTCAGAATTGCGCTTCTCATATCTTTGCCGTCCCTCTTTCTAACGTTCTACCTTCGTCACTGCGGTGTATACATCGTCAAAGCCACAGATAGTGCAACAGTTTCTGGATCTTTCCATACTTCTGCGATCGACTCGACCTTGCAATGGCCGCCAGTGCTCCACGCCTTGGCCAGTTGCTGGCTAGCACAAGATCGGTAGCTTCCTGCTCGAGGACGCTTGCTGCTCCAACGTGCTCAGCTTCGCCCTCGTCACTTCGTCTGGCCGCCACACTCTTGACCCGCGGCATCAGCTCCACTGCGGCAGCAAACAAGGACGGCGACCAGCCGCAAGGATCTCTGCCAGGCCATCCGACTTCGGTGTTTCTCACTTCGCTCAACGACAGCTTCTTTGACCGCGTCAAGCCCAAGACGCTCTCGGGCAACGCCAATGCGCAGGGTGGCATCCCTACCTATCGTCTGCTCGATGGCGTTGGCAAGCTGCTGCCCGGCGTGACCGAGGAGATGGTCGACATTGGCGAGGCCGAGGCGGTCAAGATGTACCGCACCATGCTGCTCCTGCCTGCCATCGACGTGATCCTGTACAATGCGCAACGACAGGGCCGCATCTCATTTATGATGACCTCGTACGGCGAGGAGGGTGCGGTGATCGGCAGTGCTGCCGGCCTCGATGGCGCCGACGAGGTGTTTGCCCAGTATCGAGAGTCTGGCGTGCTGCTCTGGCGCGACTTTTCGCTGGATCACTACATGTCTCAGGTGTTTGGCGCCGAGGACGATCTCTGTGGCGGTCGTCAGATGCCCGTTCACTTTGGCAGCACCAAGCATCACTTCCACACCATCAGCTCGCCGCTCTCGACCCAGATCCCACAGGCTGCCGGTGCAGGCTACGCTCTCAAGCGCACCAAAGGCAGGGAGGGCAACGTGGTCATCTGCTACTTTGGCGAAGGTGCTGCAAGCGAGGGCGACTTCCATGCCGGCATGAACCTCGCCAGCACCACAAAGAGCCCAGTCATGTGAGTGAACCAAGTTGACGACCATCTATAGAGAAAGGCCGCGAGCTACGTTGAACTGACGATCCGCGTTGCTCTCTGCCGTTGACCCACTTGACCGGCTCCTGCAGCTTCTTTGTTCGTAACAATGGCTATGCGATCTCCACGCCGGCTGCCGAGCAGTTCCGTGGCGACGGTATCGCATCTCGGGGACCTGGATACGGCATGATGACGATCCGCGTTGACGGCAACGATGCGCTTGCGGTGCGATCGGCGGTCAAGGCAGCCAAGCAGAAGGCGTTGGAGGAGCAGCGACCGGTGCTGATCGAGGCCATGACCTACCGAGTTGGCCATCACTCGACGTCGGACGACTCGTCGGCCTACCGCTCCAAGCAGGCGGTCGAGAGCTGGAAGCAGATGGACAACCCGCTGCACCGCATGCGCAACTTTCTCACCGACCGTGGCTGGTGGAACGACTCGCTCGAGGAAGAGACCAAGGCCGCACACCGCAAGTCGGTCATCGAGGCCATGGGCAGAGCAGAAAAGAAGAAGCGCCCCAGACTCAGCGCCATGTTTGAGGACACGTACCGAGGCGACCTGCCCGAAAACCTCAAGGTAAGTCGGCCTCGCTTCTGCTCGTCCTTTACCGTTGCACGCCATGATGGCACACTTGCTGACCTGGCCTTTTTTCTTTTTTTTTTTTCTCCTTCTTCTTTCTTTTCGTTCTCCTGTTTTTGTTTCATTGATCTTTCTTGTACTCGCTCGCTTCTGTCCCTCATCTCACTCTGTCACTTGGTTGCCTGGGTAACAGGAGCAACGCGCCGAGCTGGCCGCACTGGTAGCCAAGTACGGCTCCCTACCCGGTTGGGCCAAGGAGCTGGAGAAGCATGCCCAAGGCGGCAAGGATATGGAGCAGTACCTCGAGAGCCAAAAGTAGAATCGCAAGCCCATCGCACAATACTGCATGTTTCTTTTGAATATCAGATGTAGACACGAGCAAGCTATCAAACGGGGCTTGATGGTGGCCGCGTAGACACAACATCGGCGATCTCGGGCAGAGTGGGAATATTGACGGGTGAAATACATTAGATAAATATATAGACACTGCAGGAAGCAATATAATGTACTGTAGTACTGTAGCTCTTCTGTACAGTATTTGTCTGAGAAAGGGTCTCTCTCGGGTTGCACGCGACACGGCCGAAGCGAGAGACGTGTCCGAGCTTTAAAAAAAAAGACCCAACCAACCCTTTTCTTTTTCTTTTCTTTTTTTTTTCCCCTCTTGGTGATGCTAGACCGCTTGGCAAAGTTACTTGTCCGAACCCGTCCTTGCCAAGGCGGTCAATACCTAACTACTTGACAGCTCGACATACGCTCTTCATCCCCGCCCTCTCCGACTTGAGACACCTCGTCTCGCTCCTCTTCGCCCATCGGCCTTTACTACACACCTCTGATCTGAACTACCCGCAGGCAGGACCCGGAGCTGTTGCGATTGCGATTGCCGTCCGCTCGAGCAGCATTCTTCCGAGCAAACGATTAATACACACGACGGTGATTCCAGTCGGTGTATCAAATTGCAAGGTTGTAGCAAGATGTCCTACGTCGTACAAGCGGGGCTGTTCGCCGGAGGCCTGGTGGTTGGAGCAGGTGGTGCTGTACTGCTGGTCGGTGGTGGCAACCGCAACAAGCAGGCCGCTGCCGTGCCTTCGGGGACAGCCGAGCGTCCCGGTCCACCTGCGGTCGCTACGGCATCGTCTACATCGTCAGCGTCGAGCGCCGTTGTCGACACTGGTTCGAGGAGTGACGGGATCGGGTCGGCATACTCTGCATCGGATGCGCTCGGGCCAGCAGGACATCCGGGACCCGTGGCCGACTTTCTGCGACATGCCGCATACGTATCCTCCTACGATCGACGACTGCGACACCCATCGTGGACTGCCGAGCACATCACGGCAGCGTCTCTGCAGCGGCCCGGATCCTCAAACGGAGGCAGTGGCAAGCCCGACCGCTCCAACTCGGTGTTCAAGGAAGACGTGCGCATCCCGGAACTCTTCCGTGCGCGCCTCGCCGACTACTTTCGCAGCGGCTACGATCGAGGCCACATGGTGCCTGCTGCAGATGCCAAGTCTTCGCAGCTGGCAATGGACGAGACGTTCCTGCTGACCAACATTGCGCCTCAGGTGGGGCAGGGCATGAATCGCGACTACTGGGCACATACGGAAGACTTTGTTCGGCGTCTCACTGGACGCTTTGCGGACCTGTACGTGTTCACCATCCCGCTCTACCTGCCCCGTCAGTCGACCGACGGCAAGTGGAGGGTCTCGTACGAGGTGATTGGCAACCCGCCCAGCATCTCGGTCCCCACCCACTTTGCCAAGGTCATCCTCGGCGTGGGTGCGGCACCGGAAACAGTGCAGATCTCGGGACCCAAGCCAGACTGGAAGCACACGTCCACCGCATTGACCAGCAAGGTCGGTCTCGGCAGCGCAGGCGGAGTCATGGCACTAGGCGCCTTTGTCATGCCCAACAGCGTGATCCCCAACGAAGCTCCGCTGGAGAGCTTTGCGGTCCCCGTGGAAACCGTCGAGAGAGCCGCTGGCCTCACCCTCTTCCCTCAGGCGATCAAGCAGTCTGCCAAAAAGCTCTGCGACACCGTCCAGTGCTCCATCATCGTGCGCGAGTTTGCAGACAAGTCAAAGACCCTCGCGGCACCAGCTCCCAGGCCTTTGCCGTCACCTCGAATGTAGCCCAACGTAGCATCGCGTTGACATTTGCACATCGTACCCGCTCGACCTGGCAGGAAGCTCTGAGTGTGTTCCCGTCTGCGAATCATTACAGCCGGAGAGGCTGCAAAGTAGGTTTCAGGAGTTCAAGAGCATAAGCAGGTTTGCGTTTGAATATCAGTAATCTATAATATCGATCATAACCTGAAAATGTGGCAGTGAAATTAGCAACCCGAAAATCGGGTACGAAATTCGCATGTGCGTCGTGTTCCTGAAGTATCAGAGTTGTTGTTCAGGGGCTTGACATGGTCAAGTACAGTAGCTGTCGTGCGGTGGCTGTGAGCTTACGGGGAGATGAAAGACGACCGAGTCTGGCGATTCGTTGTAGCAGTGCAGCCGAATCATTGGCTTCGATGCGTTCGGGAAGGTTGACAGGAGTCTGTGGGAAAAAGAAAAAAAAAACAGACAAACCCAAAAACAGAACTCTCTGCTGTGGACTTCATGCAAGCGAGCCGACTTGGCGAAAACCATGATTCCGTTGATCCGATGTTGTAGTGTGGTCAGTTGATGCTCTCACCCAACTTGGCTTTGCATCGCGATCTATCCATAATCAAGGAACTTGAAGGTGACGAGGGTCTGCAGACGGCATCCCGCAACAGCTGGCCAGGCCACCGCACATGTGTGTCTGCATGCATGGCAGAAGCTGAGGCGAGTTAGGTGGCTGCTTTGCTACAGAGGTGTCTTTTGACATGGCGAGGCTAGTGGGCGCGTCAACTGTCGAGGCTCCTCATACAGTACAGTACAGAATATGCAGCGCGATACTGTACAGTACTTGAGAGCATGCAGGCAGCAGAGCATGGGGCCTCAATTTCCGCAGAGGTATACATCTACAACACCACAATATGAATATATAATAGCATTCGGTAATGTGTACGCTCTTCCCGACGAGAACACACAACAGGACAACTGGCAAAGGCTAGAGTTGAACAGGCCGAGGCGTTCAGACATTCAGAACTTTGCTGTTTTGGGCAAGTGGAAACCAAAGTCCGATCCCGATGCGAGGATCAGAGCCCACCATCAAACAAAGCTGAGCCAATGGCGCTACGGCGGCAGACTGCACTAGTGTCGCAGCTTGCTGTCAACGTCGGCGCCTCTGTCATCACGAAGTATTGATCCACGGCGTTGGACCAGTGTGCTTAGATTGAAAAACACCTCATATCCATCCACAGCTACGTACACAGTACAGCAACAGTAGCAGCATTCAGGGGCCCGATCCGACTGAATTTCATACCCACAGCTCCTGTAGTCACCGTACGGCGTCGCTTGTTGGTCTCTTGCTCTGATCCCTTTTATTTTTTCTGCTTATTTGTGTCGGGGCTTCCGCCGTCCCAAACAAGAGGAGAGAAATGTACGTCCAATTTGCACTCTATCTCGGTCTCGGATTAGCCGCTTCGCGCCGCGGTCCGTCGGGTGCTGCTCTGAGCCCTTCTGCCTGAATGCCAGTCTCCGCCCTGGCCTGCAGAAGCATTTGTCTGACTTCCCGCGATGATTTTTGTTTTTGGCATGCGTGTATGTATGTATGTGTGTGTGTGTGTGTGCGCGTGTGTGTGTCTCTCTTGCCTGTAGGGCCGCTTCGGGGCTTGCAATAGAGCGTATGAACAACAGACTCAGCCCGCCAGTATGTGACGCTTGCTGCACGGCTGCCTTCCTCATCTACGTTGGCCATCTCTACAGTGGTGCCTCTTCTCGATCCAGCACTACAATAGCCAGCCGACTGCACCGCTGTGTAGCTTCTGCATCTGCTCGACTTGCCTGCTTCGGTCCATCAAGCCATACACCCTCCCGATTCATCCTTGCTGGGTTGGGTCATCCCGTGCACCCTTGCCTTTCTATGTTCAATCGGCCCACATCTCTCCACATCGCACCACCTCCATCTCCCACTCTGACACGACAGTCTTGACGACCGGCTGCAAACAACCTCAACACTCATCACACCTCCATGCAAGCATGACCTGACGCCAGGCAGAGCACGACATCACTTCTTCAGCGCCCTACTACTCAGACAATCATGAGGCCTTCGATGTCTTAATAGCCGGACATACTTTCGACTCGATCTCGCCGGCACATCGGTCTGCCGCAGACGCGCATCCGTCGCCTCTACTGGGGCACGTACGACCATGCCGCCAACAATATCACACAACCAAGCCCGGTCTCGACTGCCGGCCAACTGGCGCCAGTCGGATGACAAGGGAGCCCCGGTCGTCGCCGCAGCAGCAAAGCACCGCAAACTTGCACATGGATGTAGCCCAGTGACGCCCATCCGATGGTCGACACACACCTTGACACCCGACCCCGTCGACTCTGGCCCCAATGACCCTTATGACACCATTCGCACCCGTTCTGACACCAGCCAGCCGTACGACACTTTTGCTCATCGCCGCAAAAGCAGAATCAGTGACCTCACCTGCGTCGATCTCTTCGACGAGGCCGACATCACCAGCGATGACACGGCCAATGATCTGTCCATTCTGACGAATCCTACCGAGCACAGCGACGACTCGATTCCACTGCCTTCCTCTGACACCGAGACAACCAGGATCGACAGTATCGACGGCCGTCTCGCGCCAGGGCAAAGCTCAGACAGCCACAAAGATGACATGGAGGCGCGTGAAAGCGAGGACGAGGAGGATTTGGAAGCTGACTATGCGGCTCGCATCAATCGTCTGATGGCGTCAACCATGCATGCCCTTGAAGCATCTAATGCGATTGTCCTCGACACGCTCACATCGCGCGCCAAGCTTGCGCAGCTCTACGCAATCGAGGCCAGTCTGGACTCGCAACTCTCGGCACGCGAGGCAAATCTTCGCCGTCAGATTCAGGCGCTGGATGACATGTCTGACTTTGTTGCCCGCAAATCGCTGGAGCTCCAGAACCTGGTCTCGCAGCAGAGCTTTGGCGCTGTCTCGATAAAGTCGACGCTCTCCTCCAATATGGTCAGCGCCGATACCGGTGCTACCGCAGCATCAGGGATCGTCGAGGCCATCGACAAGGATGCCACTATCGGCAAGACCGCGGCCAAGCGGCTTGAGAAAATGCTCGGTAGTGCGACGGCCGCTGGTCCATCCACGTCTTCGCCAGCAGCAAGCCCTGTTGGACATCGTCGAACGGGTGGAGTCAGCGCAGGGCCGCGTCGCGCGTTTTCCATCTCTGCCTTTGGCTTTGGCAACCATGACAGTATCCAAGAGGAGGATCGATCTCCAGAGCTGGCAACCCCCAGCGATCGGTGCTCGCGGCATCAGGCCGCGAACTTCTCTGGCCCCTCGGCATCGGCATCCTCATCTGCAACAGCGTCCACGGCCACACCGGTGACACCGAGCAAGAAGCGCTCGATCAGCGTTGACAGCCGGGCCAGCCGGGCCGATGGTGCCCCCAAACTCATGTCGACCCTTGCAGGCCCTTCGCGCGCCGTGTCGACAGGCTCTGCAGCTTCAGCATCTCCCCTGACCGCCTCGCCTTCCGGTGCAGCCGTGCCATCTCGAGTCACAGCTCAGCAAGCTGGCAGCCGCGCCGGCAGCGCCGCAATGCGGCCATCGCTGATGGCCACGCTGAGGCATGGCGCGGATCCAGCCATGGCGGCTGCGAGTGCCATAGTGCCTCTGGCATCAACGTCAGCATCAGCGATAATTACTACAGGTCCCGAAAGCGGCGTGGAACCCGAGCGAGGCTTGCGCAAGGCAACTCCAACCATGGGCCTGCCCACCAACATTGGCAGCAGCCATGCAGAATCTACACTGGCTGCGTTGCTGGGTATGCCCGCAAGTGCAGGGTCCCTCTCGTCGCGCACCGACTCGCCGTCCGACTCGTCCTACTTTGGAAGCGCCATGGGCGACGGCCTGGACGACTCGGTCACTTCTGCCTCTCCCTCGACGCCCGGTAGTATCCATGCGATCCAGGACATGCTTTCAAAGCCTCTGGCAGATGTCCACATCGATCCTGACACGAGTGCGGGTGCCATGTCACAGCCACCGACTACCCCCCACATTTCTCATGCACCCCCAACGAACTTGAGACGCACATCAGCGATTCATCCGGCCTACGCTAGTCCACGAGCCTCACTCTCACTGTCGGACCGCGACAAGGTCTCCCATCTCTCGCAGCTGCGTGCCGAGCAGGTAACGTGGCGATCTGGTGATGCTGGTGGGCCGCTGGGAGGGGATCGGTTCATCGTAGGTGGGAATGGCGGAGGCGCCGCGTCGTTTGCCTCAGCTTCTAGCCAGGGTGGTGGAGCACTCAGGGCCCTGCAAAGGCTCAATGAGATGTCGGCAGCCAAACTGGCAGGCCAGTCTCACTCCTCCTCCTCGTCAAACATTGCCGACGACGAAAACTCGAGCTGGTATGCAGGAACGACAAAGCGCGTGTCGCTCGGCCTGGGCTTGCCGACTTTTTCGGCTCTTCGTCCGAGTGCAAGTCGGTCTGCTTCTGCTGCAGCGACTGCTACCCACAACGAGGAGCCGTCGTTGTCTTCTGCACCAGCTGGCGCAGCTGCAGACACTAACGCGCAGAAGGATAACGAGGCGGTGGCCCAGATTCGACTTCCGCAAATGCCATCTGCGCCTGTCACGCCGGCCACGCATCCGACAGCGCCGACACAAGCGTCAGGTGTTGGCGACACGGACAAGGACACCGCGCCCACATCAGGAGACACTTCGTCAAGTCTTCTCGGAGGATGGAAGTCGTGGACGTCGTGGAACTCGACACCCACCAATGCCACCCGCACAACTGCCACTGTCAACACTGCCAACACTGTCAACACTGCCACCACCGCCACTGCCGCGTCCACCTCTGTTTCTGCCTCTATTTTGACATCGGCGTTGAAACCATAACTCTATCGCCAGCACGACTAATGGGCTGTCCTAGGCCTTCTGCTCTCGATGCGCAGAAATCACGAGTATTTGAGCACGAGCTGATTTCACCACCTGTATTCTAGCACCGATTGACGATTTTAGATACCCTCTCTCCATGTTTAGTTTGCAACGCCTGTCACTCTTTATCTTTGTCTGTTATCCTACAACTAACTTGTTCTCAATAATGTCTCTAAAGCCGGTTCTTTTGGTTGCGATTTGCGACCGAGTAGGCAAGCGGCGCGTGGGCCTAGTCGATGTTCCGACTTTGACGACGGCACTGACATTCATTGACTCGAGTGCAGGGATGCTTGCAGCTCCCCGAAAGATACATTATTGCTATAGGTACAGGATGATGGAATGTCCAAAAAAACGACACAGGAGTGGCTAATGTACAGAGAAAGAAATTTGGTTGGCTGAGGGTGTGTTTACTCGTAGCTGTAGGGGTAGCCGGTATCGACGGTGGTTCTGTTGCCGGTGAAGCAGACGCGGATGTTGTTCATCCAGCGGGCTTGGTCTGGGTCTTTGTAGGTGCCTATGGGCACGCCCTTGATGGTTTCAAAGAGGTTCATGTTGAGGTCTATTGTAGTCCAGGCGTTGGCGTCGCCGAGAATGGCGTCGAACTCACCGGCCGGCCCGCGAATTTTGGCTTCGGCACCGCACCAGTTGGCAGTCATCTGCTCCCAGAGCTGACGATCCGTGTCGTGGACCACGGGCACATTGTACCCGACGGCCTGAGACATGTTGAGCAGGGGAAGCGCAAAGATGGGTGAAGTCTTGTTGAACTGTGCTCCACACCATGTTGTTGTCTGCTGCTCCTTCCAGTACGGCTGGAACGCGGTAGCCTGCATCGTGAAGCACGTGCCAAATGGATTGTCGTTTGGGCCGGTCCCGTTCCAAAACGGTCGGTTGTCCTCGCTCGAGCCTCCCAGCCGGTCTCGATACACGACCAGCGGCGGAACAATCGCCGCGAGTGCGACCAGGAGCAATAGCGGACACCACATTGTGGACCAGGATCGATACCATGGCTTCCGTGGCGGATGCACCATCGCCTCATTGGAGAAGCCCATGGTGATAGTAGCCGGTGGGGGAAGACTGCCAGATGTGACGCCGCTACGATGTTTGTCCAGAAAATCCGGCAGAGAAGATTGCGAGGTCGGAAATGTGCGGGCCAAAAAAGGTCAAAGACGTCGAGTAGCTCGAGTTAAGGGCACAGTGCACCAAGAGTCGCTCTGCGATAAGGGTCGTATTTAGGGAAGATCGACGTAGGCCTCGAGACCCTGGGACGTTTGGAAGCGGTGTCAGGAATTGGCGTGTGGTACAGTACTATTTCGCGAATATATTGCGAGTGCAGGTATCTGCACAAATCGGCGGTGCAGACGGCGGAGAGAGAAGGGCCAAGAGTACAAGCGAAGGCACATGTACTGAGATTGTGGCAATCGCGAGGTTGGTCGTGGAAAGGCAAGATATCGTGCAGAAGAGAAGAATGCATGCAAGATGTCAAGTTGGCAAATTTGCAGAGTGCGGAGTCGCGGGGATTGGCAGGTATAGTAGAAGGAAAGACTCGACCACGAGGAGCAAGACAACAAGAGAGCCAGAGATGTGGAGCGCAGAGGCAAAAGGCCAAGACGTCGATGCAGTAGCGAGTGCCAAGTTTCTTGGGACAGCGAGGAAGCCAGAGCAACGACAGGCGTGGACGGGATGACGGAGAGACCCTAGTATGGCCAGCTTTGACAGGGCAAGCCAAACACACGTACAGTACTTTGCTCACAGGTCCGGTTCCGCGACGCCAAAAGTTCTGCACAGGCAGATGCACATGTCGCTCAGTGACGATGCAGATTGGAAGACGACGATGGGAGCTCAGTTGGGTAGCAGCGGGCATCCGGCAAGGCGGAGATAAACGTGCACATTACTGCAGCCAGCCTCCGCTAGACCCTGCCTTTGTTCTCTTCTGCACCCCTTTTCTATCAGCATATCACAGCACAGTCGCGTTAATTGTCACATTGTTCGCTGTGATCGTCATCGAGGCAGCACTCGACTGACCTCGTCTCCGAGGTCGGAGCAGAAGAGAAGAATCGTGTGACATTCCTGAGCGCTGTGATGGCAGACAGTCATTAAAGGAATGGGACTATACTGTAGTACTTGGGGCATGTTTTTGTCAAGTCACAACACGGAGGTCCACACGCTGAGGGTTGAGAAAGCTACAAAGGCGCAAGGACTACTCAACCGAGACCGAAAAAAAAAAAACAAGAAAAATGCTCCGATCAGACAAGCTAGATACTAGCTACTGTAGGGCTGACGAGCGAGCGATCTGTGGACGTCCTTCTCAGACATGGTGTAGAAGCGGACGTGCGGTGTCAGATAAGGCTTGCCGTGTCGCAGCACAGAGAGATCCGGAGCGAAGGACAGGTACTACTGTAATCAGTACTTTCTGCAGTGGCGGACAGGCAAAAGTCGCACATACAGCACTGTAAGCGCGTATGTCGTCAGTAGAGTGGCCTACCGAGGCGACGCATGAGGTTTTCGGGGGAGGGAGGAACGAGTGATGACGGTGGCCAGCAGTGTGCCCAGATTACGAGCATGGGAACGCCTGCACCGCCTTCAGATCTCGGATGTTGGAGGGCATCATCGGCCAGAAAAGCCAGGCAAAAAACTCACTCTAACATAGACACCCTCTCAGCATGGAATTGTTGAGCGTAGACAAATGGTTGCGACAGCTTCTCTGGATGCTCTTGAACGTCTGTCGATCCGTTGGCATTGCAATCAGCCGTTTGAGAGGCTGCCGAGCACAGATGGCATGTCCATGGCTACTTTCAGCGCTTCAAATGAACAGCAAATGCGGGCCAAGGCGGTCTCATTGGCGCTAAACATGATTTAATGAAGCCCTACATCGGGCACGAGTACAGTACCGTGTCACTGCTGGCGTTGTACAACATCAGATAACGCCTGCTTTGGCCCGACTCCGGGACCAGGCAAGACTCACAGACCTGTTGTTGGCGAAGCGAGGGCTGGCAATGGTGCCGCACCAATGCCAGGACCCCTGTCTTTAATCAAAAGCGCTAGTGTTATCAGATCATGAAGGGGTGCATCTTTCGGTTCCGAGGGGGCTGCTTTTGCCCATCTGATTTCTTTGAGCCCCCCTGTGGTGAGACTGTGGAAGCTTCCATGACACGACTGCACACCGTCGAATCTCGATGTACGTTCATAACAGAAGCTGGGGACTGTAGACCAAAGCTTATTCTCCAGGCGTGGGCGCATGGAAGCATCCAGAAGCCGGAACGGACGGCCGACACGAGACAGCCGACAGCAGATACTGCATGCTGGACCCGCGACCAAACTTCATTTTCAGAACACCAACTCGCAAAAACCGAAGTCAATTGGCCCGAGCGACCCTGGCCTCGTTCAACCAGCATCGTTCCCGGTGTTTTAAGAGAAAGCGACACCGATATGATGTGCAATAGTTCAGGCTAAGCAGCGATGGAGGATCAGATGGCTCTGCAAGCACAGTACTGTATCATTAGGGGAGTAGAAAAAAAAACAGGGTCGACTTCCAGATCGGGCGGCGTGCAATGTATGTACAGTACACTGCATGTGTCTGGCTGACAGTTTTTCGTGTCCGACGCTGCCAAGTGACGCACAGGGCATACACAAGAGCCAAGTCAGCAAGCGGGGCATCATGGCAAGGGCTGCAGTATGTGCGTAGAGCGCGTGTTGCTGCAGCAAGCCAGGCACGGCAGCAGTGCAAGACCCCATGCCTCCACTCGCACTTTGGCCTGCATCTTCTTCACTGTCCGTCCGTACTGTTCTGACATCGCGTTCGACCTCCGACCGTTCGTCTGTCTTTGGACCTCGAGATCCGTGTCGGCTGTGCTGTGATGCTGGGATCTTCTCACGCACGCCTACATCTGCCACGGTCGGCATGAACCCGGCCACTCCTTGCTTGCGATCCATCTCCAGCTCCAACTCGTGTTGCCCCGATCAATTGCATTCGTGCGTGCTGTGATGCATTAACTCGATGCCCACCGCAAGCCACGCGCTATCCGCCTTGGTATTGCAGATACTTGTGGTTCGTACGAGCTTGTCTACACTGTTCTGAACGTCTTACCGCACTGCGAAAATTCACCGCTGCTTGCTCTGTAGCCCCGGCACACATCTGGTAACTTACATTTCAATCTGGACATTCTCAGAAGGCCCTTTTTAATCCGCTGAAAGACAATAATGAATGCGGTCCAGCGTTGGATCACCGACCTAAGGAAAGGGGCACAGATCCTAAGACAACCGAGGTGTGGCCAGAGCCACGCCGGATGGTGATGAGATCTCGAGGCCAGTAACAGGGCAGGCCTGTCAAGCACGCGGTGAGTGTGCTGTTGTGCGATGCGGGACTTGAGCGTGCGAGCAAGAGGGCAAAAGTGTTTGATAGCAGTAGAAGGGTTCGAGGGGATGCCATCTTCCATCACGCATGGCTAACAGGCGGGCGGAGTCGCTATGGGTAAGAGACTAGTGTGAGGGTAGAGTACGGTACTACTGTAGTACTGTAGTACTGTAGTACTGTAGTATGTGATTCAGCAGGCTTTCGATTGTCCCGGCAAGGAGTGCTGTAGGTGAGTGGGGCGTGGGTGGGTGGGTCGACCCGCTCAGTCACTTTATGCAGTGGTTACGCACAGAGACGGCGCAATAATGCGTACTGCAGCGTGATGCGAGACTGTACAGTGACAGTACAGTAACAGTACTGTACTCTTCTAGGGTGCTCAGGCCATGTCTGCATCAACTTGGCTCTCTGTTGCTCTTTTCGATTCGGCACTGTTCCGGTGCCCTGCCACCTTGTTTCTGGAATCTCGGCGATGCCAACTCCACCTCTCACACCGATGGCCGCCCTGCCTCGCATGACCCTTGGCTGCAAGCAAGAGCTGCTACTGTACAGTACTGTACAGAACTCATCCTCCTCCTTGGCCTGGGCTCGCTCGACCCCTCGCTCAGGATGGCCTTTGCCCCTTTATAATCCTGCATTCTGCTTCCAAATCCTCCCTCTCCTTCATCCTTGCCTTGCCGAACTAGACCCGTGTCGATATCTTCTCTCTCTCCCAACAGCTTTGCTACTTGGTTGTCCCTACCCGCACCCACCCACCAATCATCCAACACAACTACCCACACCAGATTCTAAAAATGCCGTTTGTCATCGACCTCAAGGGACAGACCATCATCGTCACCGGCGGTAACCGGGGTATCGGTATGTTTTCACTATCCACCCTCTCCTTGCTTATACATTCGTGCCTTCTGCATTGCTCGACGAATCGTTTTTCACAGCGCATTTCGGTCGTGGCGCGGACTATCATGGCGTCGGGTAGACTTGACTGACATCCTGAGCTGTTCTGTTGTTCTCTGATACATTTTTCTTCCCTCCTATCAGGTCTCGCCATGAGCCGAGCCGTTGCCAACGCCGGTGGTAACGTTGCCATCTTCTACCGATCGCACCCCAAGGCGCCTGAGGCTGCCGAGTCGATCGCCAAGGAGTTTGGCGTCAAGTGCCGTGCCTACCAGTGCGATGTTGGAGACGCTGACCTCGTCAAGAAGACGGCCAAGCAGGCCCAGGACGAGCTCGGACAGGTGACTGGCCTGCTCGCCAACGCCGGTGTCTCGGTGGTCAAGCCCGCCGTCGAGCTGACCGCAGACGACTTCCGCTACGTGTACGACACCAACGTGCTCGGTGTCTTCAACTCGGCCAAGGCCGTTGCGCAGCTCTGGATCGAGTCTGGCTACAAGAAGGGCTCGATTGTCATCACCTCGTCGATGTCGAGCGAGATCTACAACCAGAAGGGTCCCAACGACCCCCTCACCCAGGTGTTTTACAACTCGTCCAAGGGCGCCGTCACCAACCTCGGCAAGTGCCTGGCCGCCGAGTGGGCCACCCACGGCATCCGTGTCAACATCCTCGAGCCCGGCTTCTGCAACACAGAGCAGACCTCGGGCATGGACGCCTCGATCCGCGACTACCAGGCCTCGTCGATCCCCCTCCGCCGATTCTCGGAGCCCCACGAGCAGGCCGACCCCGCCATCCTGCTGCTTTCGGACAAGGCCTCGTACATTACCGGCTCGGTGCTCCGACCCGACGGTGGCTTCACGATCTGGTAATCGACACTGCGGCCAGACCTGTTGCACACGCTCTCTCACGCGCATAACGATTTCAAAATTATTTTGCCTATTTATATCCTCTTTTCTCTGTTTTGACACGCCATTCTGATGATGGAGTCTGACGTGACTAGGTGTGGTGTCCGTGCACTTGCGGATATTCAAGAGACGAGCACAGACGTTGATCAGCAGCAAGGCGGATGGTAAACATGGACTGGTAAAGAGTGAGTAAAAGTAGAGAAAAAGAGACACAAAGTACACGGTGATTTGGGAAGGGGTCGAGTAAGTGGGGGAGATGGCGTGTGAGGAGGAGGAGCAGCAGCAGCAGAAGCGGTGAAGCAAAGGCAGAAGCAAGCTACATCTACTTGCAACGGGCGTGTACGATTGCGGCGCCGTGTTCTTCGTATTCCTGTTTGGAGATCCAGAGTTGGTGAAAGGTGCCGAGGGAGGCGAGGATGGAGCCGCCGAGCCAGGACGAGTGTCTTCGTTCGGTGGTGTTGCCGGGGGAGTGAATCTTGACTTTCTGGTTTGGAGCGTGGATGCCGAGTTCGTACGACAGACGGTCTACCAGGCCGGGGATGAAGCTGGAGCCGCCGACCACGACAATGTTGCTAAAGAGCTGAGGACGCGAGTCGACATCGACGTTGTTGATGCTGTTCATGACCATCTGCGTGAGACCCGAGTAGGATCTTGCGGGTGTCAGGATCGAGGTTCGTGATACTCCCGCCGACGCTGACGATGAGGATGACAAAGAGGCCGAGAGGGTCTTGTCGTTCCACAGCGAAGGCGTAAAGAGGATCTCGGGGGCCTTGAGCCTCTCAATGCCAAATGCATCGTTGTATCCATCGGGGAACTCGTACATGCGTCCACTTCGGAACTGGGCCTGCTGCTCGTCCCACGGCATCTCCAGCACCTGCGCTACACTCTCCTTGAAGTCGTTGAGCGTGCGCGAGACGTGGTACGCCCGGTATGACTCGGTGGAGCCACTGACACGGTCCTGTCGCAGCACCGCACTGGGCGCGGCATTCGGATCGACGGGACTTCGACTCTTGATCAGGTACTGCGGAGTGACGCCTGCGAAACCGGACGAGGATGACGAAGACGAGGCTCCGGTGGCAGCGGTGGCCGATGCACCTTCTGCTGCGGGTTGTGCTGCAGAGTCCGATGCGGATGCGCCGCCCGCTTCGGCTCCTCGCTCGTGGTGGAGGCTGTATAGAAGGGCCCGATTGATGGCCTCACCCGCATTGTTCTGACGCTGGATGCCCTTGCGGAGGATGAAGCCGTCGACGATGGGGATGGAGGAGACGGACGAGCTTCCGATGTCGATGACGAGGCTGGTGGGTTTGCCAGCGGCAAACGAGGAGAGCACGCTGCGGTTGGCGAGGTAGAAGGCCGGAGTTTCGAGCGTCTCGAATGCGAGTTCGGTGAGCGCCTCTCGGCTCTCTTTCGAGTTCCAAGCGGGTTCGGTGAGGAGCAGGGGATGTTGGCGAGGATCGCACGAGAGCTGGTCGAGAGCATATCCGCAGAGACTCGAAAAGGCGCCCTGATCCGAGACGACGCCGTCCTCGTCAAAGATCGAGACAATCTCGAGTCCTTTGCGGTAGAGATTGAGGTCATTGTCTCCGACGTACCTGCGTCGCTTGTTCTGTCGGTCCACCATGAATCGCAGCGACTTTTGAGCGGCACGTGCGCGGTTCTGTTTGAGTCGGAGGTCGGAAGCTTCTTCGGTGGGTGCTGCTGAGCCATTCGCTTCCGAAGCCGAGGTTGCTGCTGCATCCGCATCCTTCATTTGCTCGTCATCATCGTCGCCGGCTGCGGCTGCGGCGCCGTTGCCATTGGCGTTGGAAGATCCGGCTGTGAAGGCAGCGTCGGCATCCAGAGTGGCAATCTCGTCATCGGTTATGGGCAAGTATCCGTAGGATGAGGGAGCAACGACTCGCGGCGTGTCCTCGCCGGCCCATCCAGCTCGTGTGGAGGAGTGCCCGGGATCGATGACCAGGGCATTGATCTCGTCGCCGCCGTAGACGCCGGGCATCTTGATGATGTGAGGATGCGAGCTAGCAAACGCAGCGTGACAGGTCGAATTCGGATCTCACGCCAGAGCCAGGTCTATGCTGGTGTGAGGAAAGGCAGAGTGTGTCAGCGTCGGTGTACGACGGCAATTGGCGAGGCAGATGTCGACGAGAGCGTAGGTGTGGAAGACGCTGGAGATGAGACTAAGTCGAGGGAGCGATGATGTTGTATTGTAATGACTACAGCACTACACTGTAGCTACTGGAGTGGACACACCATTAATTGCTTGATCATTGCATTTCCATTCTTCCCATCCGCCTCTTGCTCGCTCGCTCGCTCGCTTGCGCTGTCTGTACTGTACTGTACTGTACTGCAGTGCAGTGCTGTACTGTGAGCCTTGAACGCGTCGCGCTACTTTAACTGTTAGACCATTCCTTTTAAGCTTAGCTACAATTCGGCCGGTAAATGGCGCGAGCGTACAATCTCGCAACTCGGCACTCCACACTCTCTGCTTTACAGATTTTGAAGGCATAAGAAGATCCAAAAATTGTGAAAATATGCCAAATCCGCGAGGGAAAAGAAGAAGAAGAAAAAGTAAAAACAAAAGGTTTTGTGTGGACTGCAGCCACGCCTTTCAAGATTTTTCTACACTTCCTCTGAGAAAATTGCACCAACCTCGGCATTTCTTGCCCTTAGCAGTGAGTGCTCAAGACCCTGTCTGGGCCTGCACTATACAGTACATTAGAGGGAACAAGCAATTCTGGGCCAACATCAGCAGCTAGACTAGCATTCACCCTTTCTGGCCTCTCTGCCATCATCACTGCTGGGCGTCGCACATATACGGCACCAATCGCAAAGCCATGCCGCCATCTAGCAAGGCGGCTTCCAAGCCGAGGGCCACCGTGCCCACCTCCGCAGGCGCCGCTTCAAAGCGAAAGCGCAACCCACCCGCACCAACACCGTCCGCCTCTACGTCCTCCTCTGCCAACCCCAAGGGCAAGTCGAAGCAGCTTGCACAGACTCTAGACCTCGATCTCGATAGTGAAGACGACGACGACGAGCAAGATGACGACTTTGAACAAGGCGACCTCGCAGCTCTCGAGACCGACGAGGACGACGACGAGGACGCCGACGAGTTCCCTGAGATCGACTTAGGGGCTAGCGACCAAGATGACCAAGACGAGGATGAGGATGAGGAGGATGACGTTGGTGAACCGCAAAATAACAGAGCGAACAGTTTGAGGAAAGCGGCACAGAAGGATGACGAAGACGACGACGACGGCGACGACGAGTCGGTAGAGCTCGAAGACAGCCAAGCAGGCGACTCGGATGAGGAGGAACAAGAGGGCTACAACTCGTCCGACATCGACAACCTCTACAACTCGGAAGACGAAGACGAGCGAGCGTCCGAGTTCGCTGCCCGCAGCGACGCATCGCAGACCAGCATCGAAGAGGAGCTCTCGCGCATGGTCGCACGTCACTCGACAAAGCCTGCCGAGGCGGGCGACTCACACACCAACAAGCTCGGCATCCCGCTCCACCAGGCCGCTCGCGCCTTCGACAGCACCCGTAACCCCGACGGCTCCGCCAAAGGCGTCTTCCAAAAGAGCAAGATCACCGGCGAGATGAAGCGAGTGTACCCCGAGATCCAGCCCGACTACGACTCGGACAGCAGTACCGAGGACCCCGAGAATCGCATTGGCAACGTCCCTCTCGAATGGTACGACGACATGCCCCACATTGGCTACGACATCAACGGCCGCAAGGTCCTCAAGCCCGCCACCAAGGATGAGCTCGAAAAGTTCCTCGACACCGTCGACGGCGACGGAGAGGCCTGGTTCTCGGCCAAGGACAAGTCCACCGGCAAAGATGTGCGCCTCACCGACGAGGAGCTCCAAATCATCCGCAAGCTCCAATCCGCCGAGATTCCCGACGACGCCTACGACCCGTACGAGGACTACGTCGACTGGTACACGGGCCCCGACAAGGTGATGCAGACTCCGCTCACCAGCCGCCCCGAGCCCAAGTCGCGCTTCGTGCCTTCCAAGTGGGAACACAAGAAGGTCATGAAGATCGTCCGCGCCATCCGCGAGGGTCGCATCACACCTGGCGCGCCCAAGAAGGATGCCAAGCCGCGCTACTACAACATCTGGGCCGACAGTGTCGAGCAGGAGCGCAACCCGTGGACCCTCATGGCCGCTCCCAAGCTGCCTTTGCCAGGCCATGCCGAGTCGTACAATCCGCCCGAGGAGTATCTCTTCAACGAGGAGGAGGAGAAGGACTGGAGAGAGGCGGATCCGGAGGACCGCAAGCAAAACTACCTGCCTGCCAAGCACGGCTCGCTGCGCCACGTTCCCGGCTACGACGGCTTTGTCCAGGAGCGCTTCGAGCGATGTCTGGATCTCTACCTTGCGCCACGAATGACGCGCAAGAAGCTCGACGTCGACAATCCCGAGAGTCTGCTGCCCAAGCTTCCCTCGCCCAAGGAGCTGCGACCCTTCCCGACGGCGACCAGTGTCGTCTATGCGCATCCCAACAGCGTCCGTGTGCGCTGCATCTCGGTCGACCCGACGGGACAGTGGATGGTCACCGGTGCCGACGACGGCCGCGCGCGGCTGTGGGACGTTGCCGTCGGCCGATGTGCTGCCTCGTGGGATCTCTGCGAGGGCTTTCCCAAGTCGGAGCGTTCCGCCGTCCACTCGGTCGCGTGGTGCCCCACCCGCAACTACTCGCTCTTTGCCGCCACCGTCAACGGCCGCGTTGCCGTCATTGCTCCGCCCCAGACGCAGAACTATGCCAAGGTCGCAAGCGGTCCCGCATCCAGCAAGTCCAGGTCGCTCTCGGGCGCAACGCCCACCTCGACCGCCTCGTTTCTGTACGCCACTGCAGCAGCAGCTACGGCTGCGTCGTCTGCGTCTGCCGATGCGAGTTCCTCCTCCTCCACCACGGCGTCCAAGGCTCCGGTCAAGTGGACGCGACCCGCCGAGACGGAGCGGAGAAAGGGCGTGGCCATGTACGTGGCCATCACGTCGTCGAGTGCGCCCTCGCTCAAGTCGATCGTGTGGCATGCCAAGGGCGACTACTTTGCCACGGTGGCTACCGACAACGCTGCCGGTGCGGCGGCGGTTCTGATCCACCAGCTCACCAAGCATCGCTCCCAGTCTCCGTTCCGGCGTGCCTCCAAGGGTTCGACGGTGCAGAAGGCCGTATTCCACCCGGTCAAGCCGTGGCTCTTTGTGGCCACCCAGCGATACGTGCGCGTCTACGACCTCATGGCACAGACACTGGTCAAGACGCTCCAGACGGGCTTCAAGTGGATCAGCTCGCTCGACGTCCACGCGACCGGAGACCACCTGCTCGTCGGTTCGTACGACAAGAAGCTCGCGTGGTTCGACCTCGACCTCAGCGCCAAGCCGTTCAAGGTGCTCAAGTACCACGCCAAGGCCGTCCGCTCCGTCGCCTTCTCGCCCGCCTGGAACCTGTTTGCCGACGCCAGCGACGACGGAACCATCCAGGTATTCTACGCCAAAGTCCACAACGACTTTTCCCAAAACGTCACCCTTGTTCCGCTCAAGATCCTCCGCGGCCATGCAATCCACAACGGCCTCGGCGTCCTAGACCTCAAATGGCACCCCACACAGCCCTGGCTCCTGTCCACTGGCGCAGACGGAAATGCCCACCTCTGGTCCACCTAGACGACGACGTCATCACCCTGTCTTTCTGCCTCGACGCCCTCACACACACACACACTCTCTCTCTCTTTCGCTCCACCTCCCCCGTATTACTGGTTGCTGCTGCTGCTGCCTTTTTTTTTTTTCTCTCTTTGCAATGTAATCTTGTCCTTGTTCTTCTTTCATTGGCAGACAATACACGCCAAGAACGGTCGTGCCAGAACAGACGGCGTAGAGTATCTCTGTCCGGTTGCGCATTCAAAAAGCCACTTGACGATTCACAGCGGTGCGAGTGCGATGAGAGCCGGAAAAGATTTGTGCAAGGAATCCGCGAAACGGTGGTATATATAAAGAAAAGACGGAATGGAATGGTTGCAGGTCCGAGTAAATAGATCAAAAAAAAGGCGTGTGGGGAACGGTGGATCAGGCTGACTTTTTGGCATCCATGTTTGCGGCATCGAGGACGAGATCAGTGGTGGTCGAGAGGCCGTTGGCGTTTGGCGAGTCGGGATCCGAGTCGTGATCTAGCGAGGTGGAGTGAGTGTCGTGGCTGTGACTGTGGCTGTGGCTGTGGGTGAGGGCAGAATTGACGGCGAGTTCGGCGGTCTTCATCGCCTCGATCTCTTTTCGGAGGGCGACGAGCTCCTTTTCAAAGCGGCGTCCAAACACTTCTACGTAGTACGAAGCGCCGTTCCATATCGAGACGACAAAGATGAGCGTGAAAAAGACGGCCGAGGCCTTTGCGGACGGGAAGAGAATGAGGGGCGCAGGCAGGGTGGTGATGATGGTGTAGACAAACTGGAGAAGCATGAATGCCGGTTCGCGTCGCTTGGGTGGAGCCTTGCCAAGGAGGTTGGCAACGGCGCCCTTGCCCTTGGCCATGGTCGAGTACGAGTTGATGCGCTGGCCCGTCTCGATCTTTTGCCTCTTGCGAATGACGATGAGCTCGTAGTAGACCAGCTGCCAGATGAGGTAGATGGTGACATTGAACCAGAAGCTCGTGTATCCGTTGAGCGTCTTGAGGTTCTGGAGTGCCGGGAAGCGCTGCTCTGCCACCTCGCGCGGCACAAAGTGCACCATGGTCGTAAAGACAAACGGCGGATAGAGGTGGATGAACAGCGACGTCATCTTTTCCAGCGAGTGGAACACGAGACTATTGCGCCAGGTGGCTACGCTGAACGCCAGGGGACCGTGTGCCGCACAGTAGCATACGGTAAAGAGGAACTCGGAATGCGGAAAGACCCAGATAAAGAGCAGGTTGGCCGTATTCAAAAAGTAGCAAAAGTCAAAGAGAAAGTAGTGCCACTTTTTGGAGGTGTACGAGTAGACGCGGAGGGGCAAAAAGTAGAGAGCCAGGAGCGAGTACAAGGTGGGGACCCACTCGGGACGGAGGGCAAAGCAGAGGGAGCTGACGACGAGATTGAGTACGCCGACGACAAACGAGATCTTGTCGCGGAGGCGGACGACTTTTGCATCCATCCAGCGCTGCTGTAGCGACTCGATGCGGCGGGAGACCGACTTGCGCATCTTGGCCACCTCTTCCTCCATCTGTTTGAGCTCGCGTTTGGACTTGGCCTTGTTGACGAGGTTGTCGCGCCGCTTCCGCGCGCGGGACCGCATGTCGCCGGAGAAGGCGGACCACTTGCGCCCGGCCAGATCGATGCGCGGCGAAAAGTAGGTCTCAAAGATGTCGCTCAGGGGTAGACCCGAGGAGGAGGACGAGCCGAGCAGGTCGATCCCCTCCATGGATCCCGAGGCACTCGAGTGATGCGTTCGGAATCCGCCTCCAGGGGTCGATGTGCCGCCGTCGTCCGAGAAGGCAAGACTGCTTGCGCGCGAGAGATTGGGCCTTGCAGATGTGAGGAGCGAGTCGTCGGACGAGGAGTAGGTCGAGGTGCGACGCGAATCGCCGCCGCCGCCGCCGCCATTTACATCATTGGGCGAGAGGCTGGGTGACGAGGACGAGACGGTGGCCGCCGCAACATCGGGGTCCGGTACTGCCGGCGTATCTGGCTCCATCGTTTGTAGGTTGGTGTGAATGTCTCCTTGCTACGATGGAGGTGGTGATGAGGAGGAGGAGGAGGAGGAGGAGGAGGAGGAGGAGAGTAGCCGCGTTGGGAGAAAAGAGCGGGACTAGTTGTATGTCGTTGTGTGTTGCAGCACGGTTCCGTAGTGTATACTGAAAAGAGTAGTGTAGTACTGTAGTCATACAGCTACAGAGCTACAGTAGTACTGTACTGTACTGTATGTACTCGTAAATGGCTCCGTCAACTGACGCACACGCGCATATTCACATTTGCCATTTCCTTCCCGTTGATACGCACGCGCGCACCTCTTTCTTTTCTCCACACCAACACGGCACACCAACTGTGCCTGCCATGCCATGCCATGCCACGCCATTCCAATTCAGTGCAAATAAGGTGTAACTTACCCCCCAACGCGAACCGACCCTGTAGATCTTTGCTAGTCTAACAGATATGATATCCTGTTGCGGTTCTTTGCTTAGTCAGCACAATTTTCGACCCGCGAGTCTCTCTTTCTTCTTGCCGACCCGAGTCTCGACAAACCACTAAGTTACAGTACTGTACTATAGTAGCTGCGCTTTTTCGTCGATATTCACCAACAAAGCTCCATCACTACCGATACCAACACTCACAGCGCCGACGAGAGCATCTCAGAGTGCCACTCTCCCTGAGCCACTGTGACACCTGAATCCGCCCACTACAGCATCGGCTCAGCCCTACGAAACCGTAGTTGAACTGCAATTGGCGCCTAACATACATACACGCATCATGGTTGCGCAAACGATAGAGGGCATCGTCACCAAGGCGGGCGTCATGGCCAAGACTGTTACGGTCAGCGTCGAGCGCCGCTTGATACACCCAAAGCTTCTCAAGGTGCGCTTCCGATACTCGAATCACATTTGATACGCCTTCCATTGCTCGAGATATGCTGACGTCTATTCTATCGACATTTCCTCTCCTCCTTCTTGATGATCTTTCTGGACTGTGCAGCCGTATATCCGACACAAAAAGTACCTGGTGCACGACGAGAAAAACACACTCTCCGTCGGCGACAAGATCGTTGCGTCTGCATGCCGCCCACTCTCGGCAAGGAAGCGATTCACGCTGCTTGACAAGGTCGGCACGGAAGCGCAGGCCGAAGCTCGTCGTGCGAAGGCAGAAGCCTTTATGCCTGCGATCGAAAAGGAAAAGATGCGCATCGAACAGCTGGTCAAGAACGAGATCGCAAAGAAAAGCACCCCCGCTGCGTCCTCTTCCTCTGCCTCCTCTCCCTCGTCGTCGTCAAGACAGGCATAGTCGCCGCTCGGCTCCTTTCCGTCTTTTGTACATCATTCATTTTCTCAGGTCAATTCCATTGTCAACTCAATTCTACAATAGTGTAGTGGTGGAAATGAAACCAATTCTGAGCTTTTCTTTCACTTGAATCTTTGGCGAACACCGCTGCAGCTTCCAGTGAGGCAAAGATGGGTATAGCCACTGCCCTCGCAACCAGAAAAAAAGGTCACTGTACCGTGTCTTTGTCTGATTGCGTTGCGTTGGTCGGCTAAACCCCGCGGCTAGGCACATTTCGCAAAATCACAAAATGCCTACAGCTCCAGAGATCCGCCCGACATCTACTCCCCAAAAATGGCATGGCTATCAAAGGCTGACCGAGATTACGGAAAAAGGATGCTAAGAGTACAAAAAGCGACAGAGGATATAGACACTAATGAGACAAGAGTAGGGTGAGCCAGGACGGAGGAGGGCGAAGAGGCGGCGGTGCGGCATCGAGAAACGAATCCAGCACACCTCTCCCCCTGGAGAGAGTGTTCAAACATCATTGGCAAGTCAAGAGAGCCGCGCACGTGTGACTCTTTCATCGGAACTTGCGAACGGGAGGTGTACTGGACTGTACGCTTTTTCAAAGCGTCACGAAATGTGAATTTTTCGCAACTCTCGCAAGTCGGAATGGAGGAATGTCAAGTCACGCAGCTCGTGATACGGGAGCGACCCAATGTGATCTGGTTGTTGCGATCGGGAGCTGCCCAATGTGATTTTTTTGTGCTGCGATCGAGCAAGGTCGGATGCGACCGAACAAGGAAAAGACGAAGGTGATTGGTGTTTAGCGGGCCTCGAAGTGCAACATTCGCTTGGTTCGCTTCTTGTACATGACACGGTGACCGCATTCACGGCATCGGATGGGTTCGCGCGGTCGAATCTCGTTGGTGGCTGCGCAGTCGGCGCAGATGTACTCCATCACCGGGTTGCGATTCGCCATTCCTGGCATGCCTGCGCCACCGGGCGCCGAGCCGCCTGCTGGACGGGCCTGGTACGACATTCTCTGTTCCCAGTACGGCTTTGGCAGAAGATGCCTCTGTCTTGCGCAGCGCAGTCACAATCTGTCGCAAAAGGAGACCGATGGTTTTCCCTCGGTGATGCGGTTGCTGCAGCTGATATGCAAGGGTGATGGTGAAAGAAGCCTATAGAGCTGTGATGGTGGCAGCAAGGATGTCGTGGCCGAGGACGGTCAAAAATTCGAGGTGGTGTGGAGATTTCCGGTGAATTAGCACTCGGGCAGGTCAGAGAAGCGTATCTACAGTAGCACAGTACAGTACAGTACAGTACTGTACATATCAATTTTTCTGGGCCTTCTGGCACATCCAAATCAAGGGTCAATCCCACTCACGTGACCTGCCAATCTTCCGAGATGCGGGAATGCGGCAAGCCACAGACCAACACTACTACTTGCTTCACCCTGCCTCTCACTCTCAACACTGTCGCTCCTCCTCCTCCTCCTCCTCCTCCTATTCCTCTTGTCTTGTCGCCTTCGTGTCGCATCAGCCACCAGCAGCGTCCGTATCGAGATCGTCTCCCGGGTAGACAGCATCGAGCTGCAACAAAGGGCACGAAACGTCGCGCGCAATGGCGGGCCAGCTCGAAGGCATCATTGTGCTTTCCGCCGACGGTCGACCCATTGTCCATTCCCACTTTGCCAACCACATCCCCACCTATCCGCTCCTACACTCGGACTACTTTGCAACCCTACTCTCTGGAATCAATGCTGCCAATGCTCACATTACCTCTCACAGCTCCGCATCCACTTCGATATCCACCGCCGCCGACTACGACGACAACGAGAGCCGCAGCAACCGCGTATATTTCAGCAAAGATGTCAAACCAGTCCTTTGGGTGCCCGGAATTCCCGATGTCAACCCAGTAGACCTGCAGAACCAGTCCTTCGACGAAGACGAAGCGCTGGATGAAGACGAAGACGACGATCTCGCCGTCGGCGAGCTCTCCATGGCTAGCCAGCTCAGCGCCCGCATTCGAGCCTCCAAGTCCACTTCCACGCCTGCTCCCATCGAAGGTACCGATGTGTGGAACGACTCGTCGGCAAAGAGCAGCGACGCACCGTTCTCGCCTTCTGCAATGCCCACAGCACTGTCAGCAACTGCGGCATCCAGGGGCACAGCTGTGGTGAATGCAGCATCCGAAGCCCTGGCCGAACAGGGTGCCGCTCTGGTCAACATCTCCTCCGGATCGCTTCGATTTCTGAGCCCAATATCCCGAGACGTCGATCCGCTAGTTCCCCTCACCTTCCTGCGCTCCTTCATCTCCATCCTTCAAGAGTATCTTGTCCAGTCGACGGACCCGGCCCAACTCACCGAAGACGTGCTCCGCGACAACTTTGACATCGTCTACCAGCTGTTTGAAGAGATCCTCGATACCGATGGCAACATTCTCACCACCGAGGCCAATCTCCTCAAGAGCCTCGTCCTGCCGCCCAACTGGGTCGGCAAACTCGTCAAGGCGGTCGGCGTTTCTGGGTACGTATCTGACGCTCGTCTGTGTTCGATTGCTCTGCTCAGAAAGCTGATGAATGTCGCCCCTTTTGTACCCGTTTCTCCGTTGTATACAGTCTCGCATCGGCAGCGCCGCCGCCGCTCATCTCGCCCATCCCCTGGCGCCGTCCCAATTCCAAGTATACCAACAACGAGCTTTATGTGGATCTGGTCGAGACGTTGGAAGGGCTCGTCTCGCGGACGGGTCGCCCTATCAGCTTGGAAGTCTGGGCGAAGCTGGAGTGTACTGCGCGACTCTCGGGCACGCCAGACCTGTCGTTGATGTTCAACAATCCCGACTTGGTGCAGGACGAGAGCCTACATGCGTGCGTCAGGAGCAAGATCTGGCGCAAGGAGAAACGGCTCAGCTTTGTGCCGCCTGATGGAGCATTCGAGCTGCTTGCCTGTAGAATCGGGCTTCCGCACGATGCCGAGTCCATCAGCAGCACGACTGGCGTGAATGGAAAGGAAAGGTCGAATGCCGCTTCGATCACCACCGGTACGCTCAACGGCTGGCACAAGGCCATACCCATCCAACTATCACATGCCATCGAGCTGCGAAAGGGTGCAGGAGAGGCGTGTATCCAGATTCAAGCCTCGACGTCGGCGTCGGGATCGTCCATGTCCAGCAACACTGGCAGTGGAGGAACGGCAGGCAGAAACGGGCAGGAGGCAGCGGTCGAAGAAGTGGTGGTGACGTTTGGACTCAGTCCCGGCGTGATCTCGTTCGAAGCGTCGATTGGCGGCGGTGTAGCCAACGGTCCATTGACCACCGAGGTGGTCCCCTCCACCGCCACTCAGCCTGACTTGTACGGCTCTTACATCTACGACCCCAATTCCAAGCTGGTCAAATGGACCATCCCACGGCTGTTCAAACACGACCGTCCCGCCCTGATCAAGTTCAGCTGGTCCACCTCCAACACCGCACAACGCCCACAGACAAGCTCGGCCATCACGACGCAGTACTCGATCCCCAACGCCGGCATCTCGGGACTGAAAGTCGCCGAACTCACCCTGACAAACCCACACGACCATCCATACAGACCCTTCAAGGGCTCCAGATCAATCACCCGTGGCAATCTCACCTGGCGTGTCTAGCTCCGCCCTGTCCTCCTTCACTGTACTTTTAGTAGCCTCACATTACTCGCATACATCCTGCACGACTCGACCCGAAAAGCGTGGCGTGAACAGCCGCCGCCGCCACCTTGCTGTTTCCTGTGACGCGGGCGTGAAGCCGGAACCCCGCCAGAGAGGATCGACCGCCATGATGAGGACTCTCTCTCTCTCTCCCTGACAGCTCTGACGCACGTGCAGCAAAAGTCGTAGTAGATGATGTATTACAGATATACGCGGCATGGTTGGTATATAAGAGAACAGAGGGATGTCGGTGACATTGCCCCGGCACACCGTGCCGGCAGCGTACATGAAAGCAACATGGATAAAACAAGGAAGCTAGAAAAACAGCATCAAGAGACAAAGCCCTTGACAGAAGCATGCGACATTGACCCCGTGCAGTGCAAGACCGACGGGAAACCAATGCAGCAGGAGTAAGCGAAGCAGAATACAGTAACGCTGGGGCAAATCCGTCAGAGCATCACAGCAGCGACGTGGAGAGGCAGCAGGCGTGGACAGAGGGTCACTCTTGCAGTCATTATGATGCGTAGAGCATCAGCTTCCAGCCGTTGTCCGTGGCATCATCGAGCCAGCCAGTCAAAGAGACGTCATTGACGATCGCCTCGGGCTTCTCCTGGCACGCAAACGTCGAGACGTCGGATCCAAGACGTTCGCGGACCTTTTCCAGCAGCTGTGCAAACGTCGGGCTGGGCGGCATGCGAAGCGCGATCACGTTCTCCTTGTCGTTCCGGCGTGCCACCTTGATGCGGTGATAGGCCACGTTGGCTGCAGATCCGGACCCGGTGCTTGCACCCGCCGGCAACGGCTGTGACGACGGACCAAACGACGACTGCTTGCGATGTCCACTCGACGATTGCGAGGTTCGGCCGGTGCTGATGGCTCCTCCGCCACTCCCGCTGCCGCTGCCCAAGGCTGCGCTGCTGTGCGTCGAATTGCGTGCTCCCGTTGCCTGGCCCGCTGAGTTCGAGCTGAGAGACACGTTGCGCGTCCGCGATGCCAGGTCGTCGTCGACTCTCGACGATGTGCTCGTTCGTCCCACGGTCTGATCCTCTGCAAACTTGGCGCTACCGTTGCCGTGGAGCGGCTGCGTTTGTTGCAAGCCGCTGGATCGCTGATTCACATCCGCCACGCCGCTTGCCAGATACCCGTATTCCTTGTACTGCAGGCCGTTGCTCTCGACATTGTCGCCCTCGTTGTGTAGACGCGTTGGTGGATGCGCAGTGCAGTGGTCTCCTGGACGCGGCTCAAAGAAGAGACGCACCAGTTCGGATCGCATGATGTACTCGGGTAGATCGCATAGCTCTACAATGTACTGGTCGAGATCAACGCGACGCTGCGAGGTGATGAGGTCGTCGACAGCGTCCAAAGGTCCGGGCATCAGCGGCAATATGCGCTCGCTGGCGTGACCGTTGGCATCAGTCTCTCGACCCGCCTCGGCGGGGAAATGATCGAGCAGCGCGATCTGGAACTCGTAGAAGTCCTCGTACAACCGGTAGAGGATGAGGTCGCGCTCCTCGCCTTCAGGAGCACTGGGGGCGTTGGCAGGTGCTGAAGCCGATGGACCTGCAACGTGGGTGGCCTGGATGCGGAACCAGTAGTCTCCTTGCTCGTAATGGAACGAGTCGACGGTTGCCGAGGTGATGATGCCGGTCGGGAGTGGCTCTCCCGGTGACATGCCGGGTGGTAGCTGAGTCATTGGGTCCATGGCGTTAGGGTCACTCTCCCCGTACCCACCGACAGCGCCTGCCGCGCCGAGTGGGCCGCCGGTGCTATTGTATAGGTCGTCCTTGGGTGGTGGTGTCGGTACTGGCAGTGAAGAGAGAGAGGGGTGATTGGCGTGTCCCGGCTGGAAGTGCTGCTGAGATAGACGACCTTGCTGTGGCTGTCCTGCAAGCATAGCGTTGCTGCTGCTACCGGAGGCGGCGGCTGCCATGTTAGCATAGGGAGAGTCAAGGCTTGGCTGTGAAGACTGTGGAAAGTCAAATCTGCCGAGCGGAATGGTGTTCTTCTTGTATTCGGCGGTCATCTTCTTCCATTCTTCGACCTTGGGCACAACGCCGCTCTCGATGAGCTCCTGCACATCCTCGATCGGCCGACCGGTAACCAAGTCTCGGATCTCGACGAAGGCGACGGGGATCAGACCGGGTCCTCCGAGTCTTCCGATAGGTTTGGCCACGAACCATTCAAAGTTGGACTGCGCGATGACAATGATGGATTCACCAGCCTTGGCTTCGAGCTCATCTGCGCGTTCCGCTGCAAAGTCGTACTTGACGACGGCGTAGAGGCCTCCTCCGCCCTTGGCGGTCATAGCGGCACCTGCGGCACGTCCACCATATGCCTGTGTGTTGCCGGCCATGGTAGAGGTGGAGGAAGAGGGAGGAGACATGCTTCCGATGGAAGGCGAGCTTGCACCGGGTCCTGCGGCGGTTCCGCCAGCAGCGCGGTTGCTTTTGGACAGCACATCAAAGTGGCTTGCAGGGACCAGGCCGCGAGCGTTGGTCATGGGGTTACTTGCCTCGAACCATTCTGCATTTGATGACGGATCAGTGATGACGTGAAAAAAGTCGCCCTTGTGAAAGCTCAACTCGTGAGGAGAATTGGAGCGGTAATCTCGAATGGCGCGGATCACAAGCTTTGGTGGCTGAATCTGAACTGCACTCTTGACGTTAGTAAAAGTATTGGGGGGAATGGTACTGGATGGTTTGCCGCCGGAATGGCGGTCCTTGTTGAGGGACCTTCGGAACTCTTTGAGGCCCTTCATGGTGATCTGCGTACTTCGTCAACCACTACTCGGCTGGAACGTTGAGTCGACAAGAAATAGAGCTGTGGATGATGCGCTGTTGCCTTTGCGATGGTGTGAGCTGAAAAGGAACAGAGAGGGATGTATTTGCTATCCGACTCGTGGTGGACGTGGACGTAGATGTGGATGTCCGAGCAAGACTGATTTGGGTGGATGCAAGTCCTGACGAGACAAGTGGAGTTGACGACAGAGTGGTGGGTGCAAGAGCACTGGAGGCGGGCATATGGATCGAGAAGGAGACGAAGACGGAGACAGAAACGGAAACGAGAAGATGCAGCTCGACAAGAAGAGCAGAGATCGTGATAACCAAGGGAGAGCCGACAAGGTGGTGAGGAGCATCCGATATCGCTCCGCTGCTGCTGCTGCTGGTGCTGATGCTGCTGTGTGCGCCGTGACGCCTTAAGGCCGTTCTTTTTCCCTTTTTCTTTTTTTTACTCTCCTCAATTCGGCAGATGTCGAGGCAAATGAGGACGGCCAACGCAGAGCGATGCCGCTGTACAAAGCATGCGGATGCAGGCCGACGATTCTGCCGGTTTGAGAGGCCAAGCGCTCCAGTACGGTTGCTCCGCACGCCTCTCAGCTGCCATGCCTTGCACAGCGGTACGTCTGCGGACCGGCCTAGTGCAGAGACTGCTCTGCCGAGCGGAGGTACATCTGGGCTAAACGACAGATGCAGCAGCAGCACTGCTGCAACTGCACTGTACAGGACAGTACAGTAGTTCCAGCGCAGCTGAATTCTTTTCATTGCACTGATATTATCAATAATAATATTATTATTTTATTTGCACAATAAAGGCAAAAACAAGGCCAAGCAGACAAGCAGGCACCTGGCGCAGCAGCACACGCGCGCCGTGGACCTCCAGTCACACATACATACACACACACACACACACCACACACACGCGAACACGTAGAAAGGGGAGCTAAAGAAGGGTGCCTTTGTCCCTCCACGACAAGCGCGACGCCTAAAGCAGCTGAGACATGCGTCGCGACCGTCACGCCTGCGCGCCGTGTGTGTCGGTGGCTGTCTTAAATTATGGCTAATTGTTGTTGTCACGCTAGCCATTCGGTCGGGTCGGCTCACACCACCAGCAAACCACGACCTGCGACAAATTTGTTTCCTGTCTTGATACAACATGGTATCAACTTTGTGAGACGAACGCTGGGATTGACTTGTCTTTCACGTCGGTCAACACAACAGTGCACAGTTCAAGAGAGTTTGAACTAAGTTGCGCGATAGATAACATTATTGCTGCCTACGCCAACATCGGCTTGATCGCTACGTCCCAGCCTAAATCTCCGTCACGTCACCGGCAAGACAGAAAGAAGGCCAGTCCAGGACAGCTTGCGACGGAGCATTCAAGTTGACCTCGAGCTTACTGCTGAAAGTGAAAAGGCGGAATTCAATTCTTATTTCCTTCTTTCTTTCCTTTTTTGCTTTTTTTAATTCTTTTTTTGTCATTTTTTCCCTGGAAATTTGGATGAGCCGGATGCCCAAGTACTGCCTGACTGTGGGCCCTCCCTTGACAGGTTTAAGGCCCCGCCTGCAGCGTAGATACTCAATGCAGACACACGTCTCAAGCGAGGCCCATCCGAGCAGATCCAAGATCGGGCCCCTCTCGCTAAACATTAGACAGGATCGCCGGTTCTTCCAAGACACATAAGAACTCTAGATCGTGCAGGCAGATTGTTGCCAATCGACGATGAATATGGTGCGGCTGCAGCCACTGCTAAGGCGGAGCAGCCTGTGAAGTAAAGACATCCCTTCATTGTGGTGAACCGGTGACACACAGCCGGGCTCAAGGTGGGCGAAGATTGGTTCGCGTACGAGGTAGTGACAAGGCAGGCCGGTCTCGTTCATTGATTATATTATTGTATTCCGTCTGGCGTTCCTGACAGCGATCGTAGTCGAGTTGTTGAGGCGATGCCTTGTCTGCTCGGAAGGAGCTCAAGTGTGGCGGCATTGACCTTCATGGCTGTATCATACGCTTCGATGCGGCGGCAGTGCGGGATCTGGAGTCCTTCGATCCGGAATGGGCTCGCGCATCAGCAACACAACGAGGTAACATACCGATCTTCATCATTCATGTGAGATCTATATATGCAAACATTCGGTCGGGGTGCCCGGTCAACGGAGTTGGACCATGATACTTAAGTGTGCAGCTCATCTCGTACAGTCACTAACGTCTGAAGTTACGCCTGACTAGTCTCCACTCAGCACACAACGTTGGCTGAGTGCCAAGTCCCCGGACCATGGGCAAGCGGCTTCAGGTCAAGCAAAGACACAATTACTGCCCTGACAAGGCCAGAGTGAAGCCGGTGATCTATCAAGAGAAGCAAGCACGCTGGCAATTGTAGCTGTAGATCTTTCCGGGAATACCGAGGCCAAGGTCGTTTTGACCTTACGCCCGCCGACACATGTTGCAGAATGATTTGACAGCCGAGCTCCGTATGATTCTCCCAGAAGAATGTTAGGTCCAAAAAAGCCCAGCTCGCAGCGCATCGCATCGCACCGCATCACATCACATCGCAGCTCATCCCGACACGGCGCGTCTAGCTAGGTCTGTAAGACGATGCGGTGCGCCGCCCTTTTTTTT
>KZ819189.1:656737-757666 GCA_003144125.1 Testicularia cyperi
ATTACATACACAGCCTCGGCATCACCATCTTGCAATGCTCCCTCGTCCCACCTGATCGTCGTCGTCTTCCGACCACCACACCACTGGCTCTTGTTTCTTTTTTTTTTCCCCTTCTTCCACGGCTTACATTTTGCCCGCGGCGGCTTCCGCACAGCGGTCTCCGCACTTTCCATCCGCGCATCTTCGTCCAAGCCCTCTGGAGAGGACTGCTGTACTGCCGAAACTTCGAATCCAGGGTCAACTCCATACTGTGCGGCTAGTACTCTACACCTTTGATACCTTTCCGCCACGGCTGTTATACGCCCCTCCATCATCATTGTCCAGTCGGCTCCGTTAACCATCTCATCTATCCATTCAACAGCCGAGAAACACTTTCTGATATCCGAAATGTCCAACGGAACTCGAGTCTACGTCGGCAAGCTGCCCCAGGACGTGCGCAGAGGTGACATCGAAGATCTCTTCCGAGACTATGGCGTAAGTGTCCCTGTGGATCAGCTTGACGACGAACTCCATCACATTGCGGATGGTATGCTGACGATCGCTCTTGTCCTTTCCTTCTTTTTCCCTATCACTTTGATTCTACCCGGTAGCGTCTGCACGATGTTCGAATTATGGGCAGCTTTGGATTTGTCGAGTTTGAGCACCCGCGAGACGCTGAAGACGCCGTCAAGGACTTTGACGGCAAGAACTTCATGGGAGAACGAATCGTCGTGCAGCATGCCAAAGGTGCTCGTCGCGAGCCCGCTGGCTACGGCGCCGACCCCTACGATCGCCGTGGAGGCGGAGGCGCCCCCGGTGCTGGCCGATTCGGCGGGCCCCCTCCTCCTCGTCGTGAGCCCCGAATTCGACGTGGACAGTTCCGCTGTATTGTGTCCAACCTTCCTCCCAACACCAGCTGGCAGGACCTCAAAGACATCGGCCGTGAGCATGGCTCCATCTCATTTGCCGATGTCGACCCCACCCGACCGGATGAAGGCATAATCGAGTACGACAATCGCGACGACTACGAGCGCGCTCTCGACCGCATCGAAGGAACCGAGCTTCGAGGATTCAAGCTGCGCATTGATCCTGCGCGTCCCCCTCGCGACGAGCGAGAGCGCAGCCCTCCTCGCCGCCGAGAAGACAGCCCGCCGTCTCGTCGCCGTGACGACAGCCCCCCACCTCGTCGACGTGAGGACAGCCGCGAACCCCGTGAGTCGAGCCGAGAGGCTGTGCCCGAGCGCAACGGTAGGTACGACAGCCGATCGCCTCTGCCTGCCCGCGAGGCCGAGGATGATGCCCCTGCTCCCCGAGATGACTAGGCCGCTCGACGCCAAGCAGCACATCATTGCGCGTCGCCGGCAGTCCGAGACATGACGTGTAAGTTGCCTCAGGTCCACCAGGCACCGGTCACGCTTTGCTTTTGCTTGTTTCCACAGTTCCAGGCGGCCCAAAGGTCGATCCGGATTCTCTCCTCATCCTACCACCTCCATTGTCCCCGACGCCGCCCAATGCAAGTTTCCAAGCTTCATCTTGCCCCGGGGAATTCAGGCTCTCTGGACGCTAAAATCATGTCAGCCATACACATCTTGCCTTGGCCGCTCCGCGATCCCACGATCCCCATGTAACGCAATATCAAAACGAGGCCCCAGAAAACTTCTCGGTTTCCTTAGCTCTATCGGGTTTGCGCCGCGCGATTCCCACTTATCCTTGGGTTATGGCCTCTCCAGCTATTGGCGATTATCTCGGACTTTTGGAACGATTGATTAGGGTGGTACACGTCCGGGCCTTCCGAGCCTTTCCCACGCCGCCTTCGAAATTCTTGGACGCTGCTCTGCCTTCGGCTCGCTGTCGACGGCGCGGCGTCGTAGTGCTCCGCCACGTCGGAATCCCCACTTTGGAGCCCCTGCCTCACAAGAGTCTCCTTCTTACTCGCGGCGCTTTTTTTGGTGGGCAGCGAACTGGTTCCATTCCTTTTCCCTTCCCTGTGTGATCTGATTCTTTGACTGTTTCTCCTTCGCCCAGCAGCGGTCGTGCCGCACGCGGGATCTCCATCTGGAGCAGCCAGCAGCTTATCTGGCGGTGTTCCATCTTCCCACGGACCCTCGTCATGACCCGTAGCCCATCTATCGGATGTGCCAGCCGTCGACGCCGCTAAGCGGAAGCAAGCCGAATGCTGTAGTTTGAGACCAGGACTAATCTTCTCTCAGTGGAAAAAGGAGCTTCGGACGCACCAGTCCCGGCGCTGACGCCACATGCTGACGATCAAAAGGCAGGTGTTTGCCTTGAGGAAACGAGCCGAATTCTTGGTCATGGAGCTCACGAAGTGGCCGGCGAGTCTGACCCAGATTCTGGCTCAAATTTGGCGCATCCGAAGAAGCCTATGCAGGTGATGGCCTGTTCGCGCACCGCTGGAAGCAGTCCGACGCAGCGCTGTACGTCTACGGCATCAGCGTCGTCGAAATTCGGTAAGTGAGAACAAGGTCCGAGTTTTTGAGGCAGAATCCGCCCGGCGGAAGTATGCTTTGGACGTGAGTGTCCGCCCTGTCAGCAATGCAATCAACGTAACACACACTTTTATGCAGTATCGCGCCGCGAATAGTATTCCTATTAGCTGTAGCCTTGACGCGGAATATCCCTGGCATGGATGAATACATAAGATGAGCATAAAGACAGATGCGACTTCTCCTACGACATGAGTTGGACGTCGGCATGCCGAGAATCTCTGGGTGTGAGATGGACCTGTGAGACACCGCCAAAGAAGTCTGTGATCTTGACCTGATGCAAGGGTCGGTGGAAGAGGTCTGTGCGTATGCCCGGGTCTGATTGGATTTCTCTTGGATCGTAGGCGTTGAAGAGGTCCTGTATTGTTGCGGTGGATGTTTTTGACTTGTCCTCCATCCACTCGAGGACAAAGTTGGTGAAGCGATCGATCATGGCAACGCCTAGGTCATGGTCTGCTCCGTGGCTGTACGAGTTCTGGCCCTTTTGCGAAGAGCCGGTTGCGAGAACGTTGGGACTGTAGATTCTCGAGTACATTGTATTGGCCTGGCATGTGTCGACCATGAAGAAGAGCTCGTGGTATCGCTTCTTTTCCCACATTTGCTCAAATGCATCTGCAATGTCCCACGCAGAGATCTCCTCGTAGTCCTGAAACTTGAGAAACTCGTCGCCGCCGTGTCCCGTCATGTAGACAAAGATGTTGGAGCGGGCGTCCGAGTCCAGACGCTTCGACTTGGGCGTTATCGCTGGAAGTCGGCCTGTGAGTAGACGGACTACGTTCTCCACCGAGACTTCGTATCCGCGGTAGTCGACCTCGACATTTTGGCCGTACAGATCCAGACGGTTTGCAGTCGACGCCCACACGTTGCCGGGGAACTTGTTTCGCGGATTGCACGCGGCGTCATCCGCGAGCATCAGAATGATATTGGAGTCAGGAATACCGAGCCGCTTCACCGTCCTGTACATTCCCAGCGTGTTTGCAATGTGTCGATAGTTGAACCAGAACTTGGATGTACAGACCAGCACGGCCCAGTTGTTGGTGTGACCGCCAGACATGCCAGAAGCCAGGTAGGCTGCTTCGCTCGCATTGCCCCTGAGGTTGCTCGTCGGAGTGGACGGATCCACGAGACCTGTCGACTCAAAGAACCGACTGACCTGGTCGATCTGCTCTGTCGTCAGAAACGACTCGGGAAAGAGGAGCGGTACCGCAAGTCCGACGAGCGCCACTAGCATGGACACGAGCAGAAGCCGCAGTGCCCGTCTTGGGCCCGAACGCTTGGCCGCAGACATCGTCGGCCGACGCGATGTTTGCCCGCTGACAGCGTTTGATGAGATGCTACGAGTGAGGCGAATGGCGAGGAGATCGAGGAGATGTGCGTCAGCTGTGGTGAGCCTCCGATTTCTCAGACCCAAGGACCCTGCGTCTCGAAAGCGGAGATCCGAGAAGGATGCTTTGCTGCCAATCGGTGATCATCCTCCAGATTGTGTTAGGCCAAACATTGCATGTCCGTGAGCGAAAATCCTGCCCTCGTGTTGAGCTGGCCGGGCGCGATGCCATAGTTGCAGCCACGTACATCTCTTCTTTTCACCTTTTGCCTCTTCTGTGCGCGAAGACGCAGGCACTTTACAGGTCAAGGGCGACCCGCGCGGTCAGCCTGTTCATCTGTCAAGCCACATGATATCCACATGTTCTCGAGAATTGACACTGCTGTCCTCGTCATCTTCATGGTATCCGACAACACAACTCGGGAATCGGGCCAGTTTGAAAGCAACACGAACTGAGCGCTTATCGGGGTTACATCTCTGTTACAGAACACCAGACCCCGGGGCTAACAGACCTGGATGCCACTGTCTCAAAGGCCAAGTGATACACGAGCTGGCATGCAGAAAAAGAGAGAAAGGTCTAACACTGTACGAAACCACGTCGCATTTTTACGAGCTCGCGTGTCAGGTCGACTCTGGACGGTCAGTACGAATCTGAGGGATGAGTACGTCCCGCGGCAGCTTCACGAGGGTTGTCCGACGATACCGAATGGCCTGGAACCCTGTGGGATCTGGAGTGCGATCGGGATGTGCCGAGAGAGAATCCATACACTAGTGTTTTTGGTGAATGTCGAGGATCGGAATTCGAATAGAAGGCAGCGAAGGAAGGCAGATGTTAGAGTCTTGGCTGTCAATCGTGCAGGAACTGTATCGGTAGGAGGGCTGGCTTGTGCTTATCCTGTACAGTACTCTGATACAGTACTGTACAGTCCTGCACTGGAATGGGTGAGACTGCGTCATTCCGCGTCTATTTCCAGAAGCGTGGCTACGTGAGGTGGGGAGGGGCAGGGCGAGCAGAGGTGGAGCGAAGCCTGCCTGAACGCGCCCAAAGGCAGGCCACGGCTGCGCATTGCTTCTCAGCCATGCCCACAAGAAGAGAGAAGGCCACATCCACGTACAGTACAGCACAGTACTGTACAGCACAGCACAGCACAGTACCCTACGCAGACAGCCGCAGCCAGACGGGAACTCAGTCCAAATCCGTGCGCTCGACGGGTTGCACAGCAGCTGATTGCGACGCTGACATCTGGGGCCGGAATGGGCATCTGGAGCCTGTGCCTCCTGAATGCAACTCTTGGTCATCCCAAGTGCTGTCCAGTAGCAACGAGTCCAATCTCCCATCCATCATCTTCTTCCAGCCCCAGCCCTGTCTTCTTTAGCCTAATCTAATTCATTCTCTTCTTCCATCTCAGCAACCATCTACGCAAGTTCGAACCCGATCTCTCGTATACACATCCACACAACCCAACATGAGCTCGTACGCAGACATCGCCGCTGAAAATGCGCCGCCCAAGTCGGAGCAGCCCAAGCCCGACCCCGGCTATCTCGAAGGCCCCAACCCCCACGCCCACGACAGCGTGTAAGTTTGCTCGTCTGCTTCCCGTATTTCTATGTCGAGGATTGGTACTTACATCCTAAGCATATCTCCAATTCCTTTGTTGATGAACGCACAGTAACGCCCAGGCGCCCGATGTCAACAGCAGCAAGGTCAACGTAGTGCCGTCTGACAGCGATCTGGAACACCTCAAGACACAGTCGCAGGAGGCATACGACGAGGCTGTTGCCAAGGCACGTGAGCAGCGTAAACAGCTCGAGTCCGACGCCAAGAAGGCTGCCGACGAGGCACAGAAGAAGGGCGAGCAGGTCGCCAACGACGCACAAAAGAAGGGCGAGAAGCTCGCTGGCGATGCTCAGAAGGCAGGCAAGGAGGTCGCCAACGAGGCCGAAAAGTTTGGCAAGGACGCCCGCGCCGAGGCACAAAAGGCAGGAAAGAAGGCCGAGGAATACTTTGAGAAGGGCAAGAAGGAGGTGCAGAAGGACGCCGAGTACCTGCGCAAGAAGGGCGAGGAGGGCGCCAAGCGCGTCAAGAAGGCCGCCGGCGAGGCCGAGAAGGAGCTCGAGAGCTGGTGGGACCAGTTCTCGCGCGATCCCAAGCAGTGGGGCCCGGCTCTCGCGGGTCTCAATGCCGTCCTGCTCGGCGGTCTTGGCATCTACGCGTACACCAACAAGGAGCAGGTCCAGCGCACCGACAAGCGTCTCCTGTCGGCCGCTACTGTCGGTGTCCTCGCTCTTCTTGGCGGTCAGTATACCTGGGCCTCCGAAACTGCACGAAAGCAGAACCGCGGCCTCTAGCTTGCTCGTAGGCTTTGACGGCTTCGTGCTTGAACCACACCTGCACTCCACTTGTTACCCGCCAGATCCTCCAAGTGGATCTGGTAGATGCCTTCCATTGTGTCCAACGCCTTGACCCGCATGTATAGTCAGAACGCTCCGTTGCTCCGAGACATGATATCACCTCTCAAAGTGTCTGGCATGCCAGAGAAGAAGAAATGTGGCTTGCGTCTTTCTCGCGAAACGCACCCAACTCTCTGCTGCGAGGCTGACCACCGACGCGGTGCAGTTCTGTATTTTAGGTCTACAAGCAGATGTTATTGCATGAGATGGTCCAACAAATGAGTCTGAACACGGAAGTTTCGGCGTTAATTGTACGTCTATTCTTCCATGGGAGCCTCGCCGCCAGTGGCGGGGGCTGTGTCGCCACTCGACTCTGTTGATTCTCCTGCCGATGCAGATTCTGTTGCTGCCGTGGCCCGCGCACCGGGTATCGTCTTGGGCTCCATTCTGGTGAGTTGGCAGGTGGCAGAGGGGGGATGGGATCGACAAGAACACAGTATTTCAACAAAAAAAGAGACAAGAGGGGGTCAGTGCTGATGCTCGCAATAAAGAGTCGATTCAGACCCCGAGCCGCTAAATGCGCAGGATCGTGGTGAAGTGATAGTGTACTCACCGGTCCATGTAGGGACGAAGGTCATCACCTTCAATGATTCGGAACTTTTCACCCTGTCTCGCCTCGGGAGAGTTGACGTCCGCATCTGCGCCGGGACCGACGACAGCAACCGAGACCTGTTCGAGTTCGAGATCCTTGTTCTGCTGAAGCGTGTCACGGAGAGCGTAGAGACCATGAAGGATGAGATTTTCGAGGTCTGCGCTGGCAAAGTCTTCATATTTGCGCTCAAGGTAGGTCTTGGCCGACTGGCTTCTTGCACCGATAGACATGGCATAGTACTCGAAGCAGTTTGCGGTGGGTGTGAACTCGTACAGATGCGGACCGGTGCTGTCGACTCCAATGATGAGGAAGCCGACGCCGTATGGGCGCTTGCCGTACTCCATCGTGTTCGACTGAGCTCGGTCGGCGAGGTCGTCGACCACCCTTGAGATCGGGAGCGGACGGTTAAAGACAATGCGCGATCCAAGGGCAAGTTGTCGCATGTAGTCGGACAAGACTCGAGCGTCAGAGGTGAGACCCGCGAATCCGATACCCATGTGGTTGTCGATGCGGAGCATCTTTTTCTGATACGATGCCAGCTCCGAGGGCGCACGCTTGAGTGCTACGAGAATTGCGTGTGTGTTGGATCGAAGGCCAACTACGGCTGAACCCTGCTTGACGGCTTCGAGCGCATACTCGACCTGATGCAGTCGACCTTGTGGTGAGAAGACAGTGTTGTCACTGTCGTACGTGTTTCGAAACATCTTACCAGTGACCTTGGGCCTGCGATGCCGTCAGTTGTCGGTTGTTAGGGATGAGGAGTAGCACGTTGTTGGAGATACGTAGGCGCAGTGAGGCTTGCCAACGATCGGACTAGCTTCAGAGGATGCGATATCGCTGATCCAGTAGAATGTCGAGATGTGGGGGACGCTGACACACCGGTCAAGTCTTGTTGGCAGCAGGAATATGCCCACGATCAGGGATGCGGTATTGGCGATGTGGTGTGTGTGGGCCGCAGTGGGATGACGACGAGCCAATGCTTGAAGTTGCGTTGTTGCGGAGGGGGGAAGGGTGTGTGTGTGTGTGTGTGTGTGTGTGTGTATATACCGTATGTGTGGAGCTGAAAGCGACGGCAAAGTAACAGCTTGTCTTTTTGGACGCGTTGGCCAACGGGCTCGAGTTGTGTGGCCCCCTCAGCCAGCTGGTGATCGATGCGCTACAGTACAGTACAGTACTGTACTGTACGGTACTGTGCTCTGCAGCACTCTCTCACTTTACTCCACTCACTTGCCGGCTTACACTGCCTGGAGTATATATTCTTCGCAGCTGCTGACGCGTGCTGACACGGCCTTTCGCCTCTGTGAGTTTGCTTATGTTGTGGTCCATCAAGTCCCGAGTTCCGCTCGCCTCTGAGCACGACCCTCCTCCGCATTCCACTCACTTTGGCTTCTTCGCCGCTACCTCGAGAGACTTCTATCCGATCATCACTCCGGAGACCACATCACAGTACCTTGTCAAAGTGCGATCATGGCTTTCGTGGCTCCTGTCGTGCGATGGCCTGATGCCTTGACATCACACCTTCCCGAGCCACTGCGCGAGTCGGGCATTCCGCCTCAGTACTTCATCGCCGTGCCCGCGACACTACTCGCGGTGCTCGTTGCGTATACTATCACTAAGGCGAGTGCTCGCAGCCCATCTGCGCAACTCGTCACGGTATCTTCGGCGGATGGATACACCTCGAGACGATCAGTAGGCCGCTCCCCTACGGTACTGCTAGTCGGACTTGCCGATTCGGGCAAAACTACACTCTTTTCCTCCTTAGTCTATGGAACCACACCGGCAACGCTTCCGTCCCAGCGACTTTCCCAGGGCCTTGTAGAGGCATCGCTTCTGGCCAGTGCCGATGCGTCCACAAAGCCAATCACACTCGTCGATCTGCCGGGTCACCCGAGACTTCGACCGCTTCTTGACGAGAATGTTCACCAGGCGGATGCGATCGTCATCTGCGTCGATACGGTCATGGCCTCCAAATCCAGTCTGTCATCCGGCAGCGGCCGCCAAGATGGCGAAAGCGTCACAGACGCTGCAGACCTCTTGCACTCAACCCTGATCACTTTGGCCAAGTCACGTTCAAAGGGCTCTGCGGGCAGCAGTGCCGTTGCACCACCTTCGATCCTCGTGCTCTTTACGCGCGCAGATCAGTCGCCCTTACTTGGCGGGAGCTCAGCAGGTGCCGACAAGGATAAGGACGAAAAGCGACGTGCCCAGCTCTTGTCGCGCTGCCGAACCACGCTCGAGTCGGAACTCGGTCAGCGCCGATCCAACATGGGTCTGGGCAAGCGTCGGGGCGGTGTCAAGATTGCAGGACTCGGCAAGGTCGCCGATGGCGATCCCTCTTCTGCCGTCTCCTCCAGTGGCGTACTTGGCTGGCTCAAACGTATGGTCGGGCTCAGCAATGGCGGATCATCCAATGCAGCTGCGGCTGCTGAAGAGGACGAGGAGGAGGAAGACGACGAGGTCGTTGACTACATTGACTGGCACGCCGCCCAACGTGCGATGGAGGCCTCCGACGCCGGTGCCACTAACGGCGCCTCCAGCTTCAGTCTCGACAAGCTGGACGACGAGGTGGTCTACAACGGCAAGGTCGACTTTGCTCTCGCTAGTCTCGGAAAGGAACGCACCTGGTCGGGCGACGCTGCTGAGCAACACGCACCTGCAACCGCCGCCGACGGCACGAGAGACTTGCAAGCTTGGCTAGTTGATCTGCAGAACTAATCTACGAGACATGCTGCCCCTTTCAACGAGTCTCGGCAGTCCTTCATGTACAAGCACACAGCGATTCATCGAGAGACAATCACGCAAAGGGGGAAAAAAAATGTCGTGCACCCAGAAGGAAATTCAGGTCCTTTTTGATCACGCGTATGGAGATAGAAACCAGGAAGTAAGGAAAGGCTAAATGAAACGGCATTGGAAAGGGGGCATGTTGGAGAGGCTTCTCGAAAGCACGTGAAGCGATCAGAGATGCCACGGAGTACCCTCGGGCACGTTGAACTTTTTCCACTGGTTTTCGATGCCCATGTCTAGAGCGAGGTCGCGCTCGATGCCGAGGTTGCGTGGCTTGTCCGTCGGGTTTTGAGGGTTGCCGAACTTGATGCTTTCGTAGAGGCCGAGGGAAAGATGGATGCCTGCGGGACCCGGCACAAACTCATTGAGATCGGGCGTTGCAGCCTTCGATGATTCCTTCTGGGCCTGTTCCTGCTTGATGAGCTCAAGGATGTTGTTCTTGATCACATCGACCTGACCCATAGCAGCACGCACGGTCTTGGCGGCACCCGAGTTGGCAATGTCGCCCAGACTGAAAATGTGGTTCGACAGCGGGCTCGATTCGGGCTTGATCTGCATCGTGGGTCGGACATCGATGAATCCGTCGGCCGTGATGCTCTCAGGAGCATAGCTTGCCAGCAGCTCCGATCGCGGTGTCTGGCCAGTGCAGGTGAGCACGAGATCCGCCTCTACCTTGTTGCCATTCAGCAACTCGATGTCAAAAGTCTGCCCAGGGGTAAAGAGCGGGAAGCCAGAAGCTGGCATCTTTACTCGGCTACCGAGCACAGTTTTGACGCCCTTGTCGGCAAAGCGCTGCGAGATGAGATCGTGCAGGTCCGAGTGAAATTTGTTCATGAGGTGGGGACGCGAGTGGACGATGGTCACGCTCTTGCTAGGGTCATTGGCGTATAGCTCTGCAATGTCAAAAGCAACTTGGACACCCACAGCACCACCACCCACGATGACGATCTTGCGTGCCTCCTTGACGGCGTCCTGATACCGGCGAAGCGTCTCGACGGCCTGACGCTTTGCCTCGGTGCCTTCCGCCGCAGTCGGAGACAGAGACCACGGCTCTTGAAGCCTGGTACCTGTCGCGATGGCGATGAAGTCAAAGCTGAGGGTGTCCTTTCCGTCATGGCCCGGTCGATCGAGCTTTAGAATGCCCTTTGTCTCGTGCGCAGGATCTTGGTGCAGACTGAGCGCCTTTGCGTGCAGGATTGTACCGTTTGCGGCGCCATTGAGCGCGTTTGCGTATGGTACAAGCGCCTTCTCCTCTCCGCCGCGATGCAGGACCGCAAAGCGCGGAAAGGTGAAAAGATGGTGGAAGTGGGAGTTCGCCTCTACCACTACAACGCGGTGAGTCTGGGGCAGTGCCTCCACAAGCGCACCTGCAAGCCGCAGACCGACGTACGATCCACCGACAATGGCAACAGTCGCCTTGGAGGACGAAGCGAGGATCGCAGAGGGGATCATCACGTCGCTGTTGCTGTTGCTGCTGCCGTTGACCTGGGAGGAAGTCGAAGGATTTGATGTCATGTCTCTACGCACAATCAGCGACAGGCCGAGAAGCAGAAAAGCAAGAAGGAAGAGCGAGGTAGTGTTTCGCGGAATGTTGGGCAGCTATATACGGAAGAGAATGACTGAGTGCAGAGGCAGGCTCAGCTTCGGCAACGATGAAGCATGGAGGAGAGAAGCCAGACAGAAAAAGAAAAAGGGGGGGAGGAACGTAAGGGTACAGATGTTTAGGCAGTGGGCCGTGATCTTCTAGGGTCTGCGTGATTCGGCACAGGTGGGGGGAGCAAAACTCGAGCAACACGCCTCAATCCGAAACACGAGGTGTGTAGTGCAGTGCCTCTCTGTTGTAAGTCGGCACGGCAAGAGGGGCAGTCTGTATGTATACTGTACAGTACCAACTGCATGTCTTGCGTCGCTTAAACGCAGGCCAACTTTATCAGATTTGATTTCGGTTTCGATCGACGTCGTCCGATACAGCATCGCCCATTGCCCTTTCTGATATCCGCGGAGGTCACGAGCTGCGCGACGGACCAAAGCCTGGCCATGACGATGCAGTCGGACCTGGAAGCCCGGAGACGCCAAGCTCGAGCTGCTCGTATGCGCTTGCGCTACGCTACAGTACTGGCTCGCGAGCGTTGGCATCGAGCTGCACCACGTCCAAAAAGTTGGAATGAACGAATCACGGAGCGAGTTTGTGCCGCGGCATGACACGAGTGCTGTAGCGCAAATTTGCCTCGGGGAAGAATGTTGATTAGGCCCGAAGAGCAGCGCGACGACGACGCGAATGCCGCCGGACCAGTCTTGTCCTTTATCAGATAAATCGTGTATCCGGACCCCTAGTCTGACACAATATTGTGTGTGTTCGACCAGTGTCGCTTCAAATGAAACCCTGCGCGGTCTGAATCGGCCGAACGAGCTTGCGCCGTTCTGACGTTCCGGAGGTTGCGATCGGATCTGTGCTGCCAGAGTCACAAGGCGACGGCGTGACGTTGCATGGTCGGCTCTTCCGTTGCCTCGCCGGCTTGAGGGTGAATTGAAAACTCGTCATGTGGCTGAGCCTCTACGGCTATAGACACTTTTGGCGTCTATCAGTGTCATATTGCGCCCTTATTTTGATTGACTAGTGACACGGACAGCTCGCTAGCGAAGACTTAGCCATGAGCTGTCCGAGTGATTGGTCGATATCGAGTGTATCTGGCCTAACGTCCTTATATTTCGAAGTGTGCGCGCATCAAGCGATCAATCTGACTGAAGGCTCGTCTGATCCTCTGATCATGCTGTCAGCTCAAGCCAGCGAGTAGACCCGGCTTCGAAGCATTTGCACCGCATGGAATCCCGGACAGGCTCAAGACAGCAAAATATAGCTAGGCTAGGCAAACAAGGAGACTTCAGATGCGAGTAGGCTTTTATGTGCAGGACGCGGTGACCATTTGGCAGCATGCAGATATAAACTTTCGCGAGTCCGATCAAGTAAAGAATGTGCGAACAACTAGATGGCAATCATAAGGTATGCTAATGGTATATACGAAAGATAGGCAAGTACGATGGGTGAGTAGTGACAGTGTGCAGCAGTGACTGGGAAACGGGACAAGATCAGAAAAATGTCCCGGGCGAGAGTCTATTAGCGGGTCGAGGTGAGCCAACTTGCGAGCCAGAAGCGTGGCTCGGACGATGCGCATGACTCGGTGGTGGCGTCTGTGGCGATGAGGAGAGCGCTGAAAGTGAGCCGTCTGCAGGATTGCTGGCAGCTCCATTGACACTTGACCTGGGCGTTCGCGTGACGCTGATACGGGGCGGTACCGACATATCCTGCGACAGAGTCCATTCCCGCGCAATTCTTGAAGCGGGTGTTTCAGGCTCGGTCGAGTCCTCGGGTCTCGAGTACCGGTCAACCATCGATGAGGCTGAAGGCAATGGGTCGTCATTCATGCTGCTCGAATCAGACGTCCCTGACGGTTGATGCCCTTGCTTGCGCCAAACTGTCTTTTGTCCAGGACCGCCACTAAGGGAAGACAGCGGCTCAGACGCTTCCATGGTCGTACCACAGAAGTGTGAGTCCGGCACGAGAGTGCCATCGAAGGTGCCCGTATTGACGTCATTTGGCTGCGGCTGCAGCTGCCCTTCGCGCCCCTTCTCATCACGGGCAACCGTTGTTCGTGTGACTGGTTCGATTCGGAGAGGCATACTCAACACGCCAAACGACTCCGTCTCGTCTTGAGGCAACGACATGACCGGATCTCTATCTCGGACGGCTAAAGGCAGCGGGGCGAGCGGCGAGTTCCTGCGCTGAGCGCCGACAAAGAGCCCGCGCGCTCTTGCGCCTCGGGATGTTGTAGCGATGAACGAGGTCTCCTCCATCTCGGGCGAATTTCCAGATATTTGCGACGTGAGCATATCGTCGGGCTGCAACACTAGAGCACCTCCTTTACCCGACTGGGGTGATAGAGAGAACTTCATGGCAAGCCGTGAAGCGTTCGTTGGCCGCGCTCGCGAGACCGACATCATCGAAGTCTCCATGCCCACACTTTCGGGCACGGCGGGAAGAGTCCGCGACTTGACAAATGGATCGGCATGGGCCACCAGTCCAACACCGGCATTGTCATTGGGGCCAGGGGACCCCGCCTCCTCGTCCTTAGAACTTTTGCGGAGTGGACGCAGCCGTGCGGGCGCTGCATCGCTATCATCCTTGCTCTCTGGCATGGGATTGTCAAAGTTGCGGAAGATGATCGACCCGATCGTCAGTGCACCGAAAACCGCCGAGGCCCAAGCTGCTATGTTGCCGGCTACGGTGACGTTGTGTGCTATCGCTTCCGGACTGTGCAGCGATCCCTCGTACTCCCTAATTGCCAGGACCATTGACGATGTAACGAACATGCACGCAGCCCCGCTGATGCCAAAATAAAGGATCATTAGGTTGATCAAGCATCTGCGCAGGTACTTGTATCGAATTCCCGGGTTGCCTCCGAGTGAACGGCGCCGGGTTTCGCGCTCCCGCAGCTTGCGAGCCGTGAAAGACTTGTTGTTGGCCGACCCGCTGGTCTCCATACGCATGAGACGCTTGAACAAAGGAACAGAACGGGGCGAGGTTGGCGGCGAAAGACCATCATCCGCTACAGCTGTGCTCGAAAGCTCGCCAACTACCTCGATCCGCGTTCGTTGCACAGAAAGGGGGTCGGCGCGCAACTGATACGACTCAGGCTCGAAATCACGCAGCGCCGCCTCGAGTCCTACGAGCTCTTGACTAGCCTTTTCGGAGTGCGTAGCCCCGCTATTGCCAGAGCCCTTCGTGCGATCTGAGTTCACATGCGTGCCCGAGATTTCGTTGTGGAATCGATGGTCCCGAGATCGCTCTAGGGCTGTTCCACCCATCGACAGGGCCAATTGGAGGCCGCGCTGCTGTGCGTCTTCCTGACGCTGCCTCTCCTGCATTTCCATGTGCTGCTCGAGCTTGCGCTGATAGCTGACTAGCATAGCCTTCTGCCGACGTACCTGCCGCAGCAGCAGGAAGACAAGCGTGCCGCCCGCCGGCACGTAGAAGAACAGGAAGAATAGCGCCCAGAAAGACCAGAGCGCATAGCCGATAGAGCTGTAGTAGTACGACTTGCTCAGCGCTTGCCAGAGGTCTAGTCCCTGACTCACTGTCGCATCTACTGCAGACTGCGAGAGCGCAGCACTTGAGCTACTAGCTGAGGACAGGAGCATGTCAAGCCCTTCGGTCCATCGCTCGAACCTGCCAACAGCGAGATAGAACTGCCGCGAGGCCATGACAACGGGTGGAATCAGCGAAATCACAAGCAGCAGCGGTGTGCCGAGACAGGCAAAGTTGACGATTGTTGGCCAAGGAAGGATGCCCTTGCCGCTCATCTTGGAGCGAGAAGCCGAGGGCTTGTCCAGTGCACCGGGCGCCGTATAGAGACTGCCCCACCCGGTGAAGAATGCGCCAAGGTAGAGGGGAATCCATGACAGATTACGCCAGGCCTGAAACTGGCGCACAAATGTTGAGCTTTCGTTGTGAAAGGCTTGCCATACAATGGAGTTGAAGGCGATCGTAGCGATGCCGTATGCACCTTCAAAGAGAAGGAAGCAATTGATTGCGTTGGGTACGACATAGAAGCCGTGCGCACGGTGCTCGAGACGAAAAGGCATGTGGCGACGGTGTACGATTCGATGTAGACACACTACGAAGCCGATTGGAATGAGCAGCGCGATGATGCCTGACGTGACGAACAGAGACACGAAGAAGCGGCCTTCCACCGGCAAGTAGAAGAGATTGTGCACAAAGGTCTGTAATTGTTCCAGACCTTGCCGCTGTACGGTAGGATCTGACGATGAAAGACTCGCCGTGATGGCAAAGGGAAGTGCATGTGGTGTCGTCTGCGATCGGAGCAGTTGCAGCACGTTGCTGGCACTCGCGCCATCTAGAATTGATGCAGTGGCGTCTTGAAAAGGCATCGTTGTTGACGTGCTTGTCGCTGACAGACTCGCCAGATGTCGCTTGAGGGCTCAGAGGCAGATCTTCAGATAAGGCAGTGAAGAAGCATGTCAGACCGCAGCACTGTATGTACAGTACTGATGGTCTGACCTATTTGTTGCCAACGCCAGTTCGGATTAGACTTGCCGATGATACAGATTGCGAAGAGTGGCACCCCAGATGAATGCGACAGGAAGGGTGGTGGTAAAAGGAATGCGACAAGCCGGCGATTAGGCAAAAGGCAGGTCGGTAGGTCTCTTGATCGATCGGTCAGACTAGGAGCAATTTTCTGGAAGCCGAACGAAACGGCTGATGCAAAAATAAAGAGACGCTTTGGTGTTGATGGATGCAGTTGCAGGGCCAGTACCGCAACGATGCTGCCAGGTTGGCCGATGGTACTGATATAGATCCGGCGACGCCGATGTTGGTGCAGTGGTACAGAGAGTAAGGGTTCTGAGGTAGAGACGATATCGAGCGTTCAAGTTAAGAAGAAAAGAGAGCCGTCGAGCAGCACAAAAGCGGGTTGGAACGAAACACGAGGCGTTGACTTTGTTTCGGCTCCAAGGCGGGGTGGCCGGAAGGAGGCAATGGAAGCTGAGATGACAGTGAGCCGACCTTGCACAGTACGTCGACCGCAACAAGCTGCGATGTGGCAACAAGGCAACGGCTCTGCTAAGCGGGAAAGGAAACTTTCACAACGGGGCTGAAGCTGTACGACAAAGGATCCGCGCAAGTCTATGGATCTCGTTGTCGGACCCGACGTGGCTGGAGCACGTCGAAGCAATCTAGAAGCGTTCAAGGCGCCAAAGCGGCGGAGTGTGACGGTCGACTGCGCACCCTTCGACGACTGGGCGATGAGCAGGGATAGAAGTGGATGGGGCACGTGCGGAAAGACAGTAGAATGCGTCGAGGTCGCGGAAACACAGCGGTCGGGGGTCGTACAGGACCACGAGAGTACGAGACCCGGATGAACCGCAATATGGTAGTGACACCAGACCAGGTGCTAGGCAGAGCTACAGGTGTGGTAGGGGTGGTGGACGGCGCATCGAAGGCGAACAGCTGAACAAGAAATGCAGAACTAATGGGCTCAACGCAGATATGCGCTTGGCAGGCGTATTGTAGCGGCTCCCGGAAACCATGATGGATGACCGCTTGTGGATTTAGACTACCACAATGATAGCTTGAGCTGCGGGCAAGCCTTCAGACCTGTCACATCGTCCGAGACGACCGCAGCTTTTGTGCTCCGCTTCGATGAGTAGGCCTAGCTAGCTTGCCACTGCAGTATCACACTACTGTACTGCTCTCTACGCAGCAATCATCATGTAGAATGTGACGGCCGTTCGTTGTGACGAGACTGGATTGGTACGGGGTTGCGAGGTTCTGCAAATATTGGCAGCCAGGACGCTGCGTCCAGTTCCGACCTGCAAGGCCAGGAAAGTCAAAGCGGACGGAAGGGCCGAAACGCGCAAGATAGCTGGTAAGCAGCGGTGCGGCAGCACAGAAAGTCGGCCTTCAAAATGGGTCTGGCCGCGTCTAGCCCCTCCAGCGTCCCAACAGCAAGTCAGCGAGCGACCAAAAGGCTGGGCGTGTGAATAACGGCATTAACGATGGGACCGTGGAGAACGAGCTAGTACACATGAAGCTAGCATGCGCAAGTGCCTGCCCCAAGGCCCTACTTTGTTGAAGAAGAAGCATTGATTGTCACGCCCATGCTGGGCAGACGGCTCGAGTGCAGAAGAGTTGGCATCTGCCCTGTCCATTGGGACCATGCCTTTCAGCAGCGTGGCTGCCTCGCCATTTTGCGTCTTGCTGTCGTTTGTGTCTCACGGTTTCGCGACGGAGGCCATCTGAGACATATCGTAAATTACATTGGCATCCACCGTTCATCCGTCTCTCCTTCCGTCACAGCAGGCGTCAGATGCCCATCTTGCTCGACAAACGCATCGCCGCTGGGTCCAGCCCGTTGAGCATGTGCGCCGGCTGGTCTGTACGATGGACGCCCGCCTCAACGAAGTTGCATTTCCTTTCCGGCCACAGGGTCTAGACGGACGCAGCTGGACGATCCGAGCAGTGTGTGTCAATTCAACAGCCGCGACTTTCTCCGCAGTCCGTTTTCCCCGGCGACGCCCTCAATCAATCTCTATGGTGTTCAGATGTGTGTCCAATCAGGCAAACAGTGTGGCAAAGTCAGACAAATATATGATCTTGCGCTGGGCTGAGTTGTGTCAGTCGTTTCGGCGCCCAGGAAAGTGAAGCATTGACAATAGTTGATCCTCCAGAGCATTCTTTTTCAGCGGTCCAACAAAAAAGTCGTCGACGAGCTAAAGATTGCTGGCCGCAGATCCGCATCCGTATCAACATCGACCTCGGATCGCTTTGGCTCAGCCCGGCAGCATGTTGCGAAGTGCTCGTACAGTAGTGCCTCGTACAAGGCCCTGCCATGCTAGGTTCGCTGCACCAGTTGGGTGACACGCACAAAGCGCCAAAAGACTAAACAGGAATAAGATAAAAGGTGGGTTGAGCGCGAGTGAGCGAGTGAAAGACGCGTTATCAACTCTACGGCCCCTTAGCGTGCAGCCCCGGCACGCGACTTGTGGGAGCTGCTTCTATCCTGCAGTGCTGAGCGGCCGCTCACCAAAATCGACTATTGGCGAGCTTCCGTCACCTCTTGGGTGGCAATTGATACGGTCGGCACTAGCAGACCCGTGGGAAGGGCCGCGCGTATAAGCAACCAACTCGGCAGGTCCGACGGTGACAGGGGCGAAGCCCAGAGAGGGCAAAGCGGGTCGATTGCAAGCCGACCACTGTCCTCGCTGGAGTACAGTATTGTACCGAAGCAGAGGCAGCCCTGATGAAGACCATAGCCGCTGAAGGTCAGCCGAGCTTGCAGTCAAGGGCGTCGGCGTCAAGTCTCTGCACAAGGCAATTGATGGGCGGCAATTTTGTTGGCGGCTGAGCACGAATTCAGGTTCGATTTTCGGCTTCCATCCGCATTCGGAAGCCGCGTCCATGCCAGAGTGATGTTCGGCATGCCAGAACTCGGCCGCAAGTGACACACGCCTTTCGCCCCCTACTTCCCAGCTCGCCGCCCAAGGTTTGTGCAAGCCTCCAGGCTACGACCCCACCTTGTGGCCCCGAGTCCGTCTCAAGGTCCTTCGAGGGAACACGACGGGAACCACGTTTGCTTTAGTGCGCTTTGTGCACGACGGAGTTACCGAGCCAGCAAACCTGCGTCGGACAGCCGGCAGCCAGGTCCGCTGTCACCGTGACGAGTACCGTAGATACCGTGTGCTGATCCATCGCGCGCGCACGACTTGGGCTCAAATCTGTGAGCCTTGGGACGGAACTGTACACAGAAGCCCATCTCGTCATGCCACCGAGCCAGATGGCCGGTCTCCTCGTGTCATTTGTCTCTCTCTGTCTCCACACCATCGGGTCCCGTAAGCCTGGCTGCATGTCCGTGGCAAATTTCGCCCGCCATCGCCCGCAGCATGCGTCCAAGAACAGACTGCAACCTGAACATGGCCATGTGAGAAGGATATTGCAACGACCTCGCTAGGCTGATGAGCGAGATCTTTGACGTCGACGCCTCGATGAACTTTATGCAGGCGAGCTGCCCGAGGTGCTTAAGCGAGCTCAAGGCTTCCCACGGCTCATACGGACCCCGAACCACCAGCAAATATTGTGCCCCATCTGGGGTAAATGCGAGAGAAATTAGATCAATTCGAAAGAAAAAGAAAAGTAGAACAAACCCCCCCCCCCCCCAAGGCCCACGAATTGGCAGACAGGCAACAGATGAAATCGCTGGCTCGTCTTTGGCCAAGGCCAGCCGTACGCTGACCTACACCTCGCTTAGTATAGCTCAACCGTCGACAGGCCCGGAACGGAAGCGGATGCTACATTATCAGCATGGCGTGTCGGTCGAAGCCATGGAAGCTCGGGTCGGATGGATGCCTCGAGGAGGAGGTTCGAAGACACACACGCGAGAGAGCTACGGCAATGGCTAGGTGAGACTAGCAACCTGTCCCGTCTTGCCTGCAGTCTGTCCCGCACGTACAAATGTTCAGCGTGCCTCGCTGACTCCGGCGCAGGAGGAGCTCGTGTTCGCTGGCCACTGCCACAAGGAACGCACTCACTGTCTTCGATGCTGACTGCCAAGCCAAGCCGCCGATGTGCCGATGTTGTGGCCGCAAGACAAAGACATGGCGTTGCGCGCGTGCCAGACTCCTCACCGGCAGTATTCTTTCCACAGCGAACAATAATATCATCTCTCGCAACAACATCAAGCACGACTGCCACTAGGGAACTGTCGGGTAGCATGGTAAGCAGAGGAGCAGGCGAGACGAGAGAGGCTAGAGACGACAGGCGAGACGTCGAGGAATGAATGTGGCAGGTCGGCTCGGCGCGTCTTTCTCGAGGGGCATTGCCCAAGATTGCCGAGCTTGTTGGCCCGATTTCGGAACGATTGAAGATTTCCGACCCGTTGACCCGATTTAGTGGTACTCCTCCAATAGAAGTCACCGTACTTGCTCGGACAGCTGGCTATGCTGCTTGCAGAATCAGCGATAGGACGGACAATCTGAGAGCGAGAGCTTCACGGTGATGGCCCTTGCTGACAAATGCCGCGCACATCCGCCGTCATGATGACCAATAAGGAGCGGCTGATGTCCGCACCTTAGCCCATTGCATTTTCGGGTGGCCGATACAAAGCTCTGATTCACAGTCTGATGTAGCTGGAGAAGTGAGGTCGTGCAGAGGAGCGGGTCGCCATCATCATGCTACCGCGCGATCTGTTATCGTGATGGAGAATGATCTTAAGTTGTTGGGCTCAGTACCGAAACGGGCCCTAGTAAGCCGCTATCTTGACACAAACGGAACGGACAACGAGCATGACGACGAGCTTTTGCACGACTGCGGCTGTCTCGACTGTCAACGAGCCCGAGGTGAGCATCACTTTACCCTCACGCACTGGAGAACCTAGAGTGTAAGTGCTGACAGCTCGCGGCAACGAGCGTAGTCCTCCAATCACGACAACAGCAGAAACGACAACCTGACAGAGACTACATTAATCAGAAAAGGCGGCTTGTCGAGGCGTCGAAATCCCGTCGCAGACCCACAGACGAGAACGCCCGGCGGGGCGAGAGTCGGATCGGAAGAGCAGCTCATCTGCGTCCGGGCCGAATCAGCCTCGTTCCTGATTTTGCAGCGACCTTCCGTTCGACCAAGCACGGATCAAATCAGCGTGCGAGCAATAAGTCGGAACAATCTGTGCAGGTGCCACAGGAAGCCAAAGACACTCAGGTCCAGAACGAGAGAGCGAAGATGTCTGGCGACACAGGAGACGCCAATCCGCCCGAACCGTGGCACAGCGACGAGCACTCTGATTACTCAAACGAACGACACAGACGAGAACAGGCATCTTGCAGCGTGCAAGGCCCACCTCGTCGCCGGACCCAACAAGCTCGCGAACAGCCTCATCCGGATTCAGATTCTCGAACCAACGACATCTGCGATGACAATGCAGCTGGTGCCCGACTCTTCGACAACTTCTATCTCTGCAACCCTGCGGCGCTCGCAAATGGCTGGCTTGCCGAAAGTCATCACCGTGGCTATGACCCACCAGATCCAGATCGCCGCGTACGCTCCGCTTCCTCTGCGGCTCGCGAGCTGCTCAAGTATCACAGAAATCCCCTTCTTGGTCTGCGTCCGCTCAAGCAACCTACCTGATCCACTTAATTATTGAGCACTACCGATTGACTTGTCTTTGCAGATGTTGTCTATTTGCTCACTGGGATAGTGTGTCGTGATGGAAATGGAAGTGTGTATGGGTGTCTATTGGAAGTGATTCCTAATCATGAGCAGCTCAGATCAGCTTGGTACTCGGGTCCTTAGCATTGCCGACGTTGGAAGGCGGCTGCTGCTGCTGCTCTTCTTCGTCGCCGGACCAGCCTAGAACACGGCAAAACGCGTCCCAAATCTCCGGCTTGCATCCCATCGCCAACAGCATCACCGCGGGCAGGTGGATGAGACTGACCCAGAAGCACCATCGGGCAGTCTTGACAGTCCCCTCGCGGTAGAAGCGCCAGGCGGCATGCGCCATAAGCAGATTCATGGGCGTGCTGAGAACTGCAAAGGTGACGGGCGAGACGATGCCGCTGAGAGGCATCATCAGCGTACATATGGGCAGTAGAGCCACCGCATATCGCAGCGAGACCCTTCGGTTGAGCGCCGGATCGGTGACAGCCATCATTCGATACCCGCCACGAGCGTACTCAGCACGCAAGGTGTGCGCCAGCGAGTTGAAATGCGGAAACTGCCAGGCGAAGAGCAACGCCGCCAACGACCATGCACCCAGATCGGTAGCCAGGTGCAGCGTGCCTGTGCACGCAGCCCACCCCATTAGTGGAGGCAAGGCACCCACCACAGCTCCGACCCAGGTGTTACCGATTGACATGCGCTTCATGGGCGTGTAGGTGAACGAGTAGAGAACAATGTTAGCAGCACCGAGCAGTGCTGTCAACGGATTGACCATGTACGCGAGCAGACCCACGCCACCTGCCGTCGATGCACTGGCAAAGGCGAACGCGTGCAGTGGGGTCACGGCGCGGGATGGCAGGGGTCGACCGCGAGTGCGGGGCATCTGAGCATCGTATGGCGCCTCGACAAGCTGGTTGAGCGTGTTAGCCGCCGCCGAGCACATAGTCATGCCGGCCGTCAGGGCTAGCAGCGTAGTGACGGGAGAGTGCGCAGCCACGGTCAGGACGGCAGGACAAAGCGCGTAGCCGGCCATACCGGTCAGCACGACGAGAAACGTAAGTCGGGATTTAGAAAGTTGGCGATAGAGCTTCGGCGTTGTCGAGAGCGTCAGCGGCGGAACGGGGCGATACGACGTCATCGACAGTGGCTGCGACGCGGATCGAATCGCGCTCTGGGAGCGAGGATCGAAGACGGTGGGGTCATCCGAGGAAGGGGCGAAGGAAGACACGTCGGCCGGCAGACCCGGAGCGGCAGATCCCTTCAGAATGCTGGTGACAAACGTGCGCATGCCAGTGGTGTTGCAAGATCCACGCGTCGAGGTGTGGTAGCCCCGCTGTCCTTCAGGCACAAGGGCAGCACGGCCATGCAGCTTTGTCCGCAGTGTTCGGTATGTGCTCCAAATGGCATCACCATCGACGTAGCACCCCTTCAGCCAACGCTTGACCTCGCCGACCTTACTTTCGTCCCATTCGAAGCCTTTGCGGGAGTGCAAGACACGTCGATTGTCGAAAATAACGCACTCGCCCTCCTGCATCTGCTTTTCGTAGCGGAACTCTTCTGCCAATGTGAGATCAGAGAAGCGCTGGAGGGCCTGGAAGAATTTGTGGCGGTCATCTTGGGTGCGGAGGTACTCCGTGGGATGCAGAGGTAGAGGAGACTGGAACGGCGGCGAATAATTGATTGCACTGAGTCTCGGCATGCCACCGCTGCCGGCCAGTGGGAGCCCTGCATGGCCCTCCGTGTCGTGGGCCAGCTCAAACGTCGGATGGGTGAAACGGTAGTGACGGCCGTCGTTGACATAGTGAAAGCCGACAGGGACCCGAGTCAAGACCTCCCAGAGGTCGCGGTCGTGCTGATACATATGTTCAGCGACTTTGAAGCTGTCGACAAAGATGCTGGCGCCTCCACGGACCTTGTTGCGGAGCATGTGAAGATACTGGAAGCGGGGTGGATTCTGGAAGTAGAGAAGGTCCATGTGCAGGCCGAGGTCGAGGTTGGTGTATGCAATGTTGCGTGCATCGGCCTTTGACTGGACGTCCCACAGCGGTCCGTAGAAGGTGTTGCGCAGCTCGCCCATCATCTCGGCGAGGTCTCGCAGCCGCGCCGACTGCGGTCCAGCCTGTGTTGCAGTGGTGTCCGTTGGCAGCCGGGTTACAAAGGCGAAACCATCCCGGACTACCGCTTCGGTGAGGGAGTACAGCGCCTTTGATCGGTGGTCTTCCTCTGCATCTGGCTGAATGTCTTCCCACGGAATCCGGGCAGGACGCGCCACGGATCCCTCGTCGTATGCGCCAGCCACAGGTGCACTGTCCGGTGTCCAGGGTCTCGATGTGAAATGCGTCAGATCCTTCGCAGCCCAGCTCTGCGGGACACCCATCACGTCCATATGAGTGTCGGCGTAGTATTCGGGCAGAACATGGCGGAGCAGGAAGGCTATCGGAAAATCGGACACATGCGCCTCTGCAGATCTCTTGGGGTCGCCAAAAGCAGCAGTAAATGCGTTGATGACCTGGTGCTTTTTTGCAAACGTAAGACGCAGGACCGGCTCATCGCCCGATGTGATCAGTATGGGTGGGCTCGCAGCATCCAGGAGCGACATGTCAAGTGGCACGTCACTTGTGTGGAAGAGCTTCTGCCGATTGCTGGGATGCACAGAGGTCGGAGCCTGGCAGGCATCCCGGAGCCAGACATGGTCAAGATGGAATGGTTTCAAACCAAGCTTGTTGGACTGAATCGAGATGCTGGTCGGATGCAGTTGGAGGATCACATCCGAGTTTGGCACATGAAGACTGGTGTCTGCGTCAGTGCCTCGCACGTTGCGGCAGATCGCAGCCGTGTGGAAGTTGCGCCGAGACGGAGAAGCACGATTGCGGATTGACGGAACTCGTTGACCACGGTCTTCGAGGTGCCTGCACCTGGCGCCTGTCCGCATTCCAGCCGTCCCGACCGCAGGCGCAGCCTGTCGAGCGATCTGCATGATGGCGCGGCGGAGTGGCAGAGCTAGCGAGCGGGTACGCTGCGTGGCAAGCATGAGCGGCACTACGGAGAGGATGCGGCCCTCCGTGGCCCAACCGAGTGATGCAGGAGCAGCGGCATTCGCCGAGGCAGGAGGGTTGCCTGCATTGACTGGTTCCTTGCTCACAGCTTTGGCAGCCTCGTCGTCCCGCGTGAGGTAGTCGGCGATGGCGAGATTGGCAGCAACGATAGCGGCGATGCCGAAGACCAGCGCTAGACTGCGTCGAGTAGCGTCCCACTTGACGTTCTGCTCGATCTCGGTCTTGAGGTCCGAGAGACTGATGGTGAAGCGGTTGTTGAGGTCCTGAATCTCCTGCTCGAGATTGTTCTGCTCCTCCTTCGACTCGGACTTGCGGTTGTTCATGTCGACCTGAATGTCGTGCTTCAGTCGCTCGACGTCCTCTTTCATCTTCTGTTCTAAGGCGTCCACCTCTCGCTGGAGCAGGGTCGTGATGCTACGCAGTCCAGCGGCATCGTTGCGGGCGCGAACCTGCACTTCGGTGCGCAGCTCGGAGAGAGCAGCCTTGAAGAGGTAAGCTTGGTTCTCCACGTCACCTTTGTTGAGACATGCATGGACGAGCTGTCGGCCTCGCGTAGTCAAGAGGTGGCGGACACCTTGCATGATGGCCTCTGCCGGGTCATGACGACGAGCTATCTGGATTTGCAGCTCATTTGCTGGTTCGGACGCCTTCTGTGCTTGCTTTCCTTTTCCTAGCTTGGCGGGCACGCTCTCGGGTAGTTCCTCTGCCACTTTGGACACCCAGCCGCCGTACTCAAGTCGCTTGACGAAGCCATGCGTGTCGAAGGGAACTTGGAGGCTCTGCAATGATGGAGAAGTACCGTGTCTGAACAAGCGTGGGTCGAACTCAATGTCGTGCGGACCGTGCTCTGCTTGGCTGGGCTGCGGCGAAGCGGCCGCATCCGAGTGTCCTCCAGCTGACTGCGTGAAGGGATCGGACGAAGCTGAACTGTTGGAAGGGGACGCAGACGACGAGGCTGATGCAGTGGACGAAGACGTAGAGCTTGAGCCGTCTGGTGGAATGACGGTACTTTCTGATCTGGGCAAGGTGAAGGAGGGATTCAGACTCGGGCTCTGATTTGGCATCGCTGAAGATAGCCCAGAGAGCACTCGCTTGTTCTGTTCCTGAGCATGATAGAATCGCTGTTTGAGCAGATCATCGTGGGTTGGATTTGGCGACGCTGATGAAGCCTGTGGCTGATGCTGCTGAGATTGGGATTGGGACGGAGGCGGGGCATGCGGAGGTAGTTGCTGCTTCTGATGCTGCTGCTGCTGCTGCTTGTGCTGCTCCTGCTCGATCCTGTATTGTTGCTCGGAGAGAACGGCTTGAGCGCTTTCCTTTGCGCCACTCGATGCGTCAGGCGGTGCGGCAGACGTGGAAGCAGGTTCAGCCTCTGATTGCTGTGGCTGTGGCTGGGCTTGGTTGTTGTTCCTCTTGTCTGTGACACGCACAGGAGAGGCTGGAGCATCCGAAGCTGTGTCCCTTTTGGTCTTTTGGGCAGGTGTGACTGAAGTAGTAGACAAGTTGAAGCCAAGCGCTGGCTGCAGCAGTCGCGAACGTCGTGGCCGGTAGTAGAGTGAGCGGGGCAGTGCTCCTCGAGGCCGCGCTGCTTGTAGCTGCAGGGCCTCCAGCGCCAGATGAGCGCTCGTCCTCCGGGCCAATGCCTCGCGAGAAAGTCCGGTCCAGTGCATCTTGTCGCGGCCAATCGGGGTGAAATCGAATACGAGTGATGATCGCACAAGAGAGGGTGGGGACGAAGGAGACAGACTCTCCACAAGTAAAGATCCAGAGCGCAACTTGCACCAAAGCGCGCTCTCGAAACCTTGACCAGGCGGTTATATGGGCGATTGGCCCGAAAAGGCTTCCAGTGGGCGCAGAAATCACAGACACTACAACAACGCCGAGTGTGACAGGTGATGGTGATGAGGGGGTCAAGCAAGCTCCGCAAGAGCACGCCAAGCACGAGAGGCAGCACCCGCCCGCCAAGATTCGGCAGTCACTGCAAGTCAGCAGCTGTAGCTGTACCGTCTTGTCCTGTGCTGCACTGTTCTGTTCCGTATCGCACAGCCAATACTGCGATCCAAAGATGAGCCGACCCGGAAAAGCCGCTCGGAGCTTCACCCTGTCGGAATTTCACGCTCTTACGCCTACTCGTCTTTTGAATCTAGCTAGTAGTTGTATATTTATTTATTTTCTCTTGGCCTTACATGCTCAAAGACGAAAAATCGTCTCAGCCCGACTCGGACACGACGCTTCACACATGGCTCTCGCGAGCTTGACCGGCCACATCTGCTCGGCCTGCGCGACGGTCTCATGCATGCCTCACGAGTTGTTAGGCTCGGATTACATTATTTCAGCCCAGTGGCCTCGCCTCCCAGCCGTGCTTGCTGCCCGAATCGCGGAAGGCGACCCAAAGCCTGGCATCCAGCAAGGGCTATGCGTCGGCAGGCTGACAGAATCTCGGGCAAGTGTTGGTGTCTGCAGCGCGTGTGGCTCCACGCAGCCGCGACGCCGAGACAAGAACAACACACGATTGTGCTGCGTGTCGCAAACCCACTGCAGTACTCATTTCGCCATACCTACCTGCCCTGCTCTAACGCGCCAGATATAGTGAGGTTGCATAAACATAAGAACATAATCTCATTGTGGGGCATCGAGCATCGTTCAGGGAGACCAGTCAGACTGCGACGCCTCAAATTCACTCGCATACACAGGTCACCAACTCATGGCCGCCTCTGCCCCGCAGCGAACGAGGAGAGGCGCGCCACAGTGTTGCGAAGTCTAGTACTGTTGTTCAGTAATTTGGAGGAGCTGAGCGGCGGCGTTGATTAATTTGGTTTTGTCTTGAATCGGCTTTGCTGCAAAAGATACGCTGGCGTTGCACCTTCCTGCCGACTTTGAGGGCGCACGGGCTGCAGCTTCTCAGGCGGGTGGACGCCGAAAGTGGTTGTGCATGCACACACAGCCAGGCATGATGATTCTAGTGCAATACAGTACAGGGCAGCCTTTTCGACGATGCAAGCTCCCCTTTCCCCTAAGCCAGAGCTGCAAGAGTGCCAATCGGCTATTGGAGTTGCTCCTACTGTACTTGCGGTATTCGGCGGTACCGGTTTGGCTCGTCTCGCGACGTTTAGCTGTCCTTTTGACTTTCTGGATGCGAGCAATTCATCACTCATTCCTCTTCCTTTGATCATTAGCTTCGCATTCTATCACGCTACCATACACCCTTCAAGACGTCTCCGTCACTATTCGACCCACAACCTCTATCTCCACCATGTCTCACGCTCAGGAGCCCAGCATTGCCGACGACGAGCTTGCCACCACAGGTAGATACCGCTAGAGCCTCTGCATTCTGCACGAGTATCACCAACGTGGAAACTGATCATTGCGCTTTGCTCTTGCACCTTGTTGCCCCCCTTCCCTGATTTATGCCTATCCGTATCCTTCAGCCACCGCTGGCTACAAGGTTGGCGAAAAGAAGACGTTGGACGAGTACACCAAGCTCGATGCTGAGGACGAATCCCTGGCCCGCTGGAAGGCCAGCCTTGGCATTGGCGCATCCGGTGCCGCCGCTGATCCATCAGCTCCCAAAGTGAGTAGAACTGGGCTTTGTCACTGGCACTATTCTCGATTTCTCCCCGTGATGGTGTGTCGAGAGACTCGGCGCTGACCCCGTCTTGAATGTTCTCTGCTTGATCCGATCATTCTGCCAATGCAACAGTTGACGTTGCACAGCCTTTCGCTCGAGTCGGCCACAGCTCCCGGTGGCCGAGTGTCGATCAACCTGCAGCAGTCCAAGGAGCAACTGGCACAGCTCAAGTCAAGCCCGATCAACGTCAAGGAAGGCGTCGACTACAGTGTCCGCATCACATTCTCGGTTGGCCACGAGATTCTCTCGGGTCTCAAGTATGTCCAGGTTGCCAAGCGAGCTGGCATCAAAGGTGCGTTTCACTCTCAGGTCCTTTCCTTTCAAGGCGTTTGCCACGCTGACCCCAATCCTTTGTTCTTCTCTGTCATCCGACTACTCATTGGCCACAGTGGACAAGCTGGAGGAAATGATCGGATCTTACGGCCCAAGAGCCGAGCCGTACGAAAAGACGTTTGCTTCCAATGAAGCACCAAGCGGCATGATGGCGCGTGGCACCTACAGCGTTCGCAGCCGTGTGGTTGACGATGATGGCAACGTCTTTGCCGACTGGGACTGGGCCTTCAAGGTGAGTCTTGCGAAGGCAGCAGCATCAGTGCATACGTCCGGCGCGCTCATTGCGAATAACACTGACCTGATACTTCGCCCCCCCCCCCCCTTTTTTTTCTCTTCTGCGCTCTTCTGCACAACAGATCAGCAAGGATTGGTGATCGCCGTCTGCGTGAGAGCGGCAGCCTTCATATCCTCATACCCTCGTTCTTTGCACCATTTTACCGCCACTGCAATACAGCATTCTAGACTTGCACCGGACCGCCGACCATATTGCTGGTTCGCACGAGTCATACGTTTACTGGATCTCGAAAGGAATGAAAGATCGTTCTGAGGTGTGTGGCGAGCGTAACGAGCCTCTTCTCAGCCGAGGAAGTTGTATACAAAGAAGTGCAGTATGACGGAGCCAAAGAGAAAGTCACCAAACGCTCTGTCAGAGGAGGATGGCATGTCAATAGAGAGATCCAAATTGCGGTGAAGATGATTTCGCAACAGGGTCAGTGCTTGTGCTCGGTCTACCAGCTAAAACGACGGAAGGCGGCTCGGAGGTAGGGCTGCTTACCTTTCTGGAGACACCTTGGGAAAGATCTTGCCGTTCTCAGGATTTGCTTGGATACGGAGAGAGGCCGCGAGAACAAATTGACCTACTGTCGAGCCGAAGCTGTTGTAAAGAAGCACAAAGGAAGCGAACGATACCATGACGAGGTCGAAAAGCCAGGTTAGTACATGTCGCTAGGGTGGTTGCAACATCACTGTGCAAGCAGTCTGAGGCAATCGAAAGTTATGCACGCACCCAGCGATGAAGGAATTGAAGGGGAAGTTGGTGATGAGAATGCAATAGAGGAACTGGGTGATGCCTGAGATCATGAGGAACACGAGGAATGCATCGATAACCTTGAGCTTTTTTGGTGTAGTGTTGAGGTAGGAGTTGTAAAGTGTAGAAAGTGGCGATTCAGATGATGTTGATGAGGATGCAGATGGAGCTGTCTTCCTGCTCTGCACCTTCGCTGGAGCTGATGCTGGAGCCGAAGCCGAAGCCGAGGATTTGGCACTCGATCTTGGCGGCATGGTGCTAAAATCCGTGTGATACTAGCAGAAAGACGATGGAGCGCTGACGTTGATGGGCTGATAAGCCGCAGTGATTATACAGGCACGAGTGGTTGACGCTGGTCGCGGTGATGATGAGTTGATGACGAGAAGGTGACGAGCTGACAGACAAGCGTGGTGATGGTCAAGAGCGGTGACCTGCATAGCGGTAAGGCTCAGCATGGTCACTTCGGCGGGGCCGGCAACCGCACATGTCACGCCGCAACAGCGCCTTGCTGCGTTGGAAGCCACACATCCGCATGGCCCATTCGCGCTTTCTTCTAACCACACACGTTATCGAGCATAATTCAAAGTCGGGGTTCAGAATGTTAGACTTTGTCTAATGATCTATTGTTGTTTTTTCACTTCTGCCGAAGCATTGACGCACCCAAGGAAAAGGGGGGGGGGTACAGCACAGTACAGTACAGTACTGTAGTTGTATGGGGAAAAAATTTGAATGTACAGTACTCAGAAGGAGGGCGGAGCTGCGTCGTGTGAATCCGTCCTGAGCTCCACACCTTGCTCGTGTCCCACCTCCCGCCATTAGTTGATTACAGTACTACAGTAGCTGTATTGTGATTTAGTTACGCACACCAACAAGCCATGCTTGGGTCGGTGCTTCATTCGCGGACTGCGAGCTCAAGTGCGTTCTGTGCAGTGTACTGTACTGTACTGTATTTGCAGTGCACATCGAGATGCGCCGGTTTATGACAGTCGCAGCCTCTGTGTCAGAGTCGGTCGGTGGGTGGCAGCAGACAGGCGCAGCACCGTCATCAACCCATCGACCGCTCGACCTTCCCTTTTCTTTTTTTATTCTTTGGGTTGTACTGGAGATGCCCTCGTGGAGCGGGCGCGAGAGCACAGCACCCGTACAGCACTGTATGGATCGAATCAATTAATTCTTCTTCTTGGTGCAGCCATGTTCCTCAACACCACCTTGTCATCCTTGTGCTCGACCGCGTTCTCTTATTCTGAGCTCCAGCACCTATACCGGGTCGTCGATATTTCTCACCTTCGTCTGCCTTTCGTGCGCAGCTCTCTCTAGGCTCGGGGCCTCTCTATAATCGCCAAGGGCGGATATTTCTTGACCCTTGTTCAATTTCGCGTGCGACCGATCGACTGTCATACAACCATGAACCCGAACGCACCAAGCTTTGGCGGCTTCAATCCCAATGCCTCCGGCTTTGTGCCCTCCGGCCAGCAGGGCCAGCAGGGCCAGCAGCAGCCCGGAAATCCTTACGGCCAGCAGGGCGGCTACTACCAGCAGGGCTTCGGTGGCGCTTACCCAGCACAGGGTCAGCAGTACCAGCAATACCAGCAGCACCAGCAACAGCCATACGGAGGCTACCAGCAGCAGGGCTTCCAGCAGCAGGGCTTCTCTCAGCAGGGCTATGCCAACCAATACGCCCAGCAGGGCTTCAATGGATCGGCCGCCGCTGGTTACCGTGGGTCTGCCGCTGGTACCAACAGCCTACCTTCGCGTCCTGCCGCCAACAGTCACAACAACAATGCTCCTGCTGCTCAGTCCAGCGCGCCATCCACAACGGCGCCAGCTGCTGCTGACCAGGCTCCTCGCAAGCCTGTAAGTATCTCCATCGGCGGCGGTGCCAAGCCGGCCCCTGCCGCAGGTGCTGTTGCTGACAAAAGCGACGCTCCTCGAAAGCCCGTTAGCATTTCCATCGGTGGTGGTGCCAAACCCGCTGCTCCAGCTGCTGACAAGTCGGATGCGCCGCGAAAGCCTGTCAGCATTTCGATCGGCGGCGGCGCCAAGAAGGCCGAAGAGGCCAAGCCGGAGCCTGCCAAGGCTGCTAGCGAGGGCCCGGCGCCTGCTGGCGGTGTGGCCGCAGTAAAGGCTGCCGCTGCCCCCGCGACCAGCACCCCCTCAACCGCCTCTTCGTCGCGCGCCGAGTCTCCCGCGCCTGAGGCCGCGTCCAAGCCTGCCGCCTCGTCGTCATCCAAGGCAAAGGACTCTGAAAAGTCGAGCACCAATGCCGACCAGATTCTGGCCGAGGCCACCAAGGTCACCGACGAGGAGACCCTCAAGGACCTGTTCGGTGACAAGAGTGACGACATGAAGTCGCACCTCAACATTGTCTTCATCGGCCATGTCGACGCGGGCAAGTCTACCATGGGCGGCAACCTCCTCTACCTCACCGGCATGGTCGACAAGCGAACGCTGGAAAAGTATGAGCGAGAAGCCAAGGAGGCCGGCCGAGAGTCGTGGTACCTCTCGTGGGCGCTCGACTCTACGGCTCAGGAGCGAGAGAAGGGCAAGACGGTCGAGGTTGGCCGTGCCTACTTTGAAACGGGCAAGCGGCGATACACCATCCTCGATGCTCCCGGACACAAGAGCTTTGTGCCCAGCATGATCAGCGGTGCTGCTCAGGCCGACGTTGCCGTCCTCGTCATCTCGGCACGAAAGGGAGAGTTTGAGACCGGTTTCGAGCGTGGTGGACAGACCCGTGAGCACGCCGTTCTGGTCAAGACTGCCGGTGTCCAGCGTCTCATCGTTGTGGTCAACAAGATGGACGAGCCCACCGTGCAGTGGGACAAGGGCCGTTACGACGAGATTCTCGGCAAGCTCACGCCTTTCCTCCGCTCCGCCGGCTTCAACCCCAAGACCGACATCACCTTTATTCCCGTCTCGGCCTTTGCGGGTCAGAATCTCAAGGAGCGCGTCCCCAAGGCCGTTTGCGATTGGTACACGGGCCCTTCGCTGCTCGAGTATCTCGACAACCTTGAGCTCGGTGACCGCAAGATCACGGCGCCGCTCAAGATGCCCATTTCGGAAAAGTACAACGACATGGGCACCGTCGTTGTCGGCAAGCTTGAGGCGGGCAAGATCAAGAAGGGCGATCAGTTAGTGCTGATGCCCAACAAGACGCCCGTCGAGGCGGTGGCCATCTTCAACGAGACCGAGGAGGAAGTTCCTGCTGCGATCTCGGGTGACAATGTCCGAGTCAAGATCAAGGGCGTGGACTCGGAAGACGTAAGCGTCGGCTTCGTGCTGACGGACCCCGCCAACCCGGTTCACGTGGCAACGCACTTTGAAGCCCAGCTTGCCATTCTCGAGCACCGCAACATCATCTGCGCCGGTTACTCGGCGGTCATGCACTGCCACACGGCGTCGCAGGAGTGCAGTCTGGCGGCCCTGCTCCACTACTACGACAAGAAGACGGGCAAGAAGTCGCGCAAGGGACCTCAGTTTGCCAAAAAGGGCATGAAGATCATTGCGCTCGTCGAGCTCGCTGGCCCCGTCTGCGTCGAGCGTTTCAAGGACTACCCACAGCTCGGACGCTTCACCCTGCGTGATGAGGGTAGAACCATTGCCATCGGAAAGGTCACCAAGCTTATCACGTCGGCCGACGAGATGCCGGACGTTGCAAAACTCACTCTCGACCCCGCGGGCAACTGAGATAGTGCGCCCTCACAACGCACGTGTAATCCTTCTGTTGATGTGTAGACATCGTCTCCGCGTTTCCCGTAATGACTGTGTTTTTGCCCAAAAACCCTGTAGATAGTCGCATCTGTTGCCATGTATCCCTTGTTTCTTTCCGTCGACATTACTCAAATTTCGGCAATTCTAGCGGCTTGGGGTCGGTGCGAACACAGGTAGAGGAGGAGCATGGGTATACGGCGTTGTTGCACAGAGTGCCAGATGCTGGTGAGAAAGTGATCAGAGAAACTTGCGGGCGGCTGCCCTAACTTTTGTGTCGAAGGTGGCATTGGTAATGGGTGCGTTGGGATCCTGAAACGGGTTGAGCGAGACCTATTATTATTGTTATTTTATCGGTCAATAGGAAAAAGGATGTCGAAACGGGGCATGCAAAAGTGAGCATTAATTCTGCTTGGCATGTTCGCATCGAGGCCATGCACACGGCCTCCCACAGCTCTGATCTCACCTTGAGAAACGCTTCCCAAATCTCGAGGAAGAAGTTCTTGATGCCCTCTTCGTGCTTGTGCTCGTGCAGCAGGATGAATTTGATGTCTGTGAAAAGGGGCGTGCCAAGTCCAGATAGAGAGATGGTGATTCAGAGTGGTAAGCTCCTGTGAAGGCGGTGCATGCCTCTACAAACGGGCGGAGGAGCGTGCAACGGTGCAACGAGGCTATGAGACCTGATGCGAAACAGAGGAGGAAGAAATAACTTACTGCCTGGAACTACAAAGCAGCTGGTAGTAAATTCCTGGATCCTGTCGATGCTCTTGAGATACAGGTAACCGCTGGTAGCCTGCGCGTCCTCGATGGTGTCGAGAGCTGAATGGGCGATCATCTGAAGCTCGTACTTGTGGCGTCGCTTGCTGCCTTGGGAAGTTGGAAGGTTCGAAGCCTGCGCGACGGAAGAAGGTGTCGACGAAAGACCGGTGCCGGCGGAAGTAGGTAGCCTGGCTAACAGGCCGCCGAACACGGAGGATCCAGACGGAGCACCGATGAGGGACGCATCCGTGCTTGGTTGACCCACGCCCGTACCCGCAGAGTTGGCTGCGGCATTGGAAGAGGACGAAGACGAGGTGACTGAAGAGGTGACGGAGCTGAAGAATGAGGAGGTGGATGCGGTCGAGCCGCTCGAGTTGGTCTTGGATACGATCTCGGTCTCGTAAAGCGGATTATCGCGGGTCCCTATCAAAGTGAGGTAGTAGGACATGGCGCCTGTGTGTGATATATGACGATGTCGGCCTGCCAAAGGAGAATGCAGAGAGGCTGATGAATACGCGGCTATGGAGTGTTCTGGCAGAAAGGAAAGTCGGGAGCTGTGCTGGAAGGGGTGCTTAGGCTATGGACTCGCTCGGGATAACTAGTGTAACACAACAAGGCAGGGCGCGTCCGTCCGTGCAGAATCGTTCAAAATTCGGCTTTTGTTGACGACTTCTCTTGCCGAATAGAGCACTGTGCAGTACAGTACAACACAGCGTACACTGTATCGTAGCGTACCGTGGCGTACCGTGGCGTACCGTTTAGCACAGCACATGCTTCGAGCGATTCGCGACGTATACTTGCATATCAAGTCACTACAGTAGCTTACCTTCCTGAAGCAAGACGCCTCGCCTCAACTCACGCTCGGCACAGACCTGTCACATTCTTGGCACGATCTTGAAGTAGATTGCCGTAGTAGAGAGATGCCATCACAATGAGCGATTCAGCGCAAGAAAAGAACAATCAAATAACCAAAGGGCAGCGCCAAGTTCTGGGATCCAGACAGTGAAACAGCCTTTCCGAGCACCGAATAGGCTTCAAGTCTCGGTGATAAGATGCGCAACGGAGTAAGTGTGTAATGAAGCTAGTGCAGAGATAATTTGTGTGTGTGTGTGTGTGTGTGTGTGTGTGTGTGTGTGTGAGAGAGAGAGAGAGAGAGAGAGAGAGAGAGAGAGAGAGCGAGAGAGAGCGACAGCGCGCGCGAGAGAGGGAGAGAGAGAGAGAAAACGGATGCTGCGGAAGTGTCGAAAAGAAGAAAGGATCATGACCAGTTGGAAAGGTTGTCACTGGCGAACGAGGTCTGCAGAGATGGCCAAGGAGCAGAGAGGCCGACCTGTTTTCAATACTGTAGGCCCCCATCGGACCTCAAGCTCACGCAACCGTCTATTCTTCGTCGAGCTTGCGCGTGACCGAGGAGAAGCCGCTAAACGGATTGCTTACAACGGCATCGCCCTCCTCGTCGCCTACGTCCTTCTTGCCCGCAGTGGCTTTGATCTCGACCGTCTTCTGGCCCTTCTTGGCGCCTTGATCATCCAGGTCGAGACTGCGAGACTCTCGAACGTTGCGGAAGTTGACGGCATCCACGCCGTTGGAGTAGGCCGGCACGATCGGCGGTGTAGAGTTTCGCAACAGACCCCACGAGATGTTGGAGAACCACTTGTGCTGCTTCACCTCCGAGGCACCCGATTGGCTTCCCATGCGCTTCAGCTCGTCCTTGATCAGCAACTTGCGAATCAGCGACTTGCCAAACGACGAGATTGGCGTCGACTCGGGAAAGTGCACTTCATTGCGCAAGACATTCGAGAATGTCTCGTTTCGCGTGGTGCCCTTGAACGGCGTCGTGGCAAAGATCATCTCGTAGATCAGGATGCCCAGCGTCCACCAGTCGACGGCCGACGTGTGACCACATCCCTTGATCACCTCGGGAGCAATGTATTCCTCGGTGCCCACAAACGAGTTGGTTCGCAGGTCGGCAATGCAGCTGCGCGTGTCGACCAGCGGCGTGCTGTTGGGCGTGGCCTGGCGGATCATTGCAGGAGCACCACCGCGTTGCGTTGCCCGCGCCGAAAGGTCAAAGTCGGACAGCATCACGTGTCCACTCTGGTGTAGCAGGATGTTTTCCGGCTTCAGATCGCGGTAGATAAAACCCATCAGATGCAGATACTCGAGCGCTGCAATCACCTCGGCCGCATAAAACTTGGCGTCCTCCTCGGGCAGGCACTTTCCTGGACGCGTTTGGAGCGCGCGGAAGAATTCGCCACCCATGCAGTACTCCATGCAGAGATAGAGGTAGTCTTCGGACTGGAATGAGTGGTAGAGCGTCACGATGAACGGGTGGTTCGAGGCAGCCAGAATCTCTTGTTCGGCCATCACCCGCTTGATCTTGTTGCGCTTGATCATCTCCTTCTTGGACAGCACCTTCATGGCGTAGAGCCTGTCTGTCTTCTTCTCGCGCACGAGGTAGACCTTGCCGACATCGCCCTTGCCGAGCATCTTGACCTTGCTAAAGCTGTTGGGTCCTACCTCGACCTCCTTGACCTTGATGCTGTTGCTGGAGTAGGTGCGTCGGAAGCTGCCAGGGCCGCGGTTGGCTCCACTGCCACCTTGCAGCATGGCGAGGTTGGTAGAGCTGCTCGGCGGAGGCAGTTGCTGCTGCGACTTCTTGTCCTTGCCCTGTGAGCTCTTGGATCGACCCGAGCCAGGGAACGCGATGCGACTAGATCGCGGCGTCGAAGAGCCCTTTGTGCTGGGGGACTTGGCCTTTTCAAAGTCCTTGTTGCTGAAAGAGGTTGCAGTGCTGTCCATTCGCACGGGCGAGTTGGTGAAGTAGGTTTGGCCCGAGCCGTCCTTGTTAGGAGTGACGGGCGCACTGTTTTCGGACATATACTGGCCGTGCTTGCCTGAGCCCTGCTCCGGCGAGAGGAATCCATTCCTCGTTGCCGAGGCATTGCTGCCATCGACAGTCGAGCCGTTGGCCGACTGGCCGTTCTGGTAAAGCTTGTTGGCGTCTGGGGCACTCGAGACACGGCGCATCAGACGCTGCGCAAAGCCGTGTGCGTCGCTCTCCTCGCCCGTGTCCAGTGGAGGCTGAAGCTGGCCAGAGCCCGATGCTATCATCGAATCGGCGAGCTGGCTCGAGTGGTTCCTGTCCTCCGAGCTATAGCTGTCGTTGGAGAAGGAGCTGGGATCGGCGACTACGGTGCTTCCTGACATTGGCTTGAAGCCGGCAGCTCCAGCGCCGCGGTTGTTGAAGCTGTCCATGGTCTTGGAATAGTCGTTGCCGTTCTCGGAAGGCCACGCGCCTCGCTCGGTGCTAGAGCTAGAGGGCGTGGATGTGCCGCCGCTGGCCTTGCGACCTATTGAACCGAATTTGAACATCTGCTTCCACTTCTTGTCCTTGGACGGCATCACACCGTTCGAAGACGGATGATTTTGATGAGACTGCTGATGGAAGGACGAAGGTGCGTGTGAGCGAGACGAATGCGATGCGGGCGATTCCCCGATACCGGAGCTAGCCGCGACAGTGCGCGACGAATGCGAAGGGGTGTTGGATCCGCTAGCAAACGTCGAGACCGACTGACTGGGAGGCGTGTTGTATGCGCCTACTGAGTCGTCGCCGGGCGTGGCATGCATCGAGCCTGAAGACGTGACGACGGTCGGCATGATCAGAGGCTGTCTGTCGTAAGGAGAAGACCCTGAGAAAAGGTCTGCGAGACTAGAATCGTTGACCGCCGTTGGACGATGGTGGTGTGATGTGTTGCAAAGGCGCAACGGATAGTGTCCAGAGTGGGTAGGCAACAATCGACGTGGTGCAATAAAGTCCGAAGAAGCGGCTGGCGTGGTTGAACTGGCGGGCGTCGACTAGTGTAGGGGAGGAGTGGAATCGACGGACTGTAAGACGTCCATGTGTCGATGCGGAGGGGAGGAGAAAGTTGGCGAGGGCTGTAGCCACGGCTGGAAACTGTCGGACAGGCAAAGGTACAGTCTAGTACAGTACAGTACAGTACGAGGCGTCCGGCAATCGACAGTCAGTCAGAGCAAGGATGCTGCTTGCAGAGACACACAATTCGGGGGAGGGAGGGGAGGGAGCCAGGCTACAAGCAGGAAAGGATTGCAGTACAGGTACAGTAGGAGAGGGAAATTGGGGGGGGTTGCGAGGGTGAACGAGTGCAGGAGTGACAGGCAGGCCAAAAGGCGGCCCTTTTTCGCTTGAATTTGCGAGGCGGTCTGGCAGCGTGTGTGTCTGAGTCTCGTCGGTGCTCGAGCGTGGCGTAAGTCGTGCGTAGGGCGGAGAGAGAGTCAGAGAAAGAGGGCCGAGGAGCGAGGCGCTGAGGCGCTGAGGCGCTGAGGCTTTTGGGGTGAGGCTGCTGCTGCTGCTGCTGCTGCTGCTGCAGCAAAGTCGAGAGCGGCAGCCTGCAGCCCAATGTGGACGACGGAGTTAGAGTGTCGCTCGCGTTTGGGAGACCGGAGGACACGCTTGCGGGCTGCACACCTTGGCAACCGAGGTGCACGAGCAGTCAGGGCGCTCCGCTTGACGCACGCAGCCCACACCACTCGTCTGCAGCCGCATGGATGCAATCCTCGCGCAAAGGGGCCAAGGCGCGTGCGCTCGAGAACCAGACCTAAAGCCCTCAGCAGCTGCTCAACCGCCTTCCCCTCATCCTTTTGGCTGCGTTGCTGCTGATCTAGAGATTTTCGGGCAAGACACGGCGCTCGCACAAACCGAGCCGAAAGATGCAGGCAACCCAATTCAAGTACAGCACAGTACAGTGGCTGCCTTGGACAGTTGTTGCGCACAGGCTGATTTGGGACAAAGGCTGCCGCATCCTCCCCCTGATCACTCTTGAACTTGGTCAAATCCTGTGAGAGACCAACATAATAGATGTGCAGAAGCCAAAGTCTGCACAAAGCCAGATCCAGCATCAGATACTCTAGAGACCTGCCCCAAGCCAGCCTTGTTCTTGAGTGAGGTCAAGTGCATCCAAAAAGCTCTATCCAGATCTTGAATGTGAATGGGACAGAGTGTCAAAGGCAATCTCTGAGTCTCAAAATTTGAAGCAGTGCAAGCCTAGGTCTGAGTCAGAATGAAGCTGGAAGGAGCCAAATTTTTTGAGCTTGGACAAGAGAAGGAGCTCTGAGGTTGGGCTTGAACTTCAGCCTGACTGGCTCAAACAATCACATATAAGCACATCCAACTTTTGTACCCTCCCACATTCCCCATCTCTCTCAACCTCTGCCAGCCCTTAGCCCTTATCTGGTGTCTTCTGAGGCTAGAATCCCAAGTTCAAAATTTCGAAATTTTTGTCTGACTTTCTGCCTCCACCCTTTGGTCACACACCGGCTCTGCAGCGCCTCTGTCTGCCATCTTTTCCTATCGATCTGACACAAAATCTGCCGAAAGAAGAGGGGGCGACGCGCTCGGCTGCGCCACGCTCCAATTTCGCTACTTGCGTCAACTCCACATCTCCGACGCAGGTCAGAAGAACACGCCCTCGCTGTTACTCTTTCGGCGCATACAGCCCGTTCGTGCATCCTGCCTTCCAACGACGACGACGACGACGACGACGACACAGTACACGGCGACTTTGTTCAACCCGCCGGCGCTGTTGCACTGGCAACAGCAGCAGCAGCGACTCATCCTGGCCGTCTGACATCATGTCTGGGCTGAAGGCTGATCCGGAAGCAAGTGAGTACTCTCTTCCCAACGCAAAACGGTATCTAGAAGAGCTCCAGACCTGCGAAGCTTGCTCTTCATCACCTCGGCCATATGCGCCATTTGCTCACCAATACCTTTTCCTTCTTTTTCTTTTTCTTCTGCTTCTTTGCTTTCCAAACTCCTTCGCTTCCTCCTGCCCTTCTGTTTCGCTGCCTCGTCCTTTGCAATCACACCACTCATCCGCTATGGTGCCGTTTCCGCCGGTTCCGCCATGGCGCCGCTATTTCAATGTCGACATCTGCGCAACGTGTGCTCGCGTCCGCATTTCGACTTTCTCTTACACGCCTACTTAATCTGCCCGCTATCAAATTCCACCGACATCGCGAACCCTTCTCGACACGCTCTCGACTTTGACATCAATACGGTCACTTACGCTGAATTCTTCGACACTCCCATGCCAAAATTTGAACACAAAGACGAGCTGGACGAGCTCTTCGACTACCGTCCGCTCGGAAATGAGGTTCCAGCCTCGAGCGACGACGACAGCGACTACGGACAGACGGCCAAGAGGACACCACGGCGCAAGCCTTCTTCGCTGGTCCTCGATCTGGGTCACATCCTCAAGGCTCCTCGCGCGACTTCGTACTCTACCAAATCGATCTGGGACATGATCAAAGACGAAATCATCGATCTGGAGCCCGAATACCAGCGAGGCGTTGTATGGCCCGCCGAGAAGCAGAGCGCGGTGATTGAGTCAATCATGCGACACTACTACGTGCCGCCGATCTTGCTCTCGATGGCCAAGCAGGACGAAAATGATCCCACGCAGGAACAGCGCTACGTCTGCATCGACGGCAAACAGCGAATCTCGTCGATCTGCAACTTTCTCGAGAACAAGATTCCGGTGAAAGAGCCGAGAACCGGTCGGCGTTTCTGGTACAAAGAGGATCTTGGCATGGGCAGGACACCCGCGCTGACCGCCGCTCAACGCAGAAAGTTCGAAAACGAGCAGCTGACCATCGTGGAGTTCCAGGATCTGAACGAGGAGACGGAGCGTGACATGTTTAGCCGAGTCCAGATGGGAGTCACACTCTCGTCGGCCGAGAAGCTCGCGGCACACCTCGGTGAGTGGCCCGACTTTATCCGCGAGATGGTGAAGCGGTTCATCGACCCAACACCCTCGATCGTGCACGACGATCTCGGCAAGCAGCGCATCGTGGTATCGCGCGGAAAAGATTATCTCTTTATGGCTCAGATCGCGTTGCTGATCCTAAACGATAAGAGTCCGCAGTACGTGCCGTCGGCTGCTGTTATCAACACCTTCCTCAAGGACCACGCCAAGGAGCCCCCTCCCCGCTCGCTGCGGCAGTCCATGCAGAGAACGCTGGAACGATATACGGCTCTCGCCAATCACCGTAAATATGGGTCGTGCGTCGAGCCCGCCACGAGACTGAATTCCCGAGGCGTAACCACCATGAAGCCAATCGCACCAGCCGAGTTTGTCTACATTGCCTTCTTGATCTACCGATTCCCTCAGGCAACGGTGGGACAACTCTACAACCTCGTCGAAGGTATCAAGAACGACGTCCGACCGCAATTCCGCGACGTTTTCATGAACACGACTGTCGCCACTGCCCTGCGACGATACATTGACAATGCTCAACTGCCAAGAGGGGACGGCCTCGCGCCTGTCGGCACGTCTCCCGGCAGCAACGCCAACGGCAGAAAGCGAGCACGCCCTTCGGCTGCCGAGGAGGACGATGAAGAGGACGATGATGACGATCTGCCGCACGAAGCGGTGCGTCGTCGAAGCAACCAGGTCTTTCTAGAGCCAAATTCTGACTCGGGGCTCTACGGCTCCGACAACGGCCAGGGCTCGTCTCGCAATCCTCTCAGCAACCTGTGACACCCACACACACACACACACAAAACAAAATCCTCGGCAAGAGTTGACTCCCTCGTTTTGATTCTCACTCGACTTGCAGCTTTTCCACGGCCTTTGGCCGTCTTGGGGCTTTCGATCTCGTCACCTTACCAACTTTGAGTAGTTCCGCATTTCGCCACTTCTGTGATGTTCAGTGTAGCTCAGCGTATCTGTCGGTGTATCGGCGATCAGCATGCCCGAACGCATTCTTCCACACTACCCTAGTTTCCCGACCCGTAGTAGTCTCCCTGCACATTCGCATCCCGTCTGCATTTCATAAATCGCGACACAAGCTTTCTCGCTTCACACTTCCGACTGTCGAGAATAAAGGCAAGCGTAGTCTACGACTATAAGCATTTTGGTTGTATAACTGAGTGTCCGTGAACAAAGAGCTCGCAGCGAAGCATGGGCTCCCGTGGAAAGGAGAAGGTCCGGGCTACTTTGTGTTAAGCGATGGTGGCGGAAGAGCTACCGATCTATTTAGATTTCCGAGAACAAGCGTCAGAGAAAGACCTCGAGCCGAGAATGTCATGGTCGTACTGTGGACTTCTGGCGAGATCTGCAGGAGAGACAGAAGTCTATGCATAAGGTGGAAGGAACCGATGATTGGTGAAAAATAGTACAAGTGTCTGCGTAGGATCGATATGCTGCAAGGAGTAGATGAGAAAGGGCAGAGCAGATGATCCAAGGGCGACGATGGCCGTCTGCGTGGGTTTCAGGGAGAAAGTCCAGCACGCGCTCGGTGCGCATGCTCCAGAGTGAACTGTAAGAAAAGACAAGGGAGACTTCACTGATCCGAGTTGCGAACCGCAAGACGTCGGCCGTAGTCTTGGTCGTCACGCAGACTGACAGCAGAGCCGGCCTCATGGGCCGTCATGTCGATTCGTCCATCGGTCTCGTTGCTGCTGCTGCGGCTTGGATCCGCAAAAACGTCGCCGCCCTCGGCACGCGCATAGGCAGCCTGCTGAGCGTAGACATCGGACTCGAGCGGCGGCGAAGCCCCTGGAGCCCAGTTGAGCTGAGGTGCACCTGTGTTGGAGTAGCCGTGGCCTCCGCTGCCGGCAGCACCATAAGGGTCGTCGTGGGCACTCTGACTGTAGCCATTCTCGTGACCAGCAGAACCCATTCCGCCATAGGCTCCTTCGTGGCTCATACCAGCGGGGACACTCTCGTAATAGTGCGAGCCGTCCGTTCCGCCATGTCCAGCGTAGTAGCCGGCGGCTCCGGCAGCGGCAGCACCTCCGGCCATGGGGCCGTAGGCACCCATACCGGCGTAGCCAGGCGCTGTGCCGCCAGACATGTGGCTGGGCTCGTAACCCTCGTTGGCAGCATTGCCATAATTGTTGTAGTACTGCTGCATCATGGCGTTTGAAGCACCGTAAGTGCCAGCGCCCGCAGCAGCGGCGCCTCCAGCGCCGTAATTCGGATGCTCGATCATCTCGGGATCATCGTCGTCGAAGGGCGTGCGCGTCGTAGCTGCTGCGGCCGAGGCAGCAGCAACAACGTCGGCGTCCATCTTCTGTGCCTTTCTACGCTTCCAGAGCATATAGAACACGCCGGCAACAATCGCAGCGCAGACGAGCCCTACGACGGCGAAGGTGCCGCCGACGGCTCCAGAGTTATTAAAGAAGCCGGAAGAGCCACCGTTGCTGTTACTGCCGCTCAGCTGGCCATTTGCGGTGGTCACAGCGTAAGCAGTTGAGGTGGAGGGTTGACCATTGGGCAGAGTGATGGTCGTCAAAGAGGTCTGAGTCGTAATGACCGAAGGAGTCACCGAGGTGGAGGTAGATGCTGGCGCCTCCGTGGTCCTATCAGGTTGGCGAGATGTAGATGTACGGGGCGATTGATCGGTCGTTTGATCGTTTGCGCGGTCGGAAGACGAGGAGGGTTGAGAGAAATCAGAGGTCGACGTGGATGGCGACGATGTCAGATCATCTGCTCTAGACGAGGAACTGCAATCGACCGCAATTGAGCAGCATGAGATCAATCGTATATATGCATCACAACGGGTCATGGCGCGCAAGGCGAATACAGTCAACACCAACAGACCCAGCTACGCGAGGCTCATTTCGGCAGAAAGAGGTGATCATAGGGGGGCAGGGAGGGTAGCTTGATGGGCCTGCACCAGAATTACGGTGCACCTGAAGCCGAGAAGCTGGGCTGGTGAAGGAACTAGAGCAGACCTACTATGAAAAGAAAGCTTCAGTACTTACGAGGTGGGTTCGACAGCCGTGGATGTCGTCGATGTCGAGCTCGGCTCAGTGGACGAAGGCGTAGTAGAGCTCGAAGTTGTGCTCGGAGGAGCCGACGTGCTGGTTGACGTCGTGGTCGGAGGATTTGAAGTGGTCGACGAAGTCTGCAGACATTTGTTTCCACAGCCGTGTTAAGGGGAACAGATCGGACATTGGAAGTCAGTATGACTGCCCGGCAGAACCTCGTGTCTAGGGGCTACGAGCTCGGCAGAACATAGCAACGGAAGCTTCCTCAAGCCACTCTGATTCGGAGAGGGGAATGTCTGAACCAGAGCGTGACGCTCGAGCCCAAGAACCCCGCTGCGCATCGAATTCGGAAACCGCCAGAGGGTTGTCCGAACGTAGTGATCCGAGACTCTGTGGGACTCGTAACGTCACTCTGAATCCGGGCTGCGGCGTTCAGAGAACGTAGAGAGGTAGGCTTGGAGAAGACGTCTTACCGAAGGCTGGGAAGAGCTCGTCGATGTTGTAGATGAGGTCGTCGGCGAGTCCGACGAGGACGTCGAGGTCGAACTTACGCTAGTCGACGTGCTGGTAGACGTGGAAGAACTGCTGGTCGTGGTCGATGATGCTCTGCAGAGAGCAGAGATGTTAGAGGACCGTGTCAGTCGCACTGATCACTGTCTACAAAGGATACCAGAGCTCCGCAATCTACGCACCTTGAGCTTGTGGACGTGGTGCTAGGAGCGTCTGCGGTCGAGGTCGATGTTCCGATCGTGATCGTTTCTGAGGATGATGAAGCGGTCGTAGAGGGTCCGGAATCCGAGGAGGAGGAGGATGATGGTATTGTTGGTGCGGAGGTAGTCGATTCGAGATTGGAAGTTGGGGAAGGGGATTGGTCAGCCATGCTGGTCGTCGAAGTCGCAACAGAAGACGACGGAGAAAACGAGAAGAGAGATGAGGTGGAGGAAGACACGGGTTGCGAAGAGGTCAAAGAGCTGGACTGGCTTAAGTCCGACTCCTGAGTAGCCTGCGACAGCGACGACGCGGCCGTCGGAGAGGGACCGGAGGCGGTGGACTCGGCAGTGGTCGAGCTGATGGTGGCAAAGCGACTATCGGCACAAGACCTACGGTGAGGGATCTCGTGCGCGAATCAAAGGCCGACAAGGTTTGGTGAAGAAAGAGAAAGAAGCCCGCTCAAGCTAGGAATGGAATATGGAAGGAGGCGGGAAGGGGGGCCGAGGATGGTGGAAAGGAGGGATGGAGAGCGACAGAGACGGCGACACTTACGAGAGGAGCCATCGGGCAGAAGCAGGGTGGAGAGGATGGGAATCAGGTCGTCAATGATGCCCGCTGTATTGCAACGTAACCCTCATCTCAGATTTAGTACAATCGTCGTTGCAACCAAGCACAGGAGGGTAGGGAGACGAGATGACAGGCAACAACGGGTCCCGAGGCGCCGAGGCGGCAGAAACGATCAACTAGAGATGCGAGGGGATCGGAACGAGGGCAAATGGGGTCCGCACGCGAAGCCCAGCATACAGCAGGGTGGCAAGACGGCGAAACGGCGGCCGCGGGCTGCGCATGTTCATGTGCATATCCGAACGGCAAAGAGAGTTACTCACCCATCTTGGCAGAATAGTGATCCTATGCCTGCGAGCTGATCAAGACAAAATATGAGCGATTGGTGAAGATAGAGGTAGAGGAGGGGAGGAGGGAAGATGAGAAGCGCCAAGGCAAGAGGTGGTCGAGGAGCGGAAGTGGGCCGGAGGAATGGTACGCAACGCGGGCGAGGGCGAAAGACTTTCGGTTTCGGACTTGCCGAAGGGCTACCGTGTGACTATCGCCGGCGAGCTATGGACGTTAGTTTGGGTGCGTGTGGATGTGGGCGAGTAATACAGTACAGTACTAGTGTAGTCGCCAAGCAAGGTTACCGTATCTCGCGTTGATGCAATTCCACGAGGAAACCCCTGCGGTGGGAATCCGACGCAAGTGTGAGTAAGAATGACAGCGGGTTGCGAGCACACGAAACCAACGAGTAGGATATGCAACGCCGACACTAGACGGATGGATCGGTAAGTGCAATAAGAATGTGATGGTTGGAAAGGTAGAGCTGATTGGTCGTGAACATGCCATGCCGACTTGTGACAACGCCTTCGGCATGTCGGTTTGGCCATCAGACCGCTTTCGAGATGAGGCACGAGCACAAGTGGGGCGGTCGTCACAGCTTCTGCTCGCCAGTCCTGCTCAGACGAGGCTAGCCTCGATACGGCATCAACACCTATCGCAGGCGGCTGCATCATCAATAATCGGCGCCAGGAAAATTCTTGGCCCTCGCCAGGGTCAGGCTTAGCAGTACCCTAACGTAGACAGGTACAGAGCCGAGACGAGTGCGAAAGGCCGTATGCCGCTCTCGATTCGGCCGGCCATCCTATTGTCGAAAAAAAAAAAAAAAAAAGGAGGGACGTACTGCGATCTACATGCAAAAGTATGTAGTGAGCATGCTTGCCTATGTGGACTCTCTGGCCGTTCGTTGGCCTCCGCCCTCTCACGCCCTTTCCCGCTCCCTGCCGTGCCGACTTTTCATGCCGCCAAACCGCACTGCCCGGTGTCCATCGGTATCGAGCACTGCGGTTGACCTCGCCTCACCACATCCGTCTGCTGCATGTCATTGCCACGATACGCGATCAGACTGGGAGAATGCACACATAATATACATGCCGCGCCAGGTGGGAGCAGGCGGTGTCCAGCATCCATGCGTACACTTGTATCTTTCGTCTTCAATCGATATTTAGACAAAAAGCATAAGGCCATCAATGTGACACTCGCGCAAGGGTCGGACATCGAAGGATGGACGCTAAGGACTCGTCAGATTGAACGGGCTGTGGCGAATTAGGCGCGGGGGCCAGTGACTAGGCCCCAATTTTCGAGTTACAGCATGTTGTTTGGCAGTGCCAGACGTACAGGAGCTAGTCTTCTGGACTGGAGCGCAGCTTTCAGCGATAAAGCGAGCCTGCATCACAGCTGCATAAGCAGCACGCGGACCCTCAAGCTTCCTCTGGTGCCTGGCTGCGTGACCGAAATCAGAGATGGACTCAAAACGACCTCGACTCGACTCGTAGGCTAACTGGCCTTACCCTTCAATTCTCTACTTTGATCATTAATGTTATTATAATTTATTTATTTTTACCACAGGCAGCCATTGCACTGAATTGCCTAGGTCCTTACTTTTTCGTCAATCGGAGTATAGAATTCAACACGGGTCTGAGCCGGTCGATCGGAAGGGTCCTTGCCAAGTCAGCTAGCGTGCGACCACCACTTTGATTGTACCGTAGGCGCAGACGATGCGGTTTCGTGTGCCAAACCAGCTTGCTGGACGGTGGACCTCGTCATTGCAGATAAGTGCCAATTCTTGCAGCAAATTCTGAGGCCCAACGACGTAGAGACGTCCGATTACGAATCTCGGCAGGCCTAGAAAGCATCTTGCGTTCTCAAAAATAGAAGCAGCAGCCGCAGGCACCCTCTGTGTCACTCTAGATCAAGGGTTCCACGGAGGCAAGGCAAAACGCATATATATTATATTTAATGAAAGCGCAAATCCGCAAGACAGAGAAACAACACGTATTACTGTATGTATTATGAACCAAATTTCTGTTAAAAATGGAACGGCCATGTCAGGCAGGAAGCAAAATCTTTTTCTCAACCAAGGTATCATTATATTGTCCATGGGCCGCCCTTGCTAACCTCTAGCAACGCCTTGACGGAGATGTATCCAACAATATAAAAATTTGGCCTCATGAACCGCTCATGTGCTGTTGCTGATCATCGATGGCCAGCAGAGCATTTGCTCACAAAGCAGAATTGGGGAGGAGGGCGAAAAGACCAGTCGAGATGCGGCCAGCAAGGAGCTACCATCGCCAACGTGGAAGCGAAGACCGGGGACTCCCGACGCCCGCAAGGGCCAAGGTGGGAGGCTTTGTAAAATGTAAAGCGTGTTCCCACAGCCCGCGCCTTCAGCTCCGCGGAAGGCTTGTGACCACTCCTTTGTTTGCCATCCATCCATCTTGGGCCGAAGAATTTCATCGCCCCGTCCCTCTGTCGACAATTGCTGGCTGTATACTCGTGCCAGTAGCACAGTATCTTATATCAAACTGCTGAAGGGATTGGGTCTGCGGGCTCTGCATCCCTTCACGGCACTACCGAGCTGTGTTGGATTATCAACACGTACGTGCTAGCTGTATCATTAACTGTTATACAGTAAGTACAGTATGTACTGTATCAATATTGTTCTTTGTGCGGCAAGTTGGATGAGGAAAAATCGACAACCGCAGATGGAGCGGAGATGCAAGTTTCCACGCGCAATGACACAAGCTCGCGCATCAAGAGTGCAGAGTCAACCTGAAATCGGGCATCCGGTGGAGCTTTCATTCAATCGGGCTGGCGGGGCAGCTGGAAATGATAATTCAGTCTAACAGAATGCTGAACTCATTGGTGCAAGCCTGGGTTTTGTGGAGCAATAATGACTACTGTAGGGCAACTTCGCGCGAAGGGTGTGTGTGACCTGTCCCAACCTCGAGCTTTGACGCGGAGCGGCTGCGCGGTGCATGCGCGCAGGGTTCAACGCTTGTCAACTTGTGAGTTGCTACCGTATTGCCTCAACACACTACAGTACTCCTCCGTCGTCATCATCACCCAACCCCAACCTCCCGATCTTCCCCTCCCCTTGCCCAGAGAATTGCAGTACCTCGGCGTCAAACCACATTACCCACACACATCGGAATCTCCGCTAATTTGGCATCCCAGTGTCAGCCAAGGAGCAACCACGTGTCTACGATCCTACACCCGAATCCGGGAGGCTCAGCAGCTCTGACTTCAATCTAAGTCCACGGTCCTACACGACCTCTTCTCGAACTAGATATCGCCATGTTCGGTCGCCTCTTCCATCTTGTGATTGATGCGCTGCTGGTGAGCGTTGCACTGTCCGGCATCAAGCGCAGCACCGGTCTCACACCAGCTGTGTCAAGGATCCCGAATAAGGACGTGCGCAACCTGATGCGCATCTACTTGGAGGCCGGAGAATGGGTGAGTCGAGGCTCCTGACGATGACGCTCAAGGCGTCGGTATCTCATGATGGGACACGGCTGATTATGTCTCGTTCTGCTTTCTTGCCTCTCGACAATGTGCACAGATCATGGACTTCTCCGTCGTCATCCTCGGTCGATCGAGCTCGTTCGAGCGTGTACGTTGAAGTGTCGCAGGGCTTCGACGTTCCGGATAGCCGAGTACTGACCCTTGACCGATCAGGGTTCCCTTCAACCCACCGATACCCCTGCATGCTCTGTTCATGCCGCTTCTTCCTCTCTTCGTTGATCATTAAGCCATTCTGTATCTTATCACTTGCGCGTGCAACGCCTCGTTTCGAAATCCTTCGGCCAAGACACTGTCGAGCAGATCTCACGGCGTGTCCGCCCTCTATGTCTTACGCAGTGACCGGAATCTTTCAGGGCCAGTTCTCTCACATGTTCCCAGCCGACCTGGCAAAAGAAAAGCGATGCAAGCGAAAAGCACTCGTCGCTAAGAATGGGACAAAGGATGGGAGAAGGCGGCGAACAAAATCAATGCACGGTTCGCGTCTTAGCTCGAAGCATATTGCAGGATACAGTATCAGGAGCGAGTCCGTTTGGTCGGATAGCTTGCGGCGAGGCGGGCACGCAGGTGTTGTCCACCAGTTAGCGCCGTCATGCTCACAACCCCCTTGGCTGTGCACCTCTGGTGGAACTCGGCTCGGCTCATGATAGCAGCTTTGTACTTGTGTGTCAGGCTGCTGGGAACCGTGAGCGGCTCGAGCTTGGTGTGCTCGTCCGGTTGACAAAAGTAGGCCATGGAAAAGCGGGAGCCAGTCTCAGACTCGGTCCGCGGCATCACCACTCGATGCTGGGTTGAGCGAAAGAGTCCGGCCGTCCAGAACTCGATGGCATCACCAACGTTGACGACCAGACAGTTGGGTTGAGGTGGAATGTCGATCCAATCACCGGCTTTGGTCTGGACTTGGAGACCTCCGACGTCCTTTTGGAACAGAAGGGTGCAAGAACCAAAGTCGGAATGCGAGCCTGCTCGGATGCTTCCACCTGCGGATATGTCTTGCGCGGTTGATACTTCCGTCGGTGGGTAATGGATCAAGCGCAGACGGTCGTGTTGACCATGGTGCGACTGGTGGAAAAAGCCGACATCGTGACCGATGGCAAGCGCAAAGCCAGCCAGTACTGCATCACAGACCCGCTTGCACTCTTCCACGAATTCGCCGATCGGTTGCCTGAGCTTTTCCAGGCTGGGGGGAAGCAGCTGAGAAGGAGGCTGGTGAGGGTCAGGACGAGCAGTATCACCAGGCTGAGGTTTGCCAGACGTTTTGGCCAGTCGCGCGAGGTAGAAGGACTCCTTGAGATCGCCTCCGGCTGTGCTGGTCGAGTCGAGCTTCTCGTGACGCATGGACGTGTAGCCGGTGTTGTTGATTCTATCTTGGTACTTCAAGCGCTCTTGCTCGGTCTCTTCCAGGAAGAGTCTGCTGCTCGTTTCAAACATGCTGTCGACATCGTGGGAGGGGATGCCGTGGTCTGTGAGGTAGAAAAAGCCGGTCTCTATGCACGCCTCGAGGATTTGCTGAGCCAGATTGGGGTCGCTGAGCGACAGCTTGGGGATGGGTAGCTGCTCGTTGGACATGGTGATGCTTTTGCTATGACGGCAGAGAGCTAGAGACAGACTGAGCACGGCATGGCATGGCAGAATGCGTCGAGATCAGCATGGATAAGATAGGGTGAGAAGCTCTCTAGCATCTCGCGTGCCGCCTCACCTTTGCCGCCCGGCCTTTGTCGCGGCCTTCTTCGCGGAGCTTGCGGGCGCCATCTCCGAAATCGCGAAAGCTGCGCCATAAACCGCCCAATTTTGGGCTTCGACATTCGCAGCTTGGTCTCGTCACCCAATCTTCTCCTCTCTCTCTTTCTCTCTCTCTCTCTCTCTCTCCTCTCAATCTCTTGCCCCCCTCCAATACACAGACAGACCAGTGTCGCGAATCGTCATCATTATGTCTGCCGGTCCTTCTGCCTCTCGAACAAGCCATGTCGTGGTCGTCGGAGCCGGTGTCCTCGGTCTGACTGACGCATTTGAGCTGCGTGAGCGCGGACACAAGGTCACCATCTTGGCCAGAGAGCTACCAGAAGACTCTTTTTCGCAGAACTTCGCCAGTCCATGGGCAGTAAGTCTCTAAACACAGCCTTGTGGAACGGAATTCGAGCTTGTTCGCAAAGCATACTGACAGATCAACTATCTACCTGCTGGTATGCTGCTAATGTGGCCTCGGATGACTTGGTTCAGGGTGCAAACTGGTGTTCCTTCGCTACTCTTCAGGACCGACCGGCTCAGCGCAGAGACGAGGTCACGTTCAAGAAATGGCTACAGATCGTCAGACAGCTTCCGCCAGAGGTCATGGCCATGGTGGAGTTTACCGACATTACCCCACACAAGCGTGAGTCCAGGGATGTCTGGTTCAGTCGCCTCGTGCCTGACTTCCAGGTGGTTCCTCACGGCCAAGTTGAGGGCGCACATGCAATCAAGTACAAATCCTTCACCATCAGTGTGCCTCTCTACACTCGCTGGCTCGTGTCCGAGCTCACTTCCATCCAACCACGCATCCTCAAAGCAGACAAGGCTGGGCCGCCAGTCGAGATTCGTAGATGCTCTTCACTTCCATCCCTCGCTGCGGTCTGGTCACTGATTCCCGACTGCCAGCTGGTTGTCAACGCAACCGGCGTAGGCGCTGCCAGCCTGGCCGACGTACTCGATCAAGCCGTACACCCGATTCGAGGACAGACTGTGCTCGTCTCCGTACCGTCTTTCAAGCATCCTTCGATGGGCGCCAGATGCGTTATGAAGCTGGGCAGTCCCGCCCACTACGTCATTCCGCGGGCACGCACGGGCACTGTTATCCTCGGCGGCTCCTTCGATATTCGACAGGCCGTCACTACCCCCAACCCCAAGCTCGCCGAGACCATACTGCAAGAATGTGCCAAGCTCGTGCCCGAAATCGTTCCCAAAGGAGGCACCTGGAGAGACATCCCCGTCATCTCTCACAATGTCGGGCTGCGTCCAGCTCGCGATGGCGGCGCGCGCATCGAGCTCGAACAAATCAAGTCGGCGCAAGGAAGAGCCTTCCCTGTCGTGCACTCTTACGGCATCGGCCCCGCAGGATATCAGAGCTCCTTCGGAATTGCTCAAGAAGTGGCCGACCTCGTCGACAACCACTTTGCATCTCGCGCGAACCTCTAGCACTCGGCCTCGTCGGCAGCTCTTGATCGTCCGGTTGCAATCTACCCACACATTAACAAGGCACGATCTTGTTGACGACCGACGACGCACTGCGTGTCGAGTCCTGAATTAATCGAAAATGACAGTCTACGTCGGGGGAGCGATAGGAAGCGGAGAAGTACTTTGGGTCTATCGGTCCACGATGGACTGGTTTGGACTGGAGCCAAAATGGACAGCGAAAGCGAAACCGAGATACCCGATCTTGGTCAAGATGCAACGGAAGAAGACAGAAGGGGGCCGGGCGAAGCACAGCTCATGCGAAGCGCACGAGACTAGTCCCGGGGCCGCGAGCAGCGAACAGAGAAGGAGCGACAGTAGCTGAAGCAGAGAGAGCGGGAGTCAGGGAGCACGAAAAAAGAAGTAATGCAGGTACAGTGGCTATGGGAGGGGGGAAAAAAACAAAACAAAAGAAAAGAAGAGTGAAACCAATGAATCACGGAGCAAGTCATGCTACAGCGTCACTCGATGCAGTCTCAATTGGAGTTGGCGTAGGTGCGGAAGAGTGCGGTGGGGTTGTTGCCGTTGGAGAGACGCTGGGTCTCGGACACACCCTGCAGGTTCTGGATTACGGCGAATGGAGCCCAGCCCTTGACCCAGTCCTTGCCGTTCATCCAGTTGGCGACCTCGTTGGCGAAGGCGTTGGTCTTGTCCTTGTCGCACTGAGCGCCGCCGTTGAAGTTAGTGCAGGCGAACTCGGTGACCCAGATGTCCTTGCCAAAGGTGTCGTGCCAGTCGGTCAGGTAGTTCTTGAAGTCGTCGGACGAGGTGCCGTAGTAGTGGATGGCGATCGAGTCGAGCTTGTTGAACGTGCTGGGACAGGCCTTGCGGAACTGCTGGTACCAGGTCTTGCCGTCGGGAGCGTTGGTGGTCGAGGGCCCCATGAGGTACCAGCCCTTGTTCTTGAGCGGGAGCATGTACTCCTCGATGAGCGAACATCCCTCTTCGGCGCTCATGAGCGACTGACCCTTCTGGTTGACCTCGTTCATGGCCATGGCGCACTTGTGCTGGTTCCACTTGGAGTCGAGGTTGTCGAGAACATCCTTCTTGAAGTCGTCCTTGTTCTTCTCACCCCAAAGCATGGGGCAGTACATGAGCTTATCGACGGGCGCCTTGTCCCATCCGGGCTTGGTGCTCCACGAGTAGAACCACGAGACGGAGCCAAAGTCAAAGTTGTCGATGGGCATGCCATCGGCGTTGGCCCAGCAGAGCCCCATCTTGCCGCCGGAGGGAGAAAGGTCGGACGAGCCGGAGTCGGCATCCGAGCTGGAGCCGGAGCTGGCGCTGGTCTTGGAGCCAGACTTGTAGTTGGACTTGGCGGCAGAAGAGGTGGTGTTGGTCTTTTTCTGCGACTTGTGCTTGCTGCTGTCGGAGGAAGAGCAGGTGCGGTGGTGCTTCTTGTGAGATGCACGTCGGACCACATCGGGCACGTTGACCTGGTCCATGTTCGAGGCGGCGACCATGGTGGAGCTAGCCAGAGCTGCCGCAACGGCGAGAGTGACGGTGAGATACTTCATCTTGCTGTGTTCAGATGAGCAACAGAAGACTGGAGCGTGCAGATGGGTGTGGCGAGAGAGAGAGAGGAGGTAATGCTACAGATTGTGAAGAGATACGAAGACGCCGGGGAAAAGGAAGGTGAGGAAGAAGTACCACAGATGACTGTGGGATCGGATTGCTGGAAGGGGATTGACGATGTCGGTGATGAAGATGCTGGTGTTGATGTTGTGACTGTACGCCAGGTCAACCGACACTCGAGAATAGAAACACGGGTCGGGAAGGAGCGAGAAAGAAGTACCAAGAGACCTGTTACGGTGAGAATCGAAGCCAGTTCGAGTCCAGAGTCGACAAGTCGAGAGGTGTAGCAGACAAGGAGAATGGGGAAGCAGGGTCAGGAGAGCAGATGGTTGTGGAGAGGGGGGAGGAGAAAGGCGGTGGAAAGGGGCAAGGAGGAATGGTCGAATAGATATGGGCTGTCAGTTGGGATTCCAAGGTAAGGGGTCAGACTGATGAGGAATGAGGGGAATACAACGCCACAACTTTCCAAAGACACACAGCAGCACACAGCAGCACAAACGCAGACCGTGTGCCAGAAACGAGGAAGGACCAAGGAAGAAGGGAGAAGGGAGAAGGAGGAGCGAGACAGCGAGGCGTGCCAAAAGGAAGCGTTCTGTTCAGGCGAAGGCGATCTGATCTGCAAGACTGGACTGCCGAGCCGACGATCCGCCGACGGCACAGAAAGTCAAGGCGGCCAAGCATGCCTGTCTGCGCGTCTGCCATCCATGATGGATGAGACCAACAAACACAAGAGAGCACGGGGTGGAGGAAGGTCAAAGGTTGCCCGGGTGCTCCTGGGCAGAGAGATGTAGGACAAAGGCCCATTGAGAGGCAAGCAAGGAGGCGGAGGGATCGACAGCCGTACAGTACTGTACAGTACGCAACGTCGATCAAGGGCGCGGCACTCCACAGCACGGCACGGCCTGGTACGACATGGCATGGCATGGCATTGAACTGTACGGAATTCCGCAGATGCCGTGCCTGCACGGTGGCATTATTTCTGCACGCCGTCAGAAAACAAGGCCCCCCCAGAAGAGTGCTGTACTGTACTGTGCTGTACTGTACTGTGCTGTACTGTACTGTACTGTACGACAGGTGCTGCAGAGCTGTACACGGTAAGTCTTAAATGGACAGTACAGTACTACAGTACTGTACTACTGTAGCACAGTACGTGCATGTGTTGCTCTCTCCGTGCCGACGACGCGTCTGTGGATCTGCGCCAGGTACAGTACAGTGCGACTAAGTACTCTTCCCTACGGGCGCGTCTTGGCCTCGCAAGCGTACGCCGCAGCCCCCTCGAAAAAAGAAGGCCGCTTGACGCGTATGCATATCATGGATTAATGATTAATATTAATATTAACGTAATATTATTCTGCATCGACGGCAATTACAATAGAGTAGACGCCGGCAGCCCTGCGCTGCACGACTGCAGAGCCCTGAAATCGGACTGGCATGCAGCTCATGCCTTTTTGGGGTCAGCCTGCTCAAAAGCTTGCTCTTGTCCTTGTCGCATCGGCACACACACCATACTCTGCACCCACTTGCGACAGCGGATGCAGACGACCATGATCGAAGCGCTTACTCGTGCCGTACAACCATGGGACTTGGAAGCTTGGGAGAATACACGGGATGCCGCCAAGGTTAGCATTGACACGGTCAAGATCGCAGTAGAAGCAAAGTTGGTTCGGCGTATCGATCAGAGCTCTCAAATTTGCACTCGAGTTCGGCTTTACGAGATCTGTCCGTGATAATTCTGTCCTGCTTGCAAGGGAACGCGATAAAACAACCGAGGCTCAATGGTTCAATGGCACAAAGGCGCAGAGGCTTACAGGGTTAGTGACCGTTGAAGGTCATGGCGTCGTGGAGGCTTCGACTGCGCCTTCTCGCCACGGACCACGGACCACGGACCATGGACCACGTACGCCACGATCGACGGCGGGCTCAGCAAAGTGTGACGCCGTGAGGCAAGCTGCTGCATTGCCTGTCTGCCCACCCGAACGCCGTATCAACGCACAGAGCCTTCGAGCACACAGCCGAACAAACGTGCGCGTCGCCTGCAAGCAGACTGCATCTCTTTGGCGTTATTTCGAACAACAGGTGCATGTCACACACATCGCCATCTCCCCTTGGAATCGGCTCGATGCCGAGCCTGGCAAATTCTGATCGAGCTCAACATCATGCGCATCCACCCAGGCACGACAAGAATAGAGTCATAGAGGGCTTTTTGAATCCTGCAGCGCAATCAGGATTTCAAAGCAAATCGAAGCGTGAGAGTCGCTCCTTCACTCGAAGAAGCTTTGCAAGTTTGAGTCTGAGCAGACGAGGTAGTACGATCAGATTGACGGTCTAAAGCCTTGCTCACGATTTACGCACATCTCACGATCGTTGGTGAGAGTGAGGCAGAGGCCAACAACTTCTCGAGATGGCTCAGGGCCGACATGCAGGCAAGAGAACGGTAGATGAGCATTCCCACGCTCGTCAAAAGTGGAATCCAACGGCGGACGGGGCGCGAGACCTCGCCTGAACTACTGTATTTGCGTCCCACCCTTCGAAGCGAGCCAGTTGCCAGCGCACGGTCCCGCATCTCGGCACGCTCAAGAAGCGCTGATGGTTGCCAAGAGACGACGATACTGTAGATCGTTTCGGTATCTGTCCGGATCGGGTCCGATTGCCTGATCTGGTCCTCCTTTACACCAACTTCGCCCATCAGAAACGTGTTTGTAAGATTCGAATGTACCCCGAGACCCGGTCTGCACTCCACGCATGGTTCTGACTCAGTTCTGGCTCGACATGTCAGATTCCGATGATGATGCAGGCCGGGCCCTTGGGCTACTGTACACCGCTCGAACCAGCTCTTCTTGGTCCGCTTGTCGGTCAAGGTGTACAATCGAAAAGCACTCGCTTCCCTTCCTCGAAGCCGACGCTACTTTACTGCCGGTCAACAGCCATGGCGCCGCTGCGGATGCCGGCAGCATCGAGGTGCTGAGTGTATGCGAAGTAGGGTCGAGGCACGGCGGTTTCTGATGAGTATTTCAATGACCGCGAGACTCTCCGAATCGCCACGCAGCTAGTGCTGTACTGTAGTACGTTCTGGTTGCCGTCGTCCCGTGCCGGCGTGCTGTCACGCTCCCTTTCATGAATTCGAAATCTCGCCCATAAACACAACTCCGGTCACGCCCTGGGCGTAAGTCGTGCAAGTTCGGCAGCAACTCAGGTACCACAGCACCCTTGACAGTACTCAGCACCAATCGTCACTGTCAAACCAAGAGACAGCAGACTCGACTGTTTCGGCTGACTTGACCATGTTCATTTCCATCTGGGCAGCAGCGACGATCCAAGACAAGCAAATGCATGCGCGCCGGCGTACAGGGCTGGTCATCGTTGGCATGTTGCACAAGGGCTTCTGAAAACCCAGACATGACAGCGTCACCACTACTGTACTGTACTCCCTTTGCCGGCTCGAACCTTTGCTCCCATCACACTCCGACACTGCATGTTCGTCCGTCAGAGCAACGCTTATCTAGCGGTCTGTCAGGCTGGTCGATAGCGGGTCTCAGCGTGTGAGATCCTCGAGTCATTCGTCTGCCAAACAGAAGCTCCGCTTTTCTTTTTTTTTCCTGGTTGGCGCAGCTGAAGGCTGATCCATGCACTCCCAGTGCTTTGGAGTCGTCAGCTGTGCACGCCGTGAGACCCCCGCGGCGGTTGCGTCGATCCTGATCCTCGAGCTCGCATCGTCGTCGGGCCCATCTTCCTTAGTTTGCTATCTCCATTTCCAATTCGCAGTGATGGATGCCTCGGAGCTGGAGCGAGAAGCGCTCACCCTTGCAATCTTCGCACGAACGATATTTGTTTCTTATTTTTATTTTCACGTCTTGCGGACTCTCATCCCTACAGCGTTACTGGACCAGACATACAGTCAGGTTTCTCGGTTACAAGCGTGATTTCGAGACGATGCGTATCCCATGGGTCAGGCCGCCATGGATACGCCCCGCCTGCCGATCTGTCTCCTTTCCCGCCTGCCAAACAGAGGCGCACTCCATGCCTGTATGCGTGAACTCGCGTCTACTGTATTGTCGTACTTACACGTTTCCTGACATGGCTGGCGCCGGCAAGACAGATATTTACAGGATTGTCTTTTGTTCGTCCTCTGTGATTTGTCCCGAGACCCGTACCTCGGATCTTGACCGACCCCTGGCCCTGACCTCTCGTTCATTTTGGCGCTGCGATGCGAGCTGCTTTCTGACGACGAAAGAGACACAAATCCAGACTTAGCGCTGGGACTGTACCTGCCAGACAACCGCAGAGAAATCGATGGTGAACAAGCATCTGCTGATTCTCCCGGACCGCCCCTGCCTCTGTAGCCGAGATATCCACATCCGCGGTTGTGCGGTCGCCCACGCGGTGGACCGCTGCGTCGGGACCGTCTGCACTCTTCTCGCTTGCGCAGGCAGCCTGGGCTTGGATGAGTCGCATATTGGTCGCGCAGTTCTGTGATTCCCGCGACGAGCGCGTCCCTTAGCCTTAGACTGCATATACGATATACGATGCGAGACGTGACGCAGCGGGCGCAGGCAAGACTAAGCGAGGCAAAACGAGGCGTTCGCAAGGCACTGCGTTGGCAAGGTAGCATATATTGCGACAGCGGTGCTGTTGTATCGCTTGTGAGGGTTTTGTGCATGACTGCTTGAATCTACATGACGGGCGGCGCTCTTTCCTCCATAGCGCCTAACTTGGATTCATGCTGAGCTACGGCTGTCGATAGAACGCTTTCGATAGCCATGCAAGCAGCTCCAGTAATCACACAGGCCTTCTTTTCAGCGTCCCGTCGCGCGTGATTGAACGTAGCATGCCTCGGAGCGTCTAGACCATCGACGACATTTTCCAGTGCCCGGCAGAATCCTGTGATCCTCTTTTTCTTGTGTCCTTTTTCGTTCCCTCGCCCAGTCGATCTCCTGAACGAGTAACTCTACCGTCGTGTTGTCACAATTTTGATAGTATCATTATATTATTTGATATATTATTCCGTATGCCTCGCGAGGTTGACTCCATCTGTGCTCAAGGAGCATCGCCAATGATTACAGTATAAAAATGTAGTGCTTCGTGTCGGGTCCAGGCACGGCAAGACAGGGCGCAAATGCAGTAGTGGTGTGGTTGTCGGCTTGCGAATCTTGCGGGTGCGTCAATCACAAGAGGTCTGTCTAGGCTGACTCGAGAGAGCATTGAATGCCCGCACACTCTATCTTGCGGCTCGAACGCGGTATGCAATTGTTTTCTGTGTCCAAGTGCCCAGGGTGCTGTGCAAAGGGTCACGCTGGCAGTTCTACGAATCAGTGCGGTACTGTACTTGCGTCGGAGTCTAGAGACTGCTGCTGAACTGAGTACAGTACAGTACTGTACCAGCGAGACCTGTCTGGCCCCAGCGCGCAGCACTTGAGAGGCTCTCAGCAGTGCTGTCGCCTGATTGGCCGAAAAATTCCACAACGGCGAGCCAGGGCGGACAAAATAAGAATATATAATAATAATAATAGTAATAATATAATTAATACGTGACTAGTGTGTGATTCCTGGCGCCGCCCAGCACTGCTCCCGTGTGCAGTTCCTATCCTTCCTTGCCATTGAACCGACGTGTGCATATCCACCAGTGCGCGAGCAGTGATGTATGTGCAGGTAAATTTTCCCGTGCTCCCACCACCCCCCCCCCCCCCCCCCCCCCCCCCCCCCCCCCCCCCAACCCGACAAGTTTCGGGCCATACTCGGCTACTGCTGCTGCAGACAGACCCCTGCCCATTGTCCGACCAGCGTCCCCTTTGTCTCAGCTGGATTGGCGACAACAACAGACCTGCGGGACCATAATACAGCTACAGTACTGTACCTTTACATGCATGTAGAGGTCGCAGCAGTCTCAGAGCTGCCGGTCAGCGCCTGGTCCAGCGTAGCCCATCCATCTGACCTCCGCAAATTGGACTCGCCTAACTCCAGCGGTTGTCTTGGCCCTTCACATGTTGCCCAACTGCTTTGTTCTGCCCCGCCCCGCCCCGCCTCGCTTCGCCTGTCATTCTACCCGGGCCTCGGCTGCCTCGTGGCGGTAGATTCTGGTGCACAGCAGACACAGGCATGCTTCCCGTGCCTGGGGCATTGCGGATCTCAGAGGGAAAGCCCGCTTTTCTCTGCTTGGCTTCTTTTTTGTATGCTTGCCACAGTCTTTCTGACCTGTGTGCACCTCCCCGTGTGGCTCAAGGTTGAAACCCCAGACAGGGCCTGCATGGCCGGCTCCATCCTCGCACTTTTGTGCGGCCTTCAGCTCGCTATGCAGCAGCATACTGTACAGTCCAGTACAGTACTGTAGTGGACTGTTGCACAGTGGCTCTCTTTTGCCTTCTGCCCTTTTTCCTGCAGAGATGAGCTTTGTTTGACTTCCGAGGCTAGCCTCTCCCTCGTGAGGTTGGCAGGCAGACTTGTCCAGGCCCACAGCCGAGTCCGCCTCTCCCGAACTGCTCCAGTTCTGCCACGTTCCACCAGCTTTGACTCACCTGCCACCCCCGCCCCCCTCTCTTTGCTTTTCATATATACAGTGCATGTCGACGTTCGTTCGCCACCCAGCAGAACGGATCACCCCACCAATATATCCCGAACGGTACACCACCACGCTGCATATCGCCACTGCCACTAATCTCACCCGCTATCGACATATGCATGCTTCAACGGCGTTGCTTATTCCGACCGTTTTCGCCAACCATAACGCTTTTGGGCCATCGCTCGCCGGTCCATTGCTGCGCACCTGTCAAAGCCATCGCCTGAAATTTCTACACCCTCGTGCTTCCGTCGGGGAGCAACCAGAACGTTCCACACTTGATACCCCTCGACCTCATTATACATGACGAGATCGCTCCTTGCGGCCTTTGGCCGAAGCCGTCCCTCCGCAGCAACGGATCCCGAGACCTCGAGCTCGCAACGTGTCTCGAGCTTCTCCACGGCCAAGTCGTACTCGAAGTCCAAGAAGCCAAAGAAGGTCAAGTCACAGCCCACCGCAGCATCATCCGAGCCCAGCACGTCTTCTCGCGCCACCCGTCGCTGCCGATTTGATGATAAGAGTGGGCCACCTCCCCCACGCGGATCTCTCACGCGTGACAAGCTTTCATACCTCGACTGGAGGTTGCAGCGCATCAACGCGGTTCGCGCCACTTCGGAACGCACAGCGCACAGCTGGATCGATGGTCGGGACACAATCGGACGCACGTCGATAGATGTGCACCATGTTGAAGCGGCAGAAGAAGACGATGAGATTCAGGTCGCAAAGCCACCCAGCCATGAAGAAGCTGCAAGGGATGCCCCTGCACCACGCTCGGTCACGGCAGAAGAAGTGTCTGCCCCGGTCCAGCCCGTTATCCAGCCTATTCCAGCTACGATCCAGCGCCGAAACTATCGCGACGAAAAGGAAGCGGCCATCAAAGCCATTGCCCTTGCCATGGTAGGCGACAACGTTATTGCGTCCATGCCACGACTCTCGAAGCGCGATTCGACGTCGGGCTCTGACGTGTCGGGCTCTTCCGATCACCATGATGCTCGCCTGTGCGAACGCGCCTGCACCAATCGCAGTGCATCGGCGGACAAGGACAAACGCGCTTCCATGTCCACTCGACCTTCGTTTCTTCAACGCGCCGGACGCCATTTGAGCAGTGCAAGAATCGCTAGTCCCGGTACAACAACCAAGAGCCGCACGAATACGGAGACGGCAGCCTTGGAAAAGCAGCGCACTGCCCGTCCGCTCACCCGCATCTGGCAACGTCGAGCTGATGTGGTAGCATGAAAGAATAAAGTTCTGCCCCACGAACGAGCTCATGCGCCTCGGGACCTTCACTCTCGATCGTACATTCGCATTGGCTCCTGATAACCCGTCACCGTGGTTGTGGTCCGCTTCACGTTGTGAGGGTGGCAGTAGCTCAAGCACTCTTGCCCATGTCACAACCGGCCGCCCCTCCTTTCCTGCCGACTTAGTCTGTATGTCATGCACGGCTGTGGATTCGCATCTCCTCCTAGTGCTCTCTGCACCAGTTCCTCGAGCACCTCTCTTTTTCGATATTGATTCATGATACCCCTTTCTCTGCAATATCATCTTCCATTGACCAGCCATGTCTGCATCTGCAAGTGAATGCCCGTGAGTCCGTGAGTTCTCGGAGTTCCACTTGTAAGATTTTCACCGTGGACCGTCGCCTCAGACCCAAAGGCTGTCGCATACCGGCTTTTAGAGCCCAGGCATCTGCAAGCTCGTCACTAGACGTGACGAGACCAGAGCCTGCGGGAGAATCTGCACTCTCACGTTGCAGACAGAGTCCACGTCGCAAGGGGATGCACACTAGTAGTTACAGAAGAGTGTCTCGCAGCTACATTTGGTTGGACTCCCTTCCAAACAGTGCCAGTGCCAACACATGTTTGGGGCCTCGTCGGCACTGCCGGGCAAGTGGGTGGGGTTGAGACCAGCGGCTTTTGGGACCTAGAATATCTCGGATCGGGAGATGGCGATAAACGAGACCGTTGTTAGGCCCAGTATTATAGCATAACATGGACAATTCTCAACACAGTTGTCCCGTGAAAAAAAAAAAAAAAAAAAAAAAAAAACAGAGGCGATGCAGGGTAGGCGAGGTTCGGTTGACGATTCGTGAGGAGATAGGCAGTGTGCAGCTTGAAAGGTTGCCTTTGCTCGGTGCCTGTCCAGGCTATGGAACTAAGCAGTAGAGCTACAGTAGTACAGCATACACTTAGCAAGGCTGGAATACAGCTAGTATCCTCATCGACATTCCCATCTCACTGCACGTAAACGAAATTCATGCAGTCCATGTTCACACCACAATGTAGTGCATGCTGCTCGACTTTACCCCACGACTGTACAGTACACTAGAGTACTGTAGTACAAGGCCGTCAGGCCGTTGTCAACCTCTCTCCAGCTGTAATAAGTCGTCGATCATCTGCACTTGGTCTGTCGACTTTGTGCCAATCTTCTCACCCGCCCCTCGCTTCCGTCTGCCGTACGATTTCTGCGTCTCGCCTGTTTGCCTCTCTGCCCCGTCCCTTGTCTAAATCCGTCCCTGGAATGCCAGAGCGGCCGGAGCAATGCCCATCATCGATCGCTACAGGACCCACAACCCTCTGGTGCTGCCAGACGTACTCGCTCGTGTCGCTTGGCTTCTCGCTTGAAAAAAGTTCATGTCGATCGTTGCAACTGGTCTGTCTGGAGCAAGAAGCGTGTCCAACGCGAAATGTCGGTGCCGCGCAGGGTCACAAAGCGACCAGCCGGGGCTGACTGCATCTCAAAGACAGTAATTGTGTAGGCGCCATGCATCTCTTCGTCAGTAGAGACAAGGCCGGCATGTGGTGGGAAAGAGCAAATGCGGTGCGTCGTCTGCATCCGTTTCCAGTACTTGCTCAGCATCGCGGCAACAAGACCAGTTGTAGGCGATTGAGGCGGTGCGCTCGAGCATACAATACTGTATCCCACTTGCGCTGGTGCTGGGAAATTCTTGAGTCCATGCATACTTACTTGGCTTGTGTCTCACGGCATTGTTATGATTTCTCCGATCTCTGCATCCAAAGAAGATGGTGGTCGGGGTCGCCTTGGGCCGGGCCTGTATTCGCGATCCGCTTGTCATTCCTGCTTCGCTCGATCGCTGCTCTCGTGCTGCCTTGCACGTTGTAACCCGCTCGACTGCCTCACAATGCCCCACTCTGGCTGACTGCACTACTTTACTGTGTACAGTAGCTTCTGACTGGCTCTTCTGAGCTCACAACGCTTGTCTATTGCACACTGAAGTTGTGCATCACCCTCCGAGCACGAGGGTGGAGGCATCTTACTACAGACTCCGCCGACAGCTTCCATACTTTCCGCTGGGACATGCTGCCACGTACAGTATCCATCGCCCCCCCCCCCCCTCTCCTTCGGATCTGAACAGCTCTTCCAACGGCTCAGTTCAAGTGAGCATCGGTCCGAGCGACCCCTTCTCAATGCAGTACTGTACTGCATCGGCCTTTTCCCTGTCTGCCAAAGAGATTCCCAACTGCATCTTTTCATCTGGCAGGACCCCTCCGTCTTCTTGTGGGCCACGCCAAGCTGCTGCTTGTATCAGACTTAGCCATCCTCAATCCGCTTTGCCTTACAGCCTGCATTCATCACCTCTTCGAGATCTGCTTCTCCCCTCTCGTCCAATCTCTATCTACTCTTCTCCCTTCATCTTTCATCCACTACCATTACCATAACCACATCCGCTGCCTCGGGTATTATCCATCCTAGTATTGCTGTCACTCCCCTACACCCAGCAATTCAGCCAAGCTTCCAGCCGGTCTGGGCAGGCCGCACACACTTCCTCTGTATACGAGCTGCAGCACATTCAAGCGTGCATCAGCACATTTGCACCAGCTCCAGCGGGCCACGGCACAAGCCTCGACCACAATGAGGCGACCGTTCGTTGAGCCCGGGCATCGTTCCGCTCGACCCGGAATTCGTCACCGCTCGCGATCCAATGGGCCAGACCGAAAAGGGCGCGATCCCAGAACTCTCGGCTCTGCAAGTCAGGATCCTCAACGGCCACTGCCGGCTCGGCTTGCCAGCGATGACGAGAACAACGTCAAAGCCGGCGAGACCGAAGAGGAGAACTTCTACAGCGGCGATGACCAAGGCTTTGTGACCCAAACCGACGAAAATGCCCTCACCGCCAACGAGGACCTGGACGACAACGATGACTATCGTCGAGAAGTCCTCGATGACGATAATGATTATTCGGCCGACGACCGAGAAAACAGCCGAACAACGTCTGCCTTGGCTAACAATAGGTCCCATGCCGCCCGCCAGCTGCCGATCGAAGACCGTGTCATCTACAGCGATCAGGACGACCTCAGCGACGAAGATGACGATGTCCGAACTCCCAGGAACCAGAGCCGGACCAACCTCAGTGCAACACCTCGTGCTCGTCCACGTGCCTACAGTCGATCGAAAAAGCTTGCGCCCGAAGAGGAGGACTGGGCACTCAAGCAGGAGAGCAAGAGGCGTAAAGGGGGCGTTCTTGGCCGCCTCAAGCGCCTGGGTCGCAAGCGTTCCGACCAGAGCGAGGGTGCTGACAAGGTAACTGAAGGATACGATGCCGACGCTATCCTTGGGCGATCCTTTGGTGCCGTCAGGGAGTTGCGAAGCCGGAAAAGCACCATCAGCCGGGACCATCCGGCCGACCGCAGGAGCGTCGCGTCTCGCAGCGACTACCGGCGTGGAGTCGCTGCGACGGCAGTGTCCTCAGGTACTGCGTACGGAACTAACCGTGCTTCCACTCGAGGCAGCCTGCTGGGCTCATCTGGACGGGGCACCTTTGACGACGACTTTGACAGCGAACTGGCCGCCTCATCGCGCAGCCCTCGTCCGGTGCTGGGCCGAGGCGACGCTCCCTCCACCATTGCCAGCGGAGACGAGAACGTCCTGGCGGCTGATCAGCCCGCTTCCCCAATCACTCCGCCCGAGGTTTCCGATGATCCCCCGCGCCTGCCCCTGCCGATCGCTCTAAAGGACACCGAGAACGCTCGCTCGCCTCAGCTCATCGATCCATACGCCATCGCGGTTACCGAAGAGACTTACCCGCGCCGATCGAAGTCGATGGCTGAGAGTATGCAGCCGAGTGTGCTCGATGCCAGCGATGCTGCCTCGGTGATACAGCCTTCCTCTCCCCTTATCCCGGCTTCCGGTCCTCTGAGCCACAATGACGCCATCGTACCCAGTCAACGCCCGTCAATGCAGTCGATCAGAGACGCGGAGATTGACGAATCCACAATGTCGAGGTCTCGCAAACCCAGTATGGACCTTCGTGCGGCAGCCGGTGGAGCTCTCGGTGGTCTGGCTGCGATGATCGGCTTTGACGCGCTCACTGAGGATAAGAAGGGTCTTCCATCAAAGCAGACTGATGCCGAGGCCTCCGGCTCGTCGCCAGTTGAAGCATCTGTTCAGAGCAAGAGCATCGACCAGGTTCCCGCGGCCGACACCAACGTCACCAGCGCTCCAGTGGTCGCTACCGACACCGCGAGCGGCGGTTTCGAAGAAGGTGCGACCAACGGCACCGCACTACTGCCTCGCAGAAACAAGAAGAAGAAGAGTCAGGCGTCAGCGCTCTCGGCCATTGACACATCCTCGGCCGCGCCCATCAACGGCGAAGAGGTGCGAAGTGTGGGCCTGAGCGATCCTTCAGAGCTTCCGTACGCCATGGGCGATTCTCCAGTCGATCATCGTAAGTCGATTCGTGCTCAAGCCGACGCAGCTGTCGACGAGGCCAAGCCCAAGAAAAAGAAGAAGAAATCAAAGAAGACCGCAGCGGCAGCGGCATTGGCTGTGCCTGCCGCGCTGAGCGTGGGAATGGGTGGCCTCGCTGCAGCAGCGCACGATGATGCTGAAGATGAAGTTGCCGGCCAGCGTCGGTCTCTCGACAGGTCCGACGAGGAAGAGCCGACGCTCATGCGAAAGTCCTCACAAAGCCTTCGGGATGAGGAGTCGTTGATGGCGGTTCCTATCGGCGGCGCGTTGCATGACAACGCCGGTGCAGCTGATGGAGCCGTTCTGGTTCGAGACTTTGTGTCCGAGCCTGCTCTCACGGATGTTCCCGACGACGCAGATGATGTTGCCGCGCTCGGCCGTCCGGCTGAAAAAAGTGACTATGCGACGTTCGGTTACGGCGTCGGAACCGGTGCTGTCGTAGCCAACGTGGCTGGCAAGAGGTCACGCAAGCAAAAGATGACAAAAGGCAGCCGTATTGTCGAAAGGATGCCGGCTCTGGATGAAGATGAGTCGGTCACGCATCGACGGCCCGTACCAGCTCCAGAGAAAGGTGGCTATCTTCTCACGCCCAGCATTGCGCCGAGCGTTGCTGATCCTCTCGATGCAGGCCGCCGACAGCGCGGATATCAGAAGGGTGACTGGCTCACAAAGGCACTGTCTCCGCAGCAGACGCACTACTTCCTGCGCGAGCTTTCTTTCCGAGAGCTCAAGTGGGAACTCGACCGTGCCTGGTTACTGACTTCGTTTGAGAAGCCCGTCAAGCCGAGACGCAACGCTCGCAAGGACTTCTCCGACATTGAAGACGATTCGCGGATTAACGACTTTGATGAGTCCTCGGACGAGGATTTGCTCGACATGGACGAGGACGAGGATGAGGAGGCTGTTTTCCGTCGTGGACCATCACAGTTTGGGCCCATACACAGCCAGACCACGATCCCAGACTTGCCTCTGCTGAGATTCTTGTTCAAGAATGCCTTCGCGACCTTTCCACTATTTGTGGCTCCAGAGGGGAAGCTCGATCAGTACATCGGTGGTCCTCCCGACAAAGCAACTCTCGCACGTAACTATTTCTTCACCGGCATCCTGCCCTTGCTACGGGCCATACAGAGCCGCTCTCTGAGTGCCTGGGTGGATCGCCACGGAGAGGGTGATGGCACGCCTTTCAGTGCGGTCTCCACCACCGGTGCTTTGCGGAACCTGCTCTCCAAGTGGGCTTCCAAGTACGTCGCTGCCGTCTTGCGCGTCGGACCAGCTGACCCTTACTTTGACGATGAGGGTGCGTTGGACAAGGAGGCATGGCCCTGGCCAGCCCCGAACCTCCTTCCGCCTGAGGCATTCTACGCTTATCGAAAACCACTCGACCGCATCAAGTACGGCGGCTACGAGGTCGACGTAGTCGGCATCCGAGCGCACAGTGCCTCGGAGCGTGACTACATCATCCGTCTGCGACGTCCCAACCGTCCGGACGAGTACGTTGTTCGCAACGATAGCGACTTTGAAGAATTCCGGCGAAACATCACGCGCGATCTCAGTCCGTTCGCCTTCGTCCGTACCCTGCCTCGTACCCGAGGACGCCCCGACGAGGGCGAGAGTGACATCGAAGACGATAGCCCTCGGGGTTCTGTCCGCTCCGAGAACTTCAACGCTGCAGGTCTTGGATCCGGTGCTCAACTCTACAAGCAGTCTGAGGACGCCAACGGCAGCAACAACAGTCTCGGCAGCCGACGCCTGCGTGGTGGCGGCCGCGATGGTCGTCGCCGCTACAGCAGCGGCGTAAGAGATGGACGTCCTGTCCTCGGACGCGCGTCGTTCGCTGACGAGGATGCCTTGGAGGACACTGCGGACGAGGATCTGATTGACGACGATGATCGCTCGGACGCGACCCTCCAGCCGAGACGAGGACAGCAGCCGCCGGGTCGCAACAAGTCCATCAAGTCCATTCTGCCATTCTCCAAAGGCTCCATGGGACGTACGAACGGACAGATGGGTCGAGGCGGATCCATACGGCGCAGGGAAGATAGCAATGACTCCCGCCGACGCGGGGACACCTTGACGCGCGAGGGCTCTAGACGCTTCCAAAACGGCACCCGCGACCGGGACATGCTTCAGGGTCCGCTCTCGGGGTCTCGCGGCTCGCTTCGCAGACCGCCCACAGCCGCTTCACCCAGCGGTGCGACAGGGGCTTCGGGCTTTGAAGCGCGACGCCACAAGCTTCGCAGCTGGTTGAGGGACACGCTCTCCATCCGCGAGGCGGGCCACGCCGTTGAGACCCAGAACTTCCTCACCATCGGCTCCTTCACCGACCGAGAGCTCCGTCGTCCGGATCTGATGGACATGGAAGAACGACGCAGGATCGACAAGCACCGACGGCGCGAACACGAGCGCGATGCTGCAGAGGCTGGTGATGACGTACACGATCTTCGCGACGTACGTGACCAGATCTGGCTCGACTGTGTCGATGGCGACGGCTTTCTCAAGATGTACGACTCGCTGCGAGAGACCAAAGACTACGCCAGATTGCCTCTCAATTACCAAAAGATGGTGTCGTGGGGCAATCTGCAGACGGCCAGATGGCTATACGGCGTCTTCGTGGCAGGTGACGAGTCGCGAGCCAATCTGGCCCGCGTACAGGACGTCTACGAGTCGGTTCCGTGGAAAAAGCTTGCCTTTGCCATGAAGATGCCCGTCACGCAGGCACTTCGAGCCTGGCAAGACCATTTCCTCAAGCGTGGCTTCCTTCAGGCCATGCTGCACGTCATGCTCGAGGACGAACCAGAGACGATCGAAGAAGATCTTGCCGAGCTCCGTCGCACCATTAGCTCCGAGGTCATGTTCCAGAAGCTTCGTATCTTTGTCGACTCGCCGGGTGACTTGAAGCGTCTAATTCGCCAGCATGCTGAGACGGCCGAAGTTCCGCTGGTGGCCGCTATTGTCCGCGGCTCGGAACAGCCTAAGCTCAACAAGGTCGAAGTGCAGCGCGTGATGGATGCCACCGAGTCGTACCAGGCTTTCATGCGCACCGCTCCCTCTGCAGCACGCAAGAACAATAACAAGGAGCCGGGCTACTCGCTCATTACGAACCTTCAACGTGCTCTTCGGCTTCTGTCGCTGCAGCGAGATGGTGCTCAAGTTCGAGGCATGCTGCAGGATCCACTGATCGCCGATGCCCTAACGACAGTCTTCGAGCCTCTGATGGAGGAGCTGCGACGTCTGCACAAGGTCAAGGGCATGGGCAACGCTGTCATGGGTCTGCAAGTCTTCCTTGGCAAGCTTCTGGACCATCTGTGCGGTCTGCGAGCTCGGGTCGTTGATCCTCTGCAGGCAATCAATGGCATTGCCGAGATGCTGGATGATGCGGCGCCAAGCCTGTACACATTCCTGCACAAGGCGTCGTCCGTCACTCCGAGTGTGTTCAGCTTCTTTGCCTGGTTCCGACACCTGGCAATGACTGTCGGTGCGGGAACCGATGATCTGGCCGACATCTGGACCAACCCGCCGCCTGCGCCACCTGCAGCCAGAGACACCGAGGACGATCTTCAGTCCGTGGAGCCCGGTGCCACCGAGGACGAAGGTGTGCTGGATGCATCGACCATGCGCGAGATCAACTCGTTGTCCGAGTACGCGCGTCGCAAGCGGAACCGGCAGATGGAGATCGCGTGCCGTTGGGCGGCCGGCGATACCGACGAGCACCATTCAATTCAGGTCCAGGGCGATGGCCAAGGCAAGACCCGCACCGAGCCCTACCTGCCCCGCGAACCGCGTCCAGCAAGAAAGGCTCCCGGCCTCGACCGCTTCCGGAAGTCATTCCGAGAGGCCATTTCCGTTGCACTAGCTGGCTAGAAAGGTGACAAGATACCGCCTTGCAACACATGCACCAGACTTTCTCTACCAGACCTGCTGGATGCTTACACTTTCATACCTTTCCGAACAATCTCTCGCTCATCTGCGACCCGGCCATTGATCGCTACACTCGTTTCTTTTTCTCCTCTGTTACCTTGGTCTTGACCCGCCCATGTGTTCTGCCCTGCAGCTCCTCTGATCAATGTCTCGTGGTTGGTTTGTTTTTTTCTTCTTTTATTGATTTCTCTTGTCGAACCTCAAATGCGTTCATTCTTCAGCTCGTACAGATGTAGATAGCTTCTGACTGCGCGAATACGATTTTCCAACCCTTTGCGCATGTCATGTGCGCTACCACGTCCGGCTCTGGAACGGTGACGGTAATCGAGCTGCACGGTTGGTCCAGGCGGATGGCGCCTACTTTCGAAAGGCGAGCTTGAATCTAGACTGGAAGCTTGGCTGTAATGTTGCCTGCGATGATAGTTGAGATACAAGTGGCGACTGATCGGAGCTGGCAGACGGAGCCGCTGTCTCGGCGACATTGTTTCTCGACGAATTTGCTGGTATTGCGGCATCTGCCGTGTTGCTGGACGGGTTGCATGAAGCAGAATCAGGAGTATGGTCGCCAATTGGCTGGCTCGTGGACGTCACCTTCGTCCAACCGCCACCGACCGATTTGGCAGTGGTCTGAAGTGTCGGTATGGATTCATCAGGCCCTGATGCCTTCTGGGCGGCAACTGGCTTCTGCAATTCAACCTTGGGACCCAGGAGAACGTCTGCGGACGGGGCCGCGCCGTGGTTGCCAACGCTGAGAACCATGTGGTCGGTAGCAGTTCGCTGAGTCCGATTCTGGAAAGCGGAGAGCATGCCAAGAGGCGTGTCTCCGGCCTGCATCTTTTCGCGCGCCCGTTCCTCTTCAATCTTACGCAGCCGCTTTTCCTGCTTCTTGGTACCCGGCTGCTTGCCGTGGAAGGTGTGTGACAGCCGCTTCCAGGCTTCCTTCGAAGTGAGGTCACGACCGAACTCGTCGTGGTATTTGATGTCAACAGTGGGCTGGTATTTCGAGAAGCGTTCCTGGGCAGCACGGGCCTCTTCTACTTCAGACGGTGTTGGATTGGCGTTGGATGAAGACGAGGCGGACTGTCCAAAACGAAGACTAAGACGTTCACTCTCCTCGGCTCTTCGGGCTGCTAGCCAGGCGTCGTATGCTTTTTGCTGCTCTTCTTTGGTCTTGAGCGATGCATCCGCTTGCGGCAGCATGCCTTGCTGCCGCAGAAAGGTGAGTGTCCCTGCTACACCCCTCCCAACAACAGGCTCTGCAGCGTCTTTTCGGGCGTCGTCCTCGAAACGATCGTCATCCTGCTCCACGAGGCTGTTCAACTGTTCCTCCTCCTTCTCATCGGCCTCGGCAGCTTGGACCTCTGCCGACAGTGAGTTCGACATTCCCTCGTCAGTTACCGCGCTGTCCTCGCGCTTCAACTTCACGTCGACGGATGGGGTTGCATTTTTCTCGAGCGAGCGCTGTCGGGACACCCGTGAGCTGGCTCTGTCGTCAAAAAGAGATGGTCTGTCGCGTATCGAGCGTACGAATTCGGTTGTCTCATCAAAGACCAGCGCAGTCTCATCATCTTCTTGCTTGGCGCTCGAGCCTGTGCCAGGATTGGCTGTACTCGAGATGTTTGCCAGAGTTGTGTCCGAAGAAGCGGTGGTATGCTCGGCCTCCTCGGCCGCTTTTTGAGCGGCCAAATTGCGCGCAATCGTCTCCGGCGTCATCTTCTGAAAAGTCCTACGTGCTTTTTGCCGACGCGATTTGGCCAGAGAGGCCTGCAGCTCTTCATCATCGACGAAGTTCTCGATTGCCCTTCGGTGTGATTGCGGAGCGGTCTTCACGTCGTCCACATAAAGATCTGCAGCTGTGACAGAATCATTCGCGCCTTTTGAGTGGTGTGCGGCGGATGGAAGGACATTGTGCTCGTCGTCGTGATCTACATCAAGTCTTGCCTTGATGGCTGGAGCGCGCTTGCGCTTCTTGTTTTTGAGCTTCTTAAAGCCTGGGTCGCCCTCCTGCAGATAGTCGGACACGTCTTCGTTCTTGGCATAGTCAAGTGACAGCAGCTTCCTATTTGTCAGACGGGCCGCTTCTTCCGCTTCCTTACGCATCGTGTTTTTCGAGTCGACTGTCGGTATACTGCTGCCGAGCCTGAATCCTGTATCAGCGACGGCTCGTGCAGCGTCCGGGATGTCGGCGTCGTACTTGCACAAAATGCTACGCTTACGACCGGTCGAAACTTCATCATCGTCGAGACCAGAATAGTCCTTCAGGCCCTTTTTGCGTTCTGCATTGAGACGATCACGTTCCTCCTGGTCGAGCTCAAGGTCCATGAGCTCGTCATCCGCCTCGTCCAAGACACCCGTGTCTCGAAGTGTGAGGACTCTTTCCTCTCCCTCCTCGAAGGCGTCAAAGTCGTGTGCGACGCGGAGACCGGCCAGGTCTGATGCTCCGTAGGCTTCCTGTTCGCGAGCCTGCTGCGCCTCGAGCTCTTTGGCGCGGCGGGCAGCATGCTCCTTTGCCCGTTTTTTGGATTGTTTGAGCCATTTGAGGGTATCGAGAGACGAAGAGCTGGCAGCAGAGTCAAGTCTGTTTGACGAAGCCGTGCCTAGCGTTGTTGCGGTCCGCATTTGAGGGGGACCAGCTTCCGAGGACACGGGCATGACGTCTGGATGGAAGTAGCAAACAGGACTGGGAAGATGTTTGGATCACCGCGCAAAGGAGTGTAGTGTAGTGTATCGTGTAGTGTAGTGTACTGTAATGTAAAAGAAACACAGTCGACCGGCGTGAATAGAGTGGAGGAGCGCCTCTAGGAACTCGGAGGAAATAAGATGAAGAGTTGTTAGACTGTCGACATAGCCAGGCGCCAACATGCTGTCGTGACGACCGCCACATCAATTTCGCAATTTCGCAATTTCGCAATTTCGCAATGTGGGAGAGGCACCTTACATGCATATATGGTGCACTCACCCTCCTCTGCATAGCCGGTTGTGCGAGCACTTCATAGACGCACCATCTGCTCACATATTCCACACGCAGTGTACGCAGTGTACGCAGTGTACGCAGTGTACGCAGTGTACGCAGTGTACGCAGTGTATGCAGTGGTGATGCGTACAAGCAGGCACTCGAATTGCAGACGCCATCTCCTGCTCAGCATGTACTGTGCGCACCCCGGCTTCCAATAGATTGGGTTCAGCCGCGTTCTTCGGGCCACTCGAGCATTCGATGAGATACAGTGGTGATTCTCTTCATATATGCGCCCAGACGTCTAACATAGAGAAATAGGAGAGGTCATATACCCATGTGATGCGAGAAGCGGGGATCGAGGTGCAAGCAGCTAGTCTATGCGCATCTACGCTGCAAAAGATGATGACGATGACAGCAGTGCAGTCCTCTCATCGACACCGCCGCTGCGAGCCCGCTTTGCACCCCCGCGTCGCCAGCGCTGGAGGAAAGCAAACGTGCTGTCAGACGGCTGACCTGCAGCGGTGCCACTTGACTCATCAGCGTCTTGGTCCGCATGCGAGCTGGCCGGATAGATGCAGTAGTGCTGTACGATGAGAATGGCATCGAACCCAAGCGTAAGCAGACTGAGCCCGAGCTTACCAGGATCGCCAAGCACGGCCGACCAGTCGGCTTGAATACCAGCGTCCAAGAACAACTGGCCAAGCGAAAGCACGCCGCCAGTCAGGTCGAGCAGAATATTCTCGATTGAGAACCCCGAGGTACTTTTACGGTCAGCATTGAGCTTGATCTGGGGAATGTACTTGACCACTGTGATCAACAGCTTTACGGTGGCCAGAAGCGAGACAATGTCGATCCATCGAATCAGACGAACAAGCTTGGCGCCCGCACCGGTGACATATGCGGTCAGAATGCCCGCAAGAAGCAGCCGAGTGGTACGGCTAGGCTCTTGCGACTCGGTGCGATATCGCAGATACTGTGCCAGCGTCACGAGAGCCAGTAGCGTGGCGTGCAAGGAGAACACCCAGTCATTAAGCTGCGCGACGTTCTCGTGGCCGTCGTGCTGTTTTCGATACTCTTTCCGGACCTTGGTGGAGAAAAGAAGCAAAGAGTTGTAGCCAAGGTACGATGCGTGTCCGACAGTATTGAGTATGACAAAGTCCGTTGAAAGGCCGACGGTGGACGAGTTGACATAGTTGGCGATGACCTGCGGGTAGAATGACAGACTCCAGGCCAAAGTGTAGGTCCACCCAAGCAAGCGTGAGAGAGACGTCAGCAGCAATGCCGCTTGTGACGGTGGTGGCCGAGCTGCGTCAACCAACGCGCTTGTAGTCGACATCGTGCCTTTGAAGGTAGATTTGGACGCGCTTGCCCTATGGATGGAGGGAGCAAAGTCTATGAGAGAATCAATCCTGGGGATGGTGGTTTCGGATACCGTACAGTCAACATGCGGATCCTCGAAATGTACAACAGCTGGTACGTGGTGCCGTATCTTATACAAAATATACTTACTGTAAGAATATTTTATGTTTATTATTTATTAATTATTAATTGTGATTCTCCTTGTCTATATACAGTACTAATCCATCCTCCACCTGAGGGCTGCTCACGGCAACGTTGGGCGCGTCTCCGATTGCTCTCGAACTTGACGTTCTTGTATGATTCTGAAGACGTATTACAGTAATTGACTAACTCGTCCTGTCCGTCGAGGTGCTCACAGCGGTTCAACTCCCTCAAAGCCCTCGTGTGGTCTGGCATCGGCAAGCAAACAGCCCATCGTCAATATGTTCGAGCATATACAGCTAGTGCGTACCGTAGTCTAGTGAGATGTCTCGTTCAGAATGCTAGGAGACAGGTATGGAACGCGGCCACTGCCCTCTCACAAGTGTGTCAGCCGGAATGGTGATCATGCCGGGCGGATTTGCTCGCGGTTTCTGCATGTTTCGTGATATTACGTGCTGTTTTCAGCACGACGAACGTCTGCATCGGGCTCGTCATTAGTGCTGGGTCCATCTTCGACAGAATCCCTGACAGATACAGACATAGTTGGAGAGTCTGGAGCTGTCGGTGTCCCTTCAGCCGCCTCGTTGGACTGCTTCTGCTCGCGTAGCTTTCGATCTCGAGCTGCTCCCATCCTGGCCTTTTGGACGAGGTCGTCGAATTGAGCCCGATTGTTTGTGGTCCATGTCGTCCTTTGCCGCTCGACAGTTGCTGCATGGTCGCGTGTGCCCGCGCGGTGTCGTTCCCAGTCCGCCAGCTCCTTTCGTAGCTGTGAAGCTGTGCGTCTTGCTCTGGTAGAGTCAAGATTCGCGTTCCAGATGTTGATCCATTGCCGGTGCCGCTCCATCATCCTCTCTCGATCGCCCGTTGTCGGCAGACCCGCATCGTCGAGCAGTTTGCGTAGTTCTCGGTCAGATTTGAGCGAATACTGAGGCCGGACAAGACGCCTCTCGTTGGCCAGGATGAGCGGGTGCTCAGGGATGGGGCCGCTGCCGCTAGCAGCAGTGGAGCCTGAGCCAGATGCGGAAGTCGGATTCGTGCTGGTGAACCACGAGAGTCTACTTTTGGAATGCGAAGATGCAACGGGACCAGAGGGGGTGCCGAAGCCGCGTTGCTCTGCGGTCGGCGCAGGGAAGCCGGGATAGCAGTTCGCCGTATCCAGATGGCGATTGAGCGCACTCACGGTAAACTCATGCCCACAGATCGGGCATGTCACCGTGTCGCTCGGCCTAAGCTCTCGTTCCTGCCCATGATTCGAGGTCTCCGTCTGTCGGCTGCTAGCTTCAGAGGACTTGCGACGTGAAGCAGGGGCCCCGACCGACTCCTCTTGTTCGTAGTCACCATGCCTAGGATCCTCACTCGGAGCCGTGCCATTGCTGTGTCCGTTGCCAGAGCTTTGACCGTGCTTGCCAGCCGTGGGCTCGGTAATCACCCGCTCGCCGTCCTCTTCGTCTTCGTCCAGGGTCACGGGAGATGAGCGGGAGCCGGAAGCCTCGATGCGTATGCGTTTCGATCTGCGCGGCTGCTGTTCCTGTATGCGAGAAGAATCTCTGGTCGACGACTCCCCTTCTGCTGTGCTCCTCTTTCCAGGCGCGACAGCCCGGCTCTGCGCCTTGGAGGAACTTTCGACGCTTCCGCTTCCGTTCTGTGGCCGCTGCTGAAGGCGTGCGAGGAAGCGTCTGGCTTTTTTCCATTCCAGCGCTGTGACTTCCAGCACGGGCTGGGGAACCAGCTCTGAGTCGTACGCTTTGCTCTGTCGGCACTTGGGACAGAAACTACCGCTGTTGCCTGACTGATTTATGTGCGTGCGGATGCAGCTCGAACAGAAGGTATGGTGGCAGGTTTTGATCGAGACCGGCGACGTGTAAATGTCCTGTGATTGTTTGCAGTTGAGCCCAAATTGGCGCCGAGCCAAGAGGCGAGCCAAAGAAGCACAAGAAATATGCTGCTGCGTCAGTATATTTGCACCAGCCATGGTCGGAAGAGTATTATGAGCGACTTACAAAGCAAAGATCGCAGCGCAGGGAAGAGTCAAGCTCCTTGAGAACTGTGAAGTCGTGATGCCAGTCGGATGGATCGGTGACCTCGTCCATAAGTGCAGAGAGGCCATGCATGACGGTTGTCTGCTGCCACCTACTTGCACTCGATGACGTGCTCTCGATACAATGGTCAACGCAAGTCCGTAGCTTCACTGGACAGCAGACAGATGTGCACGGAGCATGTCTTCTGGCCTCCTCTGTGAAGGGCAAGCTTGGACGATCGTGTTTGCAACGATGATGGGTCCAGATCAAGAGTCAGACTCCGATTGTGGCCCCCGACCCAGTCGCGTTTGGAACACGAAGCTCGCAACTTTTTCCATTCCCCTGCTGACTGTGGAAACTCCACATCTTGTGAAGCAGACAAAGCGAGGACTGCTGGAAGTGGCGAAGACGCATTCGGGCATGAACAAAGTAGGGATTATATGTGCAATAGTATTTTCTTCCAACAAGGTTTCTTGGCGCAGTTGGTTAGCGCGTCTCCTTAACAAGCATTTGTTGTTAAGTACGGAGGAGGTCGCCGGTTCGAACCCGGCAGAAATCAGGTTTTTTTTCGCTCCTTTTTGCACTTGCTGGCCTCGGCGAGACCATCTGAGTTGTTGTTGCGCGCAATTCTGTTTGGTTGCTTAACTGGACGGTCTATTGTATCGCCTATTCCGATGGGCGTTAACATGTTACTACTGCAGCAGATCTGCGACCTACAGTTTTCTGTACGCAGAGGCGTGACACATGGTACAGGATGGAGGTTAGTTGAATCCCTTGCTCGCATATCGGCCCGACGGATGGCCGAGAGCTGAGGTGCAGCATCCAGAGTACAGCACGAGCACAGTGCGCATGTGAGCTCCCGTCGGCTATTTGCATCAACCGCAGAGGGGGGAAGAGAGGGGCCGCGGACGAGGAGACGATGGCGCTACACGTGTGTGCGCGACCGACAGTGGTACTGTAATGTGGTCGTATCTGTGAATTTCTGTTACGGGACCCTAGATAAGTTGTGCGCGAGGTTGATTGGCCCAGATAAGCACGCGATCAAACAATGAATCAACTCAGACTGGGTTCGATGCAAGTTGCCGAGCATTCCACCGATGGAAGCCAGTTGTCGGAGAGTGATATATTGTGAATGAAATATATGGAATATTATCTCGACGGCCTCTGATTGGAAGGGTAGATTGATGGATTGTCGCGGTCACAGCAAGCGTAGTCCACGCCAGGTCTGGAAGGAAGGTAAAATTTATGGATGCGAGTCGAGTTCGGCTGATAAGCGGTGCATGAGCGTGGACGCGAGTACTGTACTACTGTCGTGTATACGGTAGACTGGTACTGTAGTACAGCATCTTAATCCGACTAGACGCAGCACGCATGGCCGGCCGGCCAAATTGACGCCACAGAAGCCGCTACTGTACCAGGCAAACAGGCGCAACACAAGGCGACAAGGCGACAAGACGGCAAGACGGCAGCATCTCACGAAGAGGATTAATATTTATTTTATTTTTCGCGGGCCGCGTAGGCAAAGCGCCGGCTCGGCCATCGTATAGAAGCCGCTCGTGTATAAAGTTTCTTTTTCTTTTTCTCTTTCTCTCTTGGACACACAGATCCCGCCTGTCAGTTGGCCCGCATCTTTCCGCGAGCAAAATCTCCGCGCCCTGTCATTGGCCACGTTAATCTGTTGTACCGTATACTCTTCTCTACTCTCCCTTTGCCTTTTTTGACAACCCATGTGTGTTTGTGTGTGTGTGTGTGTGTCTGAATAATGTATGTCTGAATATTAATGTGTGTGTGCGCCCTACCAACGTGAATTCCACTTGAACTTGATCTGCCATTTTTTTCTTGCCTTGTCGATGCGCAGCTGCTTGCTTGACCATTGCTGCCGCCGCTGCTTGCGCTCGGACTAGGCTTGACCAGCATGGACAAAACTTTGTCAGGCCAAGGCCGTTCGTTGGCCAAGCTTCGGATGCGTGCAACTCGGCATTCGACCTTCTTGACCGCTTGATGTTGGTTGGTTGCAGATCGCGAGATTGGCATCCATCTGCAATCAGACAGATAAGATTCACCGATCTTGCTCCGTTCTTGTGTCTCGACTGGATCTAAATCCGATGCCATGCAGAAGCACAGTACTGTACAGCGTAGTAAGTATATGCATTCGTTCGACAAGGGACCGAATTTCAGGGCCCATCCGTTATCTTCGGCCTGTGACGCCTCACATGCAACACTCTCTGGAAAAGTATGCTACTGTATCGGTCTCGACGCGCCGACGCAGAGCTTCATCAGGCCGAGCGTAGCCGAACCCTGTCACCTCGCTTTCTACCCCGCGTGTACAACTTTGTCCCTGCTTGCTTCGAGCGGTGTGTGGCACCTCACACATGGTCCCCGTCCTCACACGGCTTCTAGCTCCTCGGCTGTCGGTGCGAGGCCCATTGGCACGCCGGACCCGCTAGACCTTATAAAATGCGGTCCTTTTGTCCTTCTTCTTTCCCTGGATATGTCTTGCACGCTTCGTCTTCCTCATCATCGCCTTCTCCCGTTCCTTACACCAACCTTTTCAGGCCGTGACTTGCTTCTCAATATTGTTGAGTAGGAGCAAGATTTCAAAGATGCAATCGAGTAAGACGCCGTCCTTCGAGGACGAAAAGGTATCACAACATGATGATGCGGCCAAGGCACAGGCCTACGTAGGTCATGTCACCTCTAAAGCCTATGTTGGCGACGAAAACGCAAAGGCGCAAGCTCTTTCGGCCGATGCCGCTTCTGTGACTGACGAGGAGCTCAAGCGCGTGCTTCGCAAGATCGACATTGTTCTCATGCCGCTCATGTCCGTGGCTGTGCTGCTTCAGTTCCTGGACAAGACTTCGCTCAACTATGCCAACCTGCTCGGCATCAAGTCTGATACCAATTTGCGTGGCCAGGAGTACTCGTGGCTCGGCTCCTTCTTCTACGTCGGCTATCTGGCTGCTACTCCAATTCATGGCTTCTTTCTTCAGAAAGCCAATCTCAGCCTCTACGCCGGTCTCAACATCATCCTTTGGGGTATCGTGCTCGGAGCACATGCCGCCTGCAACAACTACAGCCAGCTGGTCGCTGTCCGCTTCTTCCTCGGCTTTTTCGAGGCATCCCTGACCCCGGCCTTCATTCTACTCACCGGTCGCTTCTACCGACCTCAGGAGCAGGTCACCCGGACTTCCATCTGGTTTGCCAACAATGGATGGGCGCAGATCCTTGGTGGCGGCATCTGCTATGGCCTTCTCGTGCAGAAGCCTGGTAAGCTCGAGACGTGGCGCGAAATGTTCCTCATCCTTGGTGGTATCGCCATTGCCTTTGGTCTGGTGTGCATTGCATTCATGCCGTCATCTCCAGCCACGATCCGCTTCCTGAACGAGCGAGAGCGCCAGGTGGCCGTTTATCGCATTCGTGCCAACAAGGCGGGTATTCATGACACCAAGTGGAAGTGGTCCCAGATGTGGGAGGCGATTAAGGATGTGCGTCTCTACCTCTTCTTCCTCGGCGTGTGCACGGCCAACATTGCCAACGGAGGCGTTTCCAACTTTGGATCGCAGATCATCAAGCAGTTCGGATACGACTCTAAGACTACCGCGCTACTGGGCATGGCACCCGGCCTGATGGAGGTGGTCGCGATCTACTTTGGTGCATATCTGTCGTATGCGACGAGAAGTCGAGTGATTCCGGGTACGCTCATGTACCTGATTGCGGTGGCCGGCGGTGCGATGATGATTGGCATCCCTGCGCAGCACAAGGCATGGCGCATGTTTGCCTATACAATCGTGTTTGCGTATCCGTGCGCAAGCCCTTACTTCTACAGCTTCCTGGGCTCCAGTGTCTCGGGGACGACCAAGAGAATTGTATTCAACGTCCTGATGCAGCTGGGATACTCTACGGGCAACATGATTGGCCCACAGACGTACCAGAGCAAGGACGCACCGGACTACGTTCCAGCCAAGATCACGCTGATTGCCATGTTTGCCGCAGCGGCTGCGTGCCTGGCCGCCATCAGCGGCATGCACTACGTGTGGAACAGAAAGAACGCCGCCATGCTCGACAGCCCGGACATTGGCGACGATGCCGAAGATCTCACGGATCTTACGGACAAGGAACGCAAGAACTTCCGATACCCGTACTAGAGCATGTTGATCGCGCCACGACCCTCGCCGTTCATGTAACGAAACGAAAGGAAAAAATAAGAATAATAAAAAGAAGACGTTGTTCCTGTTTGTCACCGTGAAGGCGCATGCTCTACTGGCATTGTGACATTGATTGTGGACGTTGAGCATGTTGCCAATATGGTGGAGCACCTGTGTGCAGTGCAGAGTGCAGGCTCTTGATCAGGGATTCGGATGCTTTGTTGTGACCGAGATGGCGTTGAGACAGGCTGAGAGGTGTACATGGAAGAGTACTCAGGCGGGCCAAAGTACAGATAAGTGGGTAGACGTATACAGCTAGTTAGTACGTATGTACGTAGCACTACAGTACTGTAGTACTGTACAATAATTATATGATATGTTGTAGATGTACTGGTGTACTGTAGTACAGTCGCTTCCACAAGGAGGCCACGGGCATAGGCGCGACCAAGACGGCGGGCGGCAAGACAGGCGAGACATTTATTATGGATTTATTACGAGCCAAAAAGAAAAAGAAAAAATGCACAACGCAGCTTCGCAAAAAGGGTCCAAGCGCCAACTACAGTACTGTGACGACGCGACAATGACCAACTCTACCGCTCAGGGGCCGTGTGATGTGCACGCACACTTCACATGCATCGTGTGCATAGAGCACGCTCAGTTGGCAAGCCATACTGTTCAGTACAGTATAGTACAGCGCAATGCAACACAGCACAGCACAGCACAGCACAGCACAGCACAGCACAGAACAGTCAATCTGTACTGGAACAGTACTCTCTGTACTGGCGTTGGCTGACCCGTCCGTCAACAATACTCACAGACCAGCCACTTGTCTCTTGCCCTCTCTAACGCTCGATCTCTCGACGTTTCCAATCCACAGTCTCCTACCGTGATACCACCGTCCTCGGATACTCGAATCTCGTCTTGCCCCTTTGTCCCGACCGTGTTTGTCAGAATCTCCCAGTAGTAAGTCTGGATTGCAATTGACTGAGCATCATGGGTGAGTACGAGTCGCTACCGTGCATGGAGCTGGGCCACTCTTGCTGCGGAGCAGTGTTCCTATCCTGCTGTTCTGAGTTTTGTTTCCGGCGAGTTGCCTCTGCTGACAGTCGTCTCGATCCGCCTTCGATGCGGCATCTGTGTGCCTTGTTGCGTTCTTTTTGTGGAATTCGCTCGGATCCTGTACAGCGTCGCTGGAGAAGCTCGACGTTGCTGGCGCCAATTCGGCCGCTGCTGATCCCAACGTGCCAAAGAGCCCACTTAGCGATGAGGACCGCGCCAGGCTGGAGCGAAGTCTCGGACATCGACCCGATCGGCATGAATTGGAGGAGAAAAACATCCTGAAGCCGGGCAATCTGGCGCCCTCCCTGCAAGCTGCACGGGACGAGCTGGAAAAGTCTCAGCGTGCCGACAAGCTCGAGGGACGACTGGAGCGACGACCAGAGCGCGACGACCTAGTGGCGCGAGGCATTCTCAAAGACCAATCGGTGGCACCTGCTCTTCAGGCCAAGAGAGAAGAGCTGCAAAAGCATCAGCTAAGTGACAAACTCGAGGGCCGTCTGGAACGACGACCGGAGCGCGACGACCTAGTGAGCCGAGGCATTCTCAAAGACCAGTCCGTGGCGCCTGCTCTTCAGGCAAAGAGGGACGAGCTGCAGCGAGCGCAGCTTGAGGATCGACTGGAGAAGGACCTCGAATCTCGACCGCAAGCAGATCTGCTCCGCCAGAAAGGAATCTTGCAGGATCAGGCCTAGAGACGCTGTCCTTGCAGCTCTCTACTGCTTCTTTCCACTGTAACTGTTGCCAGCTTGCGACTCGTGCAGTCGACAGGCCCTTTACGACGTACGCATGCATGCTATTTTAGTATGCCCATGTCCAACGATGATCTGGCTTCGCTTCCGCTCAGTTTGGCAACCAGAATGTTCGCGTCACGGGGCTCACACGTTTGATGACCCATCTTGCACCGTTTCCTGTGTGGTCAGACTTGGTCAGTAGCATAAGTCTATTCAACCACGCGTGCATCATCTACATATCGCTGCGTGTACTAACATGACCATGAACGGCTGGCGTAGCCATGGCTGCTTGGGATACAGTACAGTACTGTAGTAGCTAGCATCAACAGCCGTGCTGGGCGGATGTGGAGAAGCTGAGTCGATTCGCGCGTGAAATGGGAAATGGAGGTGGCTCTGACACGCAGCCGGACGCCAACATCGCGCTTGCACTTCTGTAGCCACAGCACAGCAGTATTATTGTACTGTACAGTACTACTGTAGTACTGTTGTTACGGCATTCCTCCAGAAAGCTCTAACAAGCCACGGAAACATCTCGTGTCTCTCTTTGCGAGCAGGGGAGCCCACTGCAAGCGCGGCTGCCTCTTTTTTTTTTCGGCCCACACCGAACGTCAAATGGCCATATTTTCCAACCGGAGAAGCCGGACGGTCCGGTGGGGTGGGTGCATTTCGGCGCCGCGCTGTACGCCACTGCAGCAGCCAAATGCCCAAGTCACACGTATGTACTCCAGTACTGTACTCTACTTGCATGCACCCCAGGTCACACTTCTGAATTACAACACTGTACTGTACTGCATTACAACAGTGTACCGCACTCAACCAACCAGCCACAGTAGTCTGACTTCCTACAATTCACCTATATTTTCCCTTCCCCTATCCTTCCTGCCTCTCTTCCACTCCGTCCGTGAGATTGTTGAGCGTCACTTTCTGGAGCCAACAGCTTCACTCGCTACGCTTACCCAACATGTCCATGTCAGACTTCGTCTCGGGCGGTGCTGGCTGTGGGCCATCCAACCCTCTGCAGAGTCTAGGCAAACGATTTGGTCAAGACCGCAGCACCCAGCACGACACCTTTGCCTCTGCATCCTCCGCCCAGGCCAGGAATCAACGCTCATCCTTTCGATCCAGCGCCGGCCCCTCCTCGCATCAACCGTCCTTCTTCGCGGCGCCTGAATCACACCAGTCTCCATTTGCCGCCCCCAGTACCGCCCATGATGCTTTCGACGTCTCTCAGCTCCGTGGTAATCTGCCAACTGGCTCTCACACGCCTGTCTTCCGCCATACTGGCCCTGGCCCTTCCACTCTGTCTCACTTGGACTCGAGCTTCCGTCCCGCTCATCACGCCCCAGCGCCCACGGTGAGTCGTGCTCCCCGCTCCATAAACGGGACGTGGGCAAACGACTTTCTTCGAGGCGAATCTCCGTCCGCACAGACGCAGCAGATGGCATCGCCGCGTCTCAGTGACGCACGCAATGAGGCGCAAGCGCACCAATCGATGCCAGTCTTGGGGATGCGGATGGGCATGATGCCTTCCATTCAGCCCATGCACTTTTCTCCGAGCCACGTGCAGCCACTCGATCAGCACAATGTTCCCCACGTTGCGCAAAGGTCCCAATCATCTGCTGCATCGGACCAACTCAAATGGACCGAGGCTTTCACCGCCTTTGATGCATCGTCCGAACAAAAGTTTTCTTCAACCTCGAATCCCGTCCAAACTTCTACAGAACAAGTCGAGACGCAGGCCGCTGCACCGACGACCGACTACAATGACCCAGTGGAGCGCGATGAGCTGGCTCGCACCGCTGGAAGATTGGTCTCTTCCGTCGAGCATGACCAAAGTGCGAAATTCCGCCAGAGCAATTTTCTCGATCTCATGCGCAAGATCCGCGACAAGCAGGCCGGTATCCAAGGTTCAGACATTGTCGAGAATGCCGACATGCCGGGCAGTCTTTCGAACAAGGGAAAGGCAAGGGCTCAAGATCCTGCCGAGTCCGTCAGCTCAAGCACGCCGCGTTCCCAACAAGAGGCTTACGACTGGGCCAATCAGATGGCCAGTGGGGGCCAGGCCCACAAATTGCCACCCAGCCTCCAGCGGACCTCGGACAATCATACTGGCTCGCAGTCAATGATCCCTCCTGTCCTCAACGCGGAGCAGGAAATTTCTAACCGTCAGGCTCTCAACGACCTCTGGGCGGAAGAAGACGCACGCAGCGAAGCCATTGAGCGCCAGGCCATGCATGAGAGTGCACAGAACTTTGTCGGAGATGGCGGCGACATCGCTGCACGCATGCGCGAGGACGACGCCGAGGCTCGCGAGTTCGCACGCTACCAACGCCTTGGCGCCAACATTCCTCACACCTCTACTTTCGATCGTCGTTGGGAAGAGGACATGGGCAGAGGCGCCCAGCAGGATGACGACGACCAAGACTTCGTAGGTCGGCGCTGGGAAGGCGCCAAGGGCCGAGGCTATCCTGGCGCTCAGACCGCCGAATGGGACAAGCTGCAGAGCGACTGGGACAATTTCGAGGTTACCTCGGCCGGAATTCGTCCAGTGCAGAAATCCCAGCCCAACGTTGGTCTCTCTGCCTCAAGTCTCACAAGAAACGCGCCCGCTTATCGCTTTCTCAGCGAAAACCCCTACATTGCGTCCACGCGACAGCATGCTGCTCATTCCGGCGGTATTCCCGCTGGTCTCGAGTCTGTGCTAGAGAAGGAGGCCGCAGTACAGCAGGATCCCGAGAACGCCTCTGCCTGGTACGACCTTGGCGTCAAGCAACAGGAAAACGAGCGCGAGGTCCAGGCCATCGCCGCTTTGCAGAAGGCGCTGCAGCTCGATTCCACCTACAAGGAGGCTTGGCTTGCTTTGGCGGTCAGCTACACCAACGAGAACGACCGTACTGCTGCCTATGACGCAATCGAGAGGTGGATTGATCGCAATGAAAAGTACGCCGAGATCACCAGCAAGCTTAACGCTGAGTTGTTAAGCCAAACTTCGACGGACCAGCGCGACCGAAGCGACAGCGTCTCTAGCCACAGTACCTCATCCAGCATCGTCGAGAAGCACAGCCGTTTGACCAACCTGCTCATTGCCATGGCACGCCACGGAGGCGAGCGCGGCGAGGTCGATGCCGACGTACAAGTCGCGCTCGGCGTGCTCTTCAACAGCAGCGAGGATTACGACAAGGCCGTTGACTGCTTCTCCACCGCACTCTCAGTACGACCCACGGACTGGCTTCTCTACAACCGCCTTGGCGCCACTCTGAGCAATTCGGGCCGAAGCGCAGAGGCCATTGCCTATTATCACCATGCTCTCAATCTGCAGCCAGAGTTTGTTCGATGTCACTTTAATCTCTCCATCTCCTGCCTCAACCTGAAGGTAAGCACCATCCGCATGAAAATGACCGGATCGGTCGGTACTTGGAAGCAGTTTAACTGATGCCTTTTCCACGTCCCTTTTTACTTTGCCCTACGTTATGTTTGTGCGTTTGACAGATGTATCAGGATGCCGCGGAACATATTTATACCGCATTGACTCTGCAGCAGGCCGAAGTTGAGACTCTCGACATGGTGTCGACGCCTGGTGATCCCAATCGCCCTTCCAGTGCAACATCCGGAAGCCTCTGGGAGACCTTCCGCGTCGCCCTGGAGTTGCTCAACCGATCCGACCTTGCTGCGAAGTGCTATTCGCGCGACATTAATGCTTTTGACCCGAACGACCTTGTGGCCCCGCTGCCAAGCAGTTCCTTTGCCTCACGCGGCGGGGACGATCACGGCATGTCTGATTACTGAGTCCAAGTCGCAAGCACACAGAATCTAGAAAAATACAACCTTACAAAGCCTGACCAGCGAGTGCTATACCTCCGTTTACCGTGCCAGACCACGTCAGCGAGAGAGCAAGTGATTGGCCACCAGTCTACGCATGCGGGCGGCTGTTTTTGTAGAGATGTAGAGCCGTGAAGGATCCGGCTTCACCGGTTGGGGTGCTCTGCTTTGTGACGCTTTCCTTTGCCCATTGTTCGGTCCGACTTCTCCTTTGGTGCATGAGGCATCATCTCGGAATTGTCTTTGTGGCCTCTCCACTGCAGAGAAACGCTAATCTTGTGTCAGCTTACCTGCTCCACCTCTAGAAGGATCAGACGATCAAGGGAGAGAAAGAAGAGTAAAGCGGGTAATGAAAGCACGTTTACACACCTTGGGAATGTCATCATCCAGATCCATCACCCTTTCACCATAGAAGATGTGCGCGGTCGGGGCAAACGCCGCAGGGACGTGGTGGTTCTCGAATATGAAAGACGACGGGTATCTATGCGAACGTTTGTTGACGATATGAGGTGTCAAAGCAGAAGGCCGTCAATACAACGTTCGCTTTCTGGCTGTGCGAGGACGTTTAGTAACTTACGCCATGACCATGTTCTTGCCTTCGTCACTATTTCGCGAATAATGGCAGGGTAGACAAGTTGTTCTAAGTGTCAGCTCAACGTGAATGCGAAAGCTATGAGAATCTCCGCCACTACGCCACTCACGCCATTGGACTCCGGCAATTGCGGCAACTAATCTTGCAAGGCACTGCATGCTCGCTGTGGCCCTCTTGAGTGGAAAAAAAGTCAAGAAAGATGGGGTCGCAATGCTTGGCTAGCCGGACGGAAGTCTTGTGAAAAAGAGCAGCCCACTGGAAGGGGGCGCCGTGCAGACGCTGGCACTGTGTGCAGTGACAGTGTTTGGCATCGATAGGATCACCGTGGTACTCAAATTCGACTACAGTGTGGATGTTGTACCCCATCATTTATTCGTCCATCCTGTCAGCAGTCATGTTCATGGATCATGGTGAAAACAGTTCACGGGTCAGGATTCGTAAAACTTACGCTTGCCGCACCAACAGCGAGCACGGTACTTGACCTTGAACTCCTTGCTTTCCCAGCAATACGGAGGCTACTTGGAGAGGAAACACAGGTCAGTCTATGATGATGAGGTTTTGGCTGGGTCGAGGTACCAGGCAAATCTTACCTTGTTGAGATATCCCTCCTCTTGTCCGCCTTTGTGAGCGGGTACCGGATCGTCCCAACCAGCTGTCGAAGCAGTTGGCGTCAACAAGAAATGCTGTCAGTGTCCGTGAGCGGTATGAGACCTCCAAGCGCGACAACTATTCCAAGTATTAGCACAAGACCTACTGTAAGGTGGCTTCCTGAGTTCATGGCCCTGACTGCTGCTGTTTCCGTTCGTTTTGCCCGTCATCTTGTGAAGGCAGACAATGACTGCAAGCGAGCGGAATTCGTTCCCTGGCGAAGGTAATGTTCGTGCTCTTAAGCGGTGAGATCGATGTGCTGTGGGTCGGAGAGGAAGCAGGGATCCCCCAGGATCACAGCGGCGGAGACGATGCCGGAAAGTTAAGTCTTGGACGAATGGCGGAATGGGTCAAGGGGTGAGGAGGACAGTGTACAGCTTCGTACCGCACAGCAATTATTATATAAGAGAAGCAGGCCAATGAAGCCCAGATCACAGAGAACATAGAGCCTGTCTGTCTTCGTCTCGTTCCCCGTGGAATGACGGCGGTGCACACTATCAATCAGACACTCGGAATTGGTGTCGAAACTTCAACAGACAGATGTGGAGCTCAAGTGCGGTCATGTAGCGATATGCAATTGTTGCCTTTCGTCAAAAGAACGTAAGCTGTACGTGTACTGATTAGCTAATGTCGTTGAGCACACCAGAACAGCAGACCAGGCATTCCTCAGATGTCACGCTTGGTGAGCAGGGTCCGATGGCAGTCAGAGGGTCTCCAATACTGAAGGCCGCTTTTCTGGAGCTTCTTCAGCCTTTCACCCGACGAAGACAAGTCTGCAGCAGAGTACGTCGAGGGAGATGGCTTCGCCGGAGGGCTTAGCTGGGAGACTGCCGGGCTCGGCAGTCATCTGCGCCATGCAGCGAGCGCATCTGTCGTGTGACAGCCCGTGTTGAACCTCCATTCCTCGGTGATGGATGAACACAGCAGACAGCTCCAGAGACTCGACGTTGAACAGCCCCATTTCGACAGCTGAACCCGGGGCCGGCTCGGCTGGTGGCGCATGACAGGTACCAAAATAAAGGTCAGCCACAGTGTTGCGCCGCCTACAGACAGCGCGTCCGTCAGAGCGGCACGAAGAAGTAAGTCAGCAGCGTCAGACCCTGTCTGTGGAGAATCAGTCATCACGGGCAATATCCGTGGTCCACGCGAAGCTGTGGGTTCTCGTCATCAAGTAAGCAAGGTGGATATCCACGCAAATATTGATCTTCTACTCAACTCTTTCCGCCGAGTGTGCGAAGGTCACTTCTCGCAAAAAAAAAAAAAAAAAAAAAAAAAATGGACGACAAGGAGAAGAACACGTCCTTTGTCTCGATCGCAGAGCCTGACACGTCGTTCCCGTCTCAGGCGGGACGTATCCCATACAGTAAATGATGAATGAAACCTTTCTTCCACATACGAGGATATGCACCTCTCTGTCTTGGTCGCTCACTGCCTTTGCTTTGTTATGATAAGAGGACTAGGAGAGTGAGCCGTCAAGGATTTCAGAAGTGTCCAAAACTCAAAAAGAATCAAGCCCAAAAAAAGAAATAGTCTAAGATAACCGGAAAGCTGAGAGAGGAAGGACGAGACAAGGAAAAAAAATGCCCCGTACTGGGCTCGAACCAGTGACCTTCCGTTGTAATCCCAGGTTAGCCTGAGGCACCGTGTATTAGACGGATGCGATAATCCAACTACGCTAACGAGGCAGGATGCCTTTCCGCGCAGCATACTCATATATATATCTTTTGGAGATTATAGCGCAAGATTCAAGCGCTTGTAAGTCGGAGTGGAGCTTGTCTTCAGAGGTGGAACAGCACAGAGAGGCAATCTGCGACAAGCATTAGAAAGGAAGCAGGGGACTGTAGCCGACAACCAGAAGTGAGGTTATGCTAGAAAGCGGATGCCACGTACGTCAGAGCAAAATGGGGTCTGAGTGGCATGTGTGTCATCTCTCAGGGTGTTGTCGGCAACTGCGAAGGCGTGAGAAAGGCGGCGAGGTCTCGAGCAAGTTTCGCGTCTCCAAGCTCCAATCAGGCTGGCCTGCACTAAGATAAGAAGGCCTGAAAAATCTCGACTCCACTGGGCACAGAACTGTATTCATTGAAGACGTCGCATCAAGTACGGGCCCCGGATCTGCCAAAACGGAGTCTTTCATTTCGGCATGACAGCAGCGATTATCTATGCACGAGTGATAGGCAGAGGGGAGCAGGTCGGCAGATCCACGCTAGGACGCGCAACTCAGGGACTACGTTGTGGGGCACGATCAGAGCGCGGAAGCACCAGTGATGATGTCGACCAGGTCGTTGGTAATGGCGGCCTGTCGTCCTCGGTTGTAGATCATGTTCAACGACGAGATCATGTCTCCAGCGTTCTTCGAAGCGTTCTGTCGACGGTCGAAAGGAAGCAGCGCAGGAACATGGTAAAACGAAGGAGAAATGGCAGGATGGGGTCAGAAAAGATGATTTTCGAAGCCAGGCGACAGCGAACCCGATCGGGAGCATCAGAATCGAAATGAAGGTGCACGGAGCGGCCATACTCACGTCCATGGCGTTACGCTTGGAGTTGATCTCGGAAGCGTGACCCTCGACGAGGGCAGCGTAGATCGCATTGGCGAAAGCGAATTCTGCAAGGTCCTTGGTCACGTCATCCTCCTGTTCGTAGAGCTTGAACTGAGCTGTAGAATGTGGAAGAAGATTAAAGCGCGGAAAGGGTGGTGACAAAAAGTTTTGAGCACGTGAGGTCTTCCTAGCTGTTTCTTCTCTCAGCGAGCAAGGGTTGTGCTCATGTTTGTGTATTGGAGCCATTGCCCTTGACAGTGAGACACTTTTTTGCGGTACTTACGAGCATTGCGAAGGGCATCCTCGCTGAACACTTCCATGACGTCGGACTCGAAGGAGAGAGCCGAGACGTACTTGTTGTAGATGAGGTTGACCTTGTCGAACTTGATACCGCTCTTGATGATCTGATCGGCAATAGCGCTGGCATCGGCGAAGGTGGGAACGTCCTTGCCGATCTGGTTGAAAGACAGAGCAAGGTTCATGGGCAGAGCACGGCCGAGCTGGGCCTTAGACTTCTCACCGAGGACGATGACGGCGGGACCCTCGGAACTGTTGGCGTCTCCGGCAGCGCTGCTGATCTTCTTAAACTCGGCCTTGGTTCGCTTGGTGACTGAAGAGTGGATACCACCGCACAGGCCCTTGTCCGAAGAGACAACAATGAAGAGCTGGCGACCGCCTTCAGGGGCAACGGCTTCCGAGTTGGTGAAGATCTCTGCGCAATGAATAAGTTGCGAATCGGAACTTTCTATGCGTGAGCTTTCCGTGCTCGAAAATCCTGTTATTGGAGAAGAAGGACGTTTATGTCCCTAACGAGATGGTAACGACTCACCGTTGTTGGCAGCACCGTAAGCCTTGGCAGCAGCCATGGCACGCTGAGCCTTGTTAAGCTTGGTCGAAGCAATCATCTTCATCGACTGTCGAAGAAGTAGCATCGGATCGGAATGAAGCAACAGAGTTGAGACGCAGCACATGTGTCAGGATTGTCTGTAATTCTGAAAGTGTGTCGAATTTCGTGCGTCGGGAATGTGTCGGAAGCAATGTCGCGGGAAAAGCATATGAATGCGCAGCCGAAAGCGATGGCGCAGAATTGTCGAGGGTCGTCGTCAAGATCATATCGCAGCATCTTACCTTGGTGATCTTCTCAATGTTCCTGACCGACTTGATACGCTGCTCGGTCTCACGGAGGGGAGCAGCTTGGGCGGTCGAAGAGTGGAAGCCAGCACGAGCGGCAACAGCAACCGGAGCAGCCGAGTTGAGAGCCGCAAGGGCGGGTCGAGCAGAGCGAGGGAGCATCGCCATGATTGAAACAGGAGAATGCGACGAGGGTGTAGATAGGTGAGGAGTGAAGAGATGATGGATGGTGTTGCAGAAGCGACGGGCAAGCGTGCACCGATATTGTTAGCTTGGCGGCAGCAGCGGCAGCACCACCGCAACAACGACGAGCGGCGGGATCGGGTTGCAAGTGGGCCCAGGTTCTGGAAGGAACGACGTTTGCTCTCGCACTTTGGCACGAAAAGCCAGAAGGGTGAGCGAAGGCTGGGGCCAGCCAAATACTTCGACTTGCGCCCTTGTCTCGATTTCTTCCGTGCATCCACAGCGACTGTACTGAACTGCCGATGGGCCAACCGCTTCGGCCAAACCGTTCGGCTCCGGCGTTGGCAGCTGGCTACAGTGCTGTAGTGCCCATACGCAGGCGCATTCTGCTCTCGCCATTACTTTCTACCACGAGGCACAACGCACAAGACTACAGCAGTACAACTGTGTTGTACCCTTCGATTTAGCTCTCGTTGCTGATACAGTATACAAATTTGAATACCATTTCTATACCGTCCCCCTCTCGATTTTAAAGTGAACTTCCAGGATTTTGGAGTTTGCTGGATCTGACAACACTGTACTACCTGCCTTGTTAGACCACATCGTGCAGAACCACGTCGATCACGAAGACCGCCCCAGACCTGCGCAGCGCAAAATTCGAGGTCAACTTGCACTAGTCTTCAGACTTAGGGTATGTTGGTATCGGCATCCTGCCCCTCTTCTGTCGTGCGAATGGCTGTGTACGCGCTTTACACCTTCTTCGTGAGGCAGAAGGACGGCTCAGCCGCCTCAGAAAGCCTCAATTCGCCTACCTGCATCGCTGTGTGTGCCCCGGCAAAATATATGAGGGCGAGCAACCTGCGGAGTCACCCAAAGCAACTTTTACAAAGGACGCCTCGCTACATCCGTTTCGATCTTCCAGACTCTACAATACCATCATCCCTTTACATTTCCGTCTGGTTCCAAGCACGCTGGATCACGAGTAGACGATTTGATCCCGCCCCAAGGACTCTCTTCCACGGCTAGTGACGCACCTGTACTCTCGAGTCTTGGCCACGACTTCACGCTTCCAGGACGTACCCGGTTGTCTTCAAGCTCGCCTGGCACGAACCATTCACTTGTTTGACGTGTAGCAGCATCATGGCGGACTCGACCTCAGACAGCCTTTTCGACCCCTCTCTTAAGAAGAAAAAGACTAAGAAGGTCGTGGACGACATTGACAGTCCCGAAGATGCGGCAAACAACGAACAGGGTGACGCGGCAGAGGCACAGGAGTCGTCGGACCTCTTCGGTGGCATGAAGAAGAAGAAGAAGGACAAGAAAAAGCTTGACTTGGATCTCGATGATGCCGATGACAAGGAGGTTGATGCAGACGGCACAGATGCTGCAGCACCTGGTGCGGATGACGATGAGCTCAACGTAAGTGAACCCCGAGGTCGTGTGACCGCGCCCGTGTCGGCGATGCGCTCTTATTTTCAGTTGCATCAAGGGCACATCAACCACAGACACTCGCGCAGATGACTCTGACTGCCCTCGACATATAATTTTGACTGCCTCCGATACCAAATTTTTTGGTTAATTCTCCATCTCCGCAGTTCGGCGAGCTCAAGAAGAAGAAAAAGTCCAAGAAGAAGGTTGCCCTTGATCTCGAGAGCTTCGAGAAGGAGATCGGCGAAGGTGCTGATCAAGACGAAGACGGGGATGCTGCAGACGGCGCCGCCGATGTTGAGGGCGAAGACGAGGACCTTGGCGAGAATCCCTTCGCTCAGGAGGACGGCGGTGAGGCGGAGGCGATCAAGGACGACGGCGTTGAGGCGTGGCAAGGAACTGATCGCGACTACACGTATCAAGAGCTCCTGGGACGGATTTTCAAGACACTGCGAGCTCAAAATCCAGCTCTGTCCGGCGAAAAGAAGAAGTTCACCATGGTTCCGCCGCAGGTCGCTCGAGACGGTTCTAAGAAGACAATTTTTGCTAATGTTGTGGACATCTGCAAGAGGATGCATCGACAACCAGAGCACGTTATCCAATTCTTGTTTGCTGAACTTGGTACGATCGGCTCCGTCGATGGCTCGCAGCGACTGGTCATCCGTGGTCGATTCCAGCCAAAGCAGATCGAGAACGTTCTCAGAAGATACATTACTGAGTATGTCATCTGCAAGACCTGCAAGCGACCAGAGACGGTCCTCACAAAGGAAAACCGAATCTTCTTCGTCACCTGCGAAAAATGTGGTTCCCAGCGATCTGTCAGCGCAATCAAGAGCGGTTTCCAGGCACAGACCGGCAAACGTTCCAAGGCACGAGCCGCGGCCGGCGCTTAAATTGCGTCGAGCCTGCTACTCTTTGGCGGTCTCATGATCCGCTGCATATCCCGCGCCTCCTCGGTGGGACTCGTCAGAGCTACCCACTCAAAATCTCGGCTGCATGGCCGCCTCTGCCCCCTCTTCCGGGGGCTGTTCAGCACGTACGTGTCTCATTAGCATAGCTCGAGGTTCTCGTCATTTGTACTTTCTGGTCACGATATGCATGCCATCATCCTTCCCGTACGTATGATTGCTCATCTTTGAGCTAGCGCCAAACTCGCTGTGGTCCCCCAGGCCCCGTGCGGCTCTTTGTGACTGACTTGGATGTGACTCTGTCAGCATTCCCGAACCTTGCCAACTTCTGACGAGACGCTAAAGCGTGGATGAGCCGGCAACATTAGTTCGAGAGGTCCACAAAGAGCCGGAAGATGTGTGAGGTGGAATATGTACTTGGATGTGCATCGGTCATTTACATTTATGCATGTAGACATCATCTATACATCTACAGATACACATCTTCAGACGTATTAATCGTGTTGTAGGAAGATCACCTCAGCATCGGACATCTCATCATAATATACCTGAGTACATGCGTGGTGTTTGCGGCCGGAGTTCCGTTCACTCTGCTTTTTCCTCAACCGAGTGAGGACTAGTGCGTATCAATAAATAGAAAACTAGTTGCCAGTACAAATTAAGTGTCCCAGATCATTCGACCCGGTAATTGGTGCACGTACTCGATCTGACATAGAGATTTCTAACAAAGTCTCGGAAAACTGTTAAGCTGACAACAATATAGACGCAATATGAGGATTCAATTCTGAAGACGAAGATAGAATTATAAAGCAGCAAACGTACTGCGTTTTTGAGGGCATTTTGCTGGCATTCTTTGAGTCTTGCTGCAAACAGGCAGCGAAGGGCGCGTTTGCAGGAATTTGTTGCACACGTAGTCAATTCCAACCTGCTTGAAGCATATATAGGTATGTGAGTACGTGGCTATGCTCTGATAGTCCGTTATCTGAGAAGGATACGCGTGGTGCAGTGGTAGTGGCTGTGGCTGCTGTGCTGGTGCGAATATGCGGGTGTCAGATCAGGATTCGAGTGGAGGTCAAGGGGTCGAACATTTGTGCCCTGCATTGGGTCCGAGCCACGCCATAGGGGCAATATATGCGTGGCATATGAGCAGGATTCTACTCCTGCAGTGCAGGACACAGTACGTGCGTACTCTACTGGTAGTTGTGCATGTATTATATTATGAATCGCTGAGACAATCAATGATCACAAACACAGTCCGAATAGAGTACAATGCGATATGTGTTAGGCTATACCAATTTTGAACTCACATGTTTCCGTAAATATGTTCAATTAATATTAGTGTGCACGCTACACTAATAAAATAACAAGATGTCTGTGTGCTATCTATTATAACATAAAAAATTTCATGGATGCTATATGTAACATCGACATCGATATTATCAATCATTTACCCCCAGGAGCGCGCGTCGCTGTATTCAACCTGCAATTGGGATCCGAGCTCCATGCTGCAGCCAACGGCGACGTCCAATCAGCAATTGCATCGGCGCGTGTTCAGTTTTGGACCTGTGTGCATCATATATGATGTACACATATGCATGTATGTGATACGTAACAATGACTCGAATTTTTCTAATCACTAGTGTATTTTCGTATATATATCACATTAACACATTTGTAGGTACCAATTAATCATACATATAGATATGTATTAGTCACTGGGACTACTATATCTATACGTTGACGGCAGCGGCTGGTCATACTAGTATCTCAGTCACATTCACGTACTTTATCTTGACCTGTAAATACGGACCACAAAGACATATAAATATATATCTACATATGTATGTACTTGCAAACATACGATCATTACTTCGAAGATGCTTGCTTGGCTGGTTAAACCTGCAATCGTCGATAGGTTGATTTATGTTCATCTTTAATATGTGCTTGCTTCGCGGCGGTGATACAACATTTGTTTAATGTATACAATCGATATATCATATATGGTTAATCACCTTGATGCTTTTATCGGTAGTTCTATTGACGATAAAGGCTTTAATTGTGAAATCGATTTTTGCATTTTTGTACTTCACGTGTCTGATTATTGTTCATCGGGCTGTATCTGCCCGCGAGCCATAATCCTTCACTTTGCGACAGATAAAATCAAGGTTCTTAAAATACGGGCCCAGATATCCTCAGAATAATGATGCGTACTTTTATCATTGACACATGAATATGTATCTAGAGATATATGCATATACTTGTATCTACATACGTATAGACATCAACCATACGTTGGCGTTGGTACGATCAAATACCAACCTTGATAATAGTTCAATGTATCAATACATCGTGTGTACACTCAAAGGAACGCGAGGTGTATTTGACTGCGTACGTAAAACCGGCGGAAGCAAAACTGTAAAGACCGGGTTCGTACCAAAAGTACTTCGCTGTAGGAAGAGTAAGTTTGAAACGTGTGAATAAGACGTACGTACACTTACTAATGGCACCCAACTGTAGTACGTGCAAACGGACGTGATAATGATCATCACTGGATTACCACGCAGTAGTGATACTATCGTTAATGATTAGATCCCTTCATCAGTCCCAAGGTAGCTAGAGCACGTATAGCCTATATATGTCTTCTCACTACGCAGCCGCGGTCTCGCCTATGAATGTGCAACAAACGAATGATCCATGATGAAATTCTTATCCGATATCAGCGACTTATAGTAGTAGCTAGTGGAGACGAAACGTGTGACCCTCGAGCACGTCGAACGATACTAGTGGCTCGTGAGTTTCGGCAGTGTGCATTCTTTCCCTTGGAGCACTCAGATCTGAAAAGTAGTACGTACTCGCATAGACTGCTGCAACTTTGATGGCAGGTGAGTCACGATGGGATGCGATGCCAGTACCCGTTCGATTGTCTTCGCCATGCTTGGCTCGTCACCTCCGTAAGTTCGTTGGTCTTCGACACATACAGTCAGCACAATGTGGGTGTTTGAAGAAAATCAGGCAAATACGATAAAGAGGATACATTACGGACGTCACAGGACTCAGCCTTGCTTGCAAGGGGCGTGGAGTTGTGCAGTGATGGACTCTTAGGCACCTATTTGAGACAGCAGTTTAACGTGGTCATCAGCTACTCATGGAAGCGGCGAGTGGTCTGTCGTCGTCGTCGTCCTCGCTGCTCTCCTCTGCTGTATCGACAGCCTTGAGTGGCTTGCTGCGAGCACGGTCGGCCACAGTCTGCCTCTTGAGCGTGCCATTCGCCTTGGGTTGGACTGCCTGAGTGCCGGCAGCGTCTGTCATGGCGGCCATTGATCCTCCATCGCCGGCCTTTCGCTCTGCGGACTCGAACTTGCGCATCTTTGACTGGGAGTCTTTGACGAATTGCCAGCTTTCAGAAATGTCTCGCCCGTCGTCGTCGGACGCGGCCCATTTAAACTTTTTCTGCAGAGCATTGGCAAAGAATTGGCCGATGTTCATCACCTGAAGGCCGAGTTCCATCTTTTCGCTGTCGCCGGTCGAGTTGGAAGTGCCCCGCTGTTCCTTCTTGACTGCTCGGCCGGCTTTGCCCTTGGGCTTGACGTCCTGGGTGGCCGGTTCCTCTTTCTTTACCTTCTTGCCGCCGGCCGTCTTACCCTTGCCCATCTCCAGCAGGTTGTTATCCCACCTCTTGAGCCAAGCCAGCGTGATTCGCGGATCGATATAATTGAGCTTTGACGTGCCGAGCGCAACGTCCGAGGTGTTGTTCTTGTTGACGAGCTCGGCCTCTTGCTTGTTGATGGCCTCATACTTGCTTAGAATCTTCTTTGCAGAGCTGGCAAAGTTGCAGCTAGCAGCCTGTGACTTGTTGGTCTTGCGCTCCTTTTCCAGACGCTTGAGCGTCTCGTCAAGGGCCTTGAGCTCGTCGTCCACTTGCTTCTTGTCCTTAAAGCCCTTGATCGACGCCTTGATGTCGTCTTCGAGATCTCGGATCTTCTTAGACTTTTTCTTTCCCTCCTCAACCACGAGGCCGCGTTGCTCCGCTTGATACTGGAGTTCTGACTGTTGGCGTCCGAAGGTGGTCTCTAGCTTGGCTTTCTTGTCGGTGATCATCTGTTCCTCGAACTGCTTGACTTTTACGGCGTCTAGCTCCTGCTTCTGCATGATTTTGTCAAACTGCTTCATGAATGGAAACTCCTTGGCCTTGTACTCTTTCTTGAGCTCGCCGAGCTTGTGGAATGTCAGAATCTTTTGCTGCTCTTTCATAATATCATACCGAATCTGAAAGATCTTATCCTGCGTCCGCTCGAGATTTCGGCTGAGGAGCATTGGATTGACAGTCTTTTGATGGTTGCAGAGGATCGCGACCTGTCGGTTCGCTTCGTTGTAAGCAAGGCGCAGGTTGGTGGCATTGATGTCGCGCTCCTGCGGTGTTGGTCTCGATCTGAGCCATTCCTCAGTCTGCTCCAGCAGGCCCTGGAACGTGACCGAGGCATTGTAGGTGCGGAAGACTTTGGCGCTCAGCCCCTTCATGTACTTGGACAGAAACTTGTTGACAGCATCCGGCGGCAGCGGCTGCATCTTGCCATCGGAGGACTCGATAGGTGCACAAAAGATGGGATCCGAGGGTTTCTTGCGGATAAAGTTGCCGGAGCGGTCCTTCATGCCGTTTGTCTTGAGAAACATAGCAATGTTCTTAAAGACATCCGGATTGGAGATTTTGAGGTCCTCCTCGAACTTCATGGAGTCCTTGCCCAGGAACTCAAGATGGATTGTATCTGGTTGCTTGATCTGGGCGTGTTCGCAGCGCAGTGAGCAGACACCGTAGGTCTCGGCTTCATCCTCGCCCTTCTCGTTTCCCGCACGAAGTGAGAAATTGTCAATAAGCCAGACGACTGTCGCAATCTGACGTTCGTGGCGAATTTTGGACTTGAGCAGCTTGGCGACGTCCTTGCGGATCTGTTTGACCACTGTGTCGAGCTTGCGAGCCTTTTCAAACTTTTCGCGGTCCGAGTTGGTCTTGAAGTTGGACGTGGCATCAAGAAACACGTACTTGTACATGCCGTTGATATTCTCCTTCCAGTAGGCGAGCCAGGTGACGTCTTTCTTCTCTACTACTTCGCCCCAATCACCCATGCCAGGTGGTGGTCGCGGAATCGGGTGGTCCGAGCTGTGGTTGATAGTGATGTCACCCGGAAAGATGCGACGCTTGACCTTTCCGGCCTTGGGGTGAGCACCACGGCCCAGAAAGAGTCCTGGAGGCTCGACGTTGACATTGCCAACCCTCTGCTCAACTCCGTCGACCAGGCAGATCTTCCACTTGAGCTCATCGGCCTTGCGATCTTCGATCTCACGCTTGCGGGCCGAGGGTGCAAGCGACTTTTTGCGATCTGCCTCGGCATCTCTGAGGCTCTTCCAGTGGTTGTACATGTCGCGGAAGTCGAGCTTGTCGAATACTTGGATCTTGGTTCCATCGCGGGGTGGAAAACGCTTGAGATCGCCCTTGAAGTCGTCGAAGAAGTTGCGATTGAAGATGGAGTTTTGCGCGTGCTGCGTCTCTAGTTTGACGGCGTAAAACATGGCTACCTCCTCTGTCTCGGGCGGCAGGTCGACAGGCCTGCCGTCGTACTTGAGCTTGACATCCTTCGGAAGGGGCTGATAAGGCTCAGGAAAACGCGGGCCCTTATGGATGAGGACGTCCCACTTCTTCTCGCCCGAGCCGGTGATGGACATGGTCTTGGGCGCTTTGGACTTGCTTCCATTCCGACGACCGCTGGGGGCCCCGTCATCTTCGTCGTCCTCGGCATCGTCGTCTTCGTCGTCGTCTTCGTCAGCATCGTCCTCGTCATCACTGTGCTTCTTGACAACGTTGGTCAGAGGCGCGTCCGAGTCGGAATCGGAATCAGTGTTTGAGGCTGTCCGTGCGCCGCGCTTCGTCGCTGGCGCGCCGTTCTGAGACGACAGCGCTGATGTCAAAGGCGCATCCGAATCATCGCTTTCGTCGCCAGCGTCTGGCGCTGATTTGATGGCTAAAGGGAGATCGTCATCGTCATCGTCGTCTTCATCATCATCATTATTTGACGAGGAGCCGTCGCCTCCGTTGGCTTGCGCGGTGTTGCCTGTCCGCGGTCTCTTCGCCAGTGGCTTTTCGTCGTCCTCGTCGGAGCTGAGTTCGCTGCCACTGAAAAGATCGGGATCGGCAGGTCGTTTGCCAGTGCCGTTAGAGAGAGACTTAGATGCAGAGTGACCGGGAAGGGGGGCAGATCCGACCTCCTGCTTGATTGTGGTGTCATTCATCTTGGAAGACGTGTGACAGGGCCCAGGGTGCTGACGCCAAGGGTTATCTATGCAGTCGAGCTGTCGGCCACGCCACGGGCCCAGGGAAAAGCGAAGGAGGTTGCGCGCGCGCTGGGGCAGTGCGGATGCACTAATTCAGGTCTATGCTTTTGAACGCGTCACCGACGCTGGCAAGACCTAGAGAGACTTACGACGGATGCCGAATGGATCGAGGAGCGGTTGCAGGTGTTTCTGCAGGGGCAGCTTTGGGGCTAGTGTATGAAAGGCACGCCAGGCTCTGTTTGTGACCGCGGCCAACAAGTGGAGCCAGACGAGCCGAAGTGACAGACCAGCGAAGCTTTAACGATTCACACAGTCGTCAAAGCGGAGTATGCAAGCTGCGTCGGTCGGCACTGACTGGCTGCGTTGTACCAAGAAGGATTAAGGCTGACTGTCTGTCCATGCGTGTCGAGGATGATGTGCGTCAACGATTGGCGGGTCGAGTGGTGCTGTCGTGGAGAGATTGCAAGAGGCTACCGAGTGGTGTATAACTCGCGAGACGGACCATGGCGATGCAACAGAGCTTCCACAGTGCCATTGCAGGCTCGTTCTAACAGAATGCTAATACACGTCAGGGCAGCATGGGCGGATGGACACCAGTCACGTCAGTCACCGCCTGGCCAACACCGCAAACGAGCTGCATGCCAACGCATTTTTTTTCTTTTCCCCTTTCTCCCCATCCTCGTCTCGCCGCAAATGGCTTGTTGGACCTCTCATGCTTAATTTCCACAGGTTGCTTTCTCAGTCCAACTATGCATGGGGACTTGCCCAAGCAACACCCAACCACATGTCTGAAACTTGAAACCCACAAGTTTCAGTCTCAGCAATCCTTGCAACTCAAAATCTTGAGAGCTCACACCCGCAGTAGTAAATTGTCTGTCTTGACAGTTGACCACTCCAAGCAATTTGCATATAAAGAGGCTGCCTCAATGTACAAATGGAAGCCCCAATGGGTGATTGGGCCCTGCACCAATCTGTTAGCCTTGGGGTCTGATCACCTCAGGGTCAATGAGGGGAAAGTCTGGGAAGTGTTAGCGCACATGCTGCAAGTGGTGAGTGTTAGGATGGCCCCAGGGGTCTTAGTACCACAGCATAGGGGCTGTGGCCTGGATCAGGGAGGGGGCTTGCTTGAGAGGTGCACACACCACGTCAGGTAATGGGAATGGTCTACTAGTATTGAGCTACACTCCCATGAGGTGAGATAGCTAGGTAA